>VZRZ01007061.1:0-10022 GCA_013398175.1 Climacteris rufus
TGTGTGTGTATCTATCTGTGTGTATCTATCTATCTGTGTGTGTATCTGTGTATCTGTCTGTGTGTGTGTCTGTGTGTGTATCTGTGTGTGTGCAGCTCTGCCCTGGGCAGGGAAGCTGTTCCTGCCTGAGCCAAGTGGAAATGCAGCAGTTTTGACTTGGAACGTCCTTCCCATGCTGAACTGAGATCTTTGTTCTTTGCTCCCTGTTATGAACTAAGCCAAGACTTCCAAGTGTTTTTCCTGTCTTGCTACTGCCCTGCCATGGAACCCTGTGTCTGCATGCAGGAACATCTGGGGAGGGAAGAAAAGGGCCTGAATTTTGGGAGGCTCTGGGATGAGGACAGGTGCTCTGGAGGAAAGCAATGGCAAGGCAGCACAAAGAGAAGGAGCAGGAAAGGAGCTTTTCCCTCAGCATGAGAGGGCAAAGACGGTCAGGATGGCAGGAGGGTGAGAGAGGAAACCGCTTGTCCCAGGCAGCCTGGCAGCCACAGCTTCTGCTCCTTTTTCCTTCCTTCCTTGCTGGCTGGCCAGAGTCATCACCTTCAGCACCTTCCCCTGGCAGCCCTTCCTCTGCTTTGAGCAGGACCTCCATCTGTTTCAAAAGCAAGTATTCCTGTTTTATCTGAAGTGTGAAGCAATGTTTTTATGAAGCCCTCAATCAGTTGGAGGGCCTCTTTAATTGGATAGATTTTGTAAAAACACTCTTTTTTAGTGATACATTTTTTAAATTCTTTTTCTTGACTTGTTTTCACTCTTTCATCTTCCCACCTGTAAGAAAATGTCTTTTTTATTCTCTTTCTCATCTTTCCCCACCTTTACTTCCTGGGAAATAGGGACGGGAAGGGAAAGAAGAAAATGGACTGCATTTTTTTCACTTTCTCCTCTCATTTAAATGTGAGGTGAAATGCAACAAACTTTTTTCCCTGAAAATTGGTTACATTTGAGCGCATTGTTATTAAAAAAGCTATTAGATTCATTCTTCTGTATTTAAGTTTCCGTGTGAGTGCATTTGATAAAGCTATTGAACATGTTCAAAACAAAAGCTTTAATTTTCCCTGCAGATTAAAAAAACAGAGCTGATTTCAAAAATTAACAAAGAGCAAATGCTGCTGAAACAGCATCGTCAGGTGTGGTGGCAAGAGCACAAGAGGCTGAGTGAGAGCAGGTAAGGGCTGGGCAATCCCAGGGAGCCTTCAGCAAAGAGGCTTCAGCAGAGTTTCTGGGCTGGCATGCTGGGTTAAAGGGACATGAAGAAGAAAAGATGAAAAGAAAAGAAATGAAGAGAAAGCACCTGATCTGCAGGTGGTTCTGTGAGGGTGAAGGTTTGGGGTCTCCATGGAGAGGGCTCTGTGACACGAGGGGCTCACCCAGGGGAGGGCACAGCAGGGTCGGTGCCCTCAGCACCTCTGGGTGCTGGGCTTGGAGCTGGGCACTCTGTCTGTTGGCATCTGCAGACTCTGTGTTTGTAAAGTATCAGAGGTTTCCAGATGCTTTTTCATTCCTTCAGGGTCTGTCTCTGGATGTGTGTGTTGAGTTCACCCTCAAAACAGGGAGCATTAATGGTGATCTTGTCTATTACCCTCTGTGCTTTACAGACACAAATCCACAAGAGCATTTGTGGCTTCTTTGCCATCTTTGTGTCCAAGTTCTTCACTCCACACCTTTCCAGGCAAAGAATCCCCATTTTTATTTAATGATTACAGTATTTGAGGCTCATCATTCTTGCAAATGTCATGAATAAGAAATTAAAGCTTCTGCAAAATGCATGTTCATTTCCTTCAAGGCAAAAAGCAGAAGGAGAAGTGAAGACTTTTCTTGATGAAGAAAGCCATAAGCACAACCTTTTTCTTGATTTGAGGGACCTGGGTAAGAATTTTTTATTAATTTAAAAATTATTTTCATAGTCAACATTATCTTGATTGTTTGTTTGGGTTTTTAACTGCCTGTCTTGACAGGTTTAGTTTTACAGAGCACAGTGCTGTGTAATGTTTTTTTGTGTGTTTGAGAAAGCTTTATCTTTCATTTGGATACAGCACAGGAATTGTCCAAGGAGAGGGACACTTACCAAACAAACACTTTACTTCCTGTCTGGCAGCTAAAGGAGGATTTGAAACTCAAGCTGGCTGAAATGCAGCTTTACCTATCAAAAGAATCTTGTAAGAAACCCAAGATCAATTCAGTTGAGGTGTTACAGCAGGTTAGTATTTTAACTTTATTTTTACAATTTATTATCACCATATTTTTAGCATTTTCATTTATTTTTGTGTTAAACTTTGAGACTGTAACTCCCAGGCAGAGTGTCCCATCAACCCCCTTCTTGCCACGGTGTAAATCTGCTCACCAAAATCTGTGAAAGCAGAAAATCTGTGTAGCAGTGCAGGGCTGCAAACCCAGCCCTGTTTCTAAATAAGCATTCTCGTGTTATAACAAGGGAAAGAAGTAACAGTAACATGTTTCATGCAATAGATCAAATCCGTGAAGAAGCAACAGAAGGAAATTCTGGAAGGTCTTATTCTTGAAAGTCTGGCTTTGGAAAGAGAGCTCAAAGAGTGTAAAGAAAATGTAAGCTTTTCCTTATAAATTCAAGCAGAAATCTCTTGAGAGAGAAAATATGATTCAGACAGTGTCCTGAGTAGCATTTCTTCACCACAGGCATTAGTGTGCCCTTGTGAAGAGAAAAATGGGCTTTTCCTTGGAGTTCCTCGCGAGCTGCTGGCTCTGGAGTGCCCCTACCCCGAGCTGAAGGCCTTTGTGATGGAGCAGTACCAGGGGCTGGCCAGGGGCTTCAGCGAGAAGCTCCAGGAGCTGGATGGGCACCTGGAAGCTCTGTCCAGGTAAGGAATCTCTGCACAGCTCTTGGTGAGGTGGCATCTCAACATCTTGTTGGGATGTCCTGGGCAGCCTGCAGGCGCTGCAGCTGCCTCTGCCACCGGAGCTGGGTGTGCTCTGTGCAGAGCAGGGGGGCACTGAAGGGCTGGGCACTGGCTGGGCACCGGCTGGGCACCGGCTGGGCACTGCCTGGGCACTGGCTGGGCACCGGCTGGGCACCGCCTGGGCACTGCCTGGGCACTGTCTGGGCACCGGCTGGGCACTGGCTGGGCACCGGCTGGGCACTGCCTGGGCACCGGCTGGGCACTGGCTGGGCACCGGCTGGGCACCGGCTGGGCACTGCCTGGGCACTGGCTGGGCACCGGCTGGGCACCGCCTGGGCACTGCCTGGGCACTGTCTGGGCACCGGCTGGGCACTGGCTGGGCACCGGCTGGGCACTGCCTGGGCACCGGCTGGGCACTGGCTGGGCACCGGCTGCTCCCCCAGCTCCGAGCAGGGCCAGCCCTTCAGGAGCTCCCGGCTGACACAACCAGCGACCTGGTTGGTGGCTTAGGAACCAACAGTCTGGTGGGCATCAAATGTCCTCTTCATGTGCTCTTGCAGGAGTTGAAACGACTCCTTTTGAATGGTAATTACACTGTCCAATATATGCCAGAATAGTACAGTCTTTCTGAAACACATCTCAAACAATTTTATCTATAAAGCAGATAAAAAGGTCTCATCTTTTCACAAATTTTGGATCACTGCAGTAATTGTCATCACAAAGAAATGTAGAAGATGTATATAGCTCTGACTCAGATAACTGAAAGGAGGATAAATTTTCCTGTAAATGAAGAAGTTTATAGAAAGAGCAGTATTCATAACGATCTAGAAAAGTAACAAACCTATGTATTAATTCCATAAAGCTAAGCTTTTCTGCTGAGGTTCTCTCGAGTCCAGGAGATATTGAATTGCAGGCATTGGACAGCCTTGGACTTCTTTTTGCCCTCTCCTGATGTTTCTCTGGCTTTGGTGGCTTCAGGGTGCCAGCAGGCTGAGGCAGGGGAGCCAGGGGAATGGTTTGCAGCCTGGCCAGAAGCAGCTGCCACGAGCAGGAAGGTGCCCTGAGTTCCTCTGGTAAAACAATCACATGTTGCTTCCAAATCTGTTTTGTGCACACACAGACAGTGCTGCACTTGTTCTGTCCCTGCTGCTGGGTTAGTTTGCTGTGCTGACACAGGCTGAAGATGCTGGGTGCCAGAGGAAGTGATGATCTACCTATCTTTGTACAAATGATACTGATGTTCTGCACGTTCTTCTTCTGTTACCCCAAACCAGTATATTATTACTGTAGCATCCCAGCTGTTTTAACATGATACTTATTGAAAATTGCTTTGATTTATCCCATATTTAATGCATTTATTAAGCCACAAGTGGCAAATTCAAGCAGTTCTTTTGCTGCCATCTCTGATATTACATTATAGTTATTCTTACAGAGGAAGTTTTAACAACCTTAATGAAAAAGGTTGTGACAAATGCTAAATCACTAAAGATGTACAAAGCCTTTGTAGTGGTTTTAATCAAAATTGTATTCAAGTTTATGATCAACACAACTTTGGTGAAAATTTATAAATTAAAATCCTCAACCCACACAGCACGTGTGCTACTGAATAATAAACAAACATCAATACAGACAACAGAATCTCTGAAAATGGTTGAAAAATCTACTGTGGTATTTCCACTGATCATAGGCCAGGTGTGAGTTTAGGTCTGGATCCAGCTAGTTTTGCACTGATAATTAATTAATATCAGGACTTAAAGATAAAATGCCATATTTGCAAGGGAAAGAGATTCAGTTGGAGCCTGAACACACCGCAGTGGCACCTGGAAGGGATGAGGCTGTGAGCTGCAGAAGGGAAGAAGGAAGTGGCTGTGGCTGGAGCCTGCTGGGGGCTGGGAGGGCTGTGGGGCAACAGACCCAGTTTGGGCCAATACTGAGTTCCTATGATTTTATGTTCCTATGATTTTATTCAGATCAATGTTAGAAACGTGTTTTCAATTTAAAAACAAGGCAGGATTTTGTTCTTGTAGCATCATTTGTTTCCAAGATCTGGGTTTGTAAAGACACAGCACTCCTTGTCACTTCTTACACTCATATTGGCTAATTTGCATGGAGCTATTCTGTGAGTTTGCAAAGATGCAGCCTTGTGATTGAAGTATTGTGTGGTTCATCATGCTAACTGTGATCCAGCTGGCACAGAGAGGGCTGTCAGAAACAGTGACAGCTCCTTGCCCTTGGGGAGCATCCCCCGTGCTCTGCTGATTAACACAACCTTAATGAAGCCTTTGCACTTACTGTCATTGCTCTGTACCCAGAGAGACCAAACATCTTCCTGCAAGAGGTTTTTTTCTCATTTTTGTGATTTGAGAAGTTGCTCATCACATGTGGCTCCGTGATAACACAATAACTTGGTCACTTCAACTGGGTCACTTGGTCACTTTGTTTCCCCTCTCACTGTGTGCCTGAATGCACAGTACAGAAACCTGCAGTGAATACTACTCTGGCATTGCATGCCCCACTTTTTAACTGTGCAGACTGTCTGGAACAGAGAATTTGGAAAATGCACATAGAATGTCCAAAAAAGAAAATTAAGAATAAGATAATGTTCTGGTGTGGTCTGTTCTATGTGCTTTTCAGTCCCACTAGAATGCACATTGCAATGGTCATTGCTTTTAGAAACAGAAGAATAAATTGGGATTTTTCAAAATGAATACAGGATTATAATATTTTATAATCTAATTTCATTTCTATTACTGTTGCTAAAACACAAATTTTGTGTTGGGGAAACACCCAGGTCCTGAACCATCCTGCAAATTGTGAGCTTGGAACTGATGTGTGTTATAGCTGATGGTTCTCTAAGCACTATTATATTTTTGCCACGATTTCCAAGGGTGTCTGAATTATTTAAATCAGTGAAGGATGAATGGAGTATTGCAGACTCAGCACTGCATCCTCTGCAGCATCATTTTCAAATGAATGGAGAGTAGGATGGAGTCAGTAAACTCAGCTCCTCTCTCCAGGCCTGTTTGCTGGGGAGTTTCTGCTGCAACCATGGGCACTGCCAGAGGGAATAGAGGGGCTGACATCTCACTCGTGGCTGTGACAGGCTGTGTGTGTGTGACAGGCTGTGTGTGTTTGCACACCCGGTGTGTGTGACAGTGTGTGTGTGACAGGCTGTGTGTGTGTGTGTGACAGGCTGTGTGTGTGTGTGTGTCACAGTGTGTGTGTGTGTGACAGGCTGTGTGTGTGACAGTGTGTGTGTGTGACAGGCTGTGTGTGTGTGTGTCACAGTGTGTGTGTGTGTGTGTCACAGTGTTCGTGTTTGCACACCCAAACCCAGCGCTGCCGGGCCCTCTGCTATTGCAAGGGATCTGAGGGGATTACAGGGGGCAGAGGGAGCTTCCCCCGGAGTTGTTTGTATTCTTTAGGACGTGTAAAGCCAGGGATTAGTGCTGGCTAAATCTGTTTCAAAG
Source organism: Climacteris rufus (assembly GCA_013398175.1). Lineage (NCBI taxonomy): Eukaryota > Metazoa > Chordata > Aves > Passeriformes > Climacteridae > Climacteris > Climacteris rufus. The sequence goes on from VZRZ01007061.1 coordinate 6,344, forward strand.
GAAGCAGCTGCCCCAGGGCTGTTGCATACAAGACAATTGCTGTGTTTCAGCTCGGAAACAAAATCAAGACTGTGCTGCGCTCGGGTACAATGCTGCCCACAAGGAAAGCAAGCACTCCGTTTAAAATTTGGGTCATGCATTCAGCCTGGCAAACGTTTGTCAGTATCTTGACCCTGCAAAAACCTGACAATACCTTAAATATTCCTGTCAAATGTGTTGGCACTTTTGAGACTGGTTTGAAACGAGCTGTTCCTTTCTGGAGCTGTGCAGGAGTGGAAGTGAGGAGCCACCTCGCATTCACTCGGCAGGAGAGGCTGGGATTCCCCATGTGTTTGGTGCCTATGGATGTGCTGGGCTGGGTCATGCTGGTTTGTTGGGGTTTTTTGCTATTTGTCTCTGAGCAGCTGACAAAATCTCAGCGCAGCTGACAAATTTTGGCACAGCTGACAATCCAAGGCATTGGCAGTCAGTTTGTTCCTGCTTACAATAAACTGCTTGTAGCTCTCGCTCCAGCTGATTGCTCCCCAGAGGATCTTCCACAGCAATGTGTCCTTCCATTGAGCGGTGCAGAGATCCATCGATAGCTGACCAGCAGAGGAACAGAAATCAGAGGGAATTGACAGCTGTGAGCTAGAGGGGGCAGACACTGGTGCAGCTGCCCTGGGTGCTGGAGCAGAGCAGGGGCTGGGGACACTGCTGTCCCCTGCCCTGCAGGTCGGGCTGGGATGTCCCTGACCAAGGGGTGTCTCACTCTGCCTTGGTTATCCTTGTAGGAGGAGACCTCTCTGCTCACCAACCTGTGTGGGCAGAAATAGCCAGGGCAAAAAGTCACAAAAGTGAACCTCAGCTCTTCAAACTGTCTCTCTGCTGTCACTAAAGTGACACGTCCAGGTGTCACCATACTGGAGGGTGGCAGGACTCACAGAGGAGGATTACTGAATTCCTTCAGAAATTACAAGAAGCAGTTCAAAATCCAACCCAAAAACTAGTAAACCCTAACACTGGTACTCCCTCTGAGTGAGGGCTGCCAGGAGTTTTTGGTGTTTCTTCTAATAGACAAAGGAATAAATTGTTTGGGCTGGAAAGGCAAGTATTCTAGGTGCTATCTTAAGAAAAAGAATATTTTTATACTCAGTTCAGATCAGCAGTAGCAGTTGCAGTGAAAGAGATTTAAATCAGAGCAAAGAATAATTAATTTGTTCATTAAAGTCATTCTTCAGAAAGTCTATGCTTCAGAATATCAAATCGTGACACAGAGATTCTAAAATTAAAAAATGAACTGATTTCATAGAAAAGCTGCCTCTAGAGGAAAGGGGGGAATTTAGAACATTAATTCCTGAGGATCAGTTGCTGGACATTTTTCCTAGAGGCAGTAACTGCTGCAGAAATAGCATTTCTTTCCAACATCACCTTGGTGACCAAGCTCAGGGACTGTCCCTGTGCCTGCTGTTCCAGGCTGCAGCCTGAGGGTTACAGGATCTCACAGCACCGTTCCCTCTTTGAAGGATTCCTTAGCCCTCTTTCCCTTTTGGGGCTCTGCTTCTGCTTTAGGCTTAGTGTATGAAACCCACCAGCTCAGATGTTTATATTCCTTGTCTGTCTGGGAAATTCGAGTTGCCCATAAAGAAACACTCGCTGCTGTTCTGCTCTGCCTCACTCAGTGTCACTTGTCAGGGCCTCTTCAGCCTTTGCTTGGCAGCTGTCAGTTCCTGCAAATGAATTTTTACAGGAGCTGCATCTTTGCTCTCCCTTGTTTTGAGGCTGCCTCCATTTATTTTCATGAGGGCTGGGCTTAATAGCAAATTCCTGGGTCCTAGAAATAGTTTGTTGGATATTTCACACAGTTTATAAGAAGAGAAAATTTTCACTTATTTTCCTACCTCATGGAAGCTCGTAGCACGAAGGCTGTTCCCTGCCACAACATGATTAATTTCAGCTACTGCTGAGTCTCCAAGCCAGGATCATTCCTACAGCATCCCCAGTCCTCAATGTGCATGTGCTCAGGTGCTGGGGAGCTGGTGCTGCCCTGGGAGCTGGTGCTGCTGCCCTGGGAGCTGGTTTTGCTGCCCTGGGAGCTGCTGGTGCTGCTGCCCNTGCCCTGGGAGCTGCTTCTCTGCCCTGGGAGCTGGTGCTGCTGCCCTGGGAGCTGGTGCTGCTGCCCTGGGAGCTGGTGCTGCCCTGGGAGCTGGTGGTGCTGCCCTGGGAGCTGCTGCTGCCCTGGGAGCTGGTTTTGCTGCCCTGGGGGCTGGTTTTGCTGCCCTGGGAGCCAGCCCCAGTGCAGGGCAGGGTTTGGAGCCCAGCTGTGACTGGGGAGCTCACTGGGCTGCTCAGGAAGCTGTGGGTGCTCATGGGTCCTCTCAGGTGCTGCAGGCTGTGACAGGGTGCCTGGGGCTCTCTTCCCCAGAAACTGGATTGCTGTTGAATTCTGGGTTTATTGACTCTGTTTTGGGAGTTGTTCCAGAGCTGTCAGCAAACACAGAGTGTGAACCTGCTCTCGGTGCAAAGCAGAGGCTGAAGTGTCAGTGTGTGCTCTCTGTTCTGTGCCAGGATCTGCTGCCTGTGGGCACTTCTGTCTCTTTTGAAGTTTATTTTCTATGTGTCATTTTCATTTTACTCCATTGATAATCAGAGCAACTACATAAAAGCACTACCAGAGAGCCCAGGTTAGAGTTAGGGATTCATATTTTCTCACAAAACCTGTTTTTATGCCTGGAATCTTTGTGCACAATACACACATTGTTAGTGCAGAGCTCTCTGTTTTGGTGTGTTTGTAGCACTAATGGCCATGACAGTGTTACTAGAGTGCATTGCAGGAGGCAGGATGTGATTTCTCCTTACCTGGCCATCCTCATTGTGATGCCTTTCACACAAAAGACAAGGGTAACTTTTAACATGTGTGCAAAGAAGAAAAGATTACGGAGAAAGTACACACAGAGTGCCAGAAGCAAGGTGTTCGTACCAGGGAATAGTAATTTTAGTCTCTCCTCATATTTGGTTAGCATTCAGTTGCCACCATTCTGCTCCTGGAATAATTATTATATGTTGAAAATGTTATAGTAAGCTAAGATTAATTTTTTTTTCATGAAATCAGAGGATGAAGAATTGAAGCAAAAAGGAGAGAACCTCTATTTCCAGAAAGATGGGTGAAAGTCAGTTCCTTCTAAGACCATATGGGTAAACATACAACCCCACTAGTCTGCCTGAATAAGTAAAATAGATGCCTTTAGGTAGGTGAAGATAAGGGCCTCTGTCCAAATCTGGGCCAGCTTCCTGGTAAAGCAGGCAGTGGGGAAGGGCCAGCAGGGAGGAAGGCGAAATGCATGTCCTGGAGAGGCTGGATCTCTTGCCTGACAGGATGCTGCTTAGAAATGGTTTGTTGAAATGGGATATTGTCTTTGCCTTCCTGAGACGTGTCTGTGGGTGAAGCTGTCCCTTCACAAAGCTGCTGGGTGTGGGATGTGTCCCCAGTGCCCCCCCAGTGTCCCCAGGGCTGCCAAGGGAACGGGCACTGCGGGTTCACTGCACACAGAAGTTGTGCTGACGTGGGTTACATCAAACCATTCCCTAACACCAATGTTCACCGTTTTCCCTTCAGAGACTGTGCTGGATCATGTCAGCTGGTTTAACATTCATTGCCCCGTTGGAGGCAGCTGGTGCCTGTGCCTGCCCGAGGAGAGGC
>VZRZ01007061.1:10579-29406 GCA_013398175.1 Climacteris rufus
CTGGGTGCTGTGGGATGCTGGGGTGCTGCTGCTGGCTCGGGGAGCCTGACCCTTCAGCAGCTGCAGGCAGCAGGGACTGGGGGTGCCCGGAGTCTCATTATTGCCTTCTTGTAATTATCCCCAGGCTCAAAGTCACTTCTGAAACCAGGTCACTGGGCCACAGAGCCCTTTGGGTCTGACTCAGTGTTGCTGCTGGGCTGTTAATGCTGACAAAGACAGCCTGGCATTAATCCCCTCAGGGCCAAGAGTTCAGACTGAGGGTAAAATCTGAGCTCCTGCATCCCAGCCTGTGGCGATGGTTGGGATGGAAGGTACTTGTTTCTGCTCTCATTTTCTGAGACAGGTGAATGCAAGGTCATTACTACAGCTCCTGTTCTAAACAATGGTGAATCTGGTGCCTTGCTGCTGAGTTTATGGCTGTTAGGAGGTTGGCAAACTAGATCCTCATTTAGCTGCCTGCAGGGATTGCCACTTCATTAATGCCATTTTGGTCATTTATTTAGTGCTCAGCGGTCATCTTTTTCCTTTTCCCCACTGTATTTTCCCTGTGTGGTCACTGACCATCCATTAATGTGGCATGTTTGAGAAACACAGTGTCATTCCCCAATAAAAAGCCAGATTACAAACAAAACCATTCACTCAAATGGTGCCACAGTAAGTATCATATCAGCAAAGCAATGCATGTTTGCTTTGTTTCATTAAATCTGATTTTCTCCCCTCTGATCCAACACCCAGTTTACAGCGTCAGGGCTGTGAGCCCGCTCAGGTTGGGCTGCCCAGAACCAAACTGCTCCTTTTCGGTGGTGAAGCTGTACTGGGATTGATTGTTCTGCATTCCTGTAGGAACAGTGACTGGAAGGAAGAGGATCAGTGGGTTTTCCACACCGTTATCCATCAGTACCCGAGCAATCTTCAGAGGAGGAGGACTTTGTACCTGGACATGCTGCAGAGATACCTTCCCCACAAATCCAGGCAAGAGCTGGTCAGTGTTGGTTTAAATATTAATTCAATTATACAAATTCTTAAATAAATTATGTAGTGAACAGTTGTATTAAAGAATGTTTGTTTATCAAAGCTTTTTCATTTTAAAATTTCTTAATTACAAATTTTATTCTGCACAGTAAAGAGGAAATGTCCCTGTTTTCAAAATGCAGGAATTTTAAAACCTATTATCTCTTCAGAACAAGCCCTTGGCAGATTTTATAGTTCCACATAGCCAAATTCACAAAAATAATTTGTTAGCATTGCTTTTGCTGTACAGTTTTATGGCTATGTCATGCTACTCTGCTTCTCTTGGTGTTTTTATTTTTCATGAGGATGTACAGCCTTGTTGCACTGTCGAGGAATAGTTATTTTAATTGTTCTGTGGCACATATATAGCAGGAAGAGTGGAAAGTTATCTCCCGCTCTCAGGGAGAGGCTATTTTTATATACATAATGCCTTTTAAATTGATTGCTGATTCCCCTTGCACTCCACAGTGAATAAGCACATAGCAGCTAATTGAGAAACCCATTTCAAGGCCAGAACACTTCAGGATGTCATAAGGAAAGCAGGAGGCTTTTTTTATCTCTGTCTGTATTTTTAGACCATCTACTTCCCCGTGTTTGAGGAGTGTCTTGAGCAAAGGAGTGACAGTGAAGTGATACTGATAATTGTCCAGAGTTTCACTAAAAATAAAGTTCTTGTGGATGTCAGAACTTTTGCCTTGGACCGAATAGGGCTGAGTAGTCACATGCTTTGGACAATGGAGGTATTTTAAGTATAGCCACTATTAATGCTTCCCTACTTCTTTGAAGATTCATTTAAAATTTAAAAATGCTAAACTTAAAAATCCTGATTCTCCATTTGATGCTGGCCACGTAGAAAGAAGAGCCAGAGACAGCTGTGTTCAGGTTCAAAGGAAAGGAAGGAAGGGGCACAAGACCCACCTTCTTTATTTTATATACCCTTTTGGAAATTACTACTCATTGGAGGAAATCAGTTCTTCCTCCCTTAACTACAGTGGTCAAAGGAAATGTCCATCAAGGGTCTGTGTCCATAAGAAAGGAATGTGTATGATAAGATAGAGCTACAATAACATGGCTATATTTACAGAACAATAACCTTGAAAACTAACTACCATGGGATAACAATTTTCAGCAGCAAAGAGCAAGGCAACATCCATTGAACTCACATCTCTTAGCACGGGTATTAGCACGACAAGCACGGAAATGCTAAAGCACTGCTGAGAACTGTGTGCAATGTGTGTGTCCCTCTGGAGCTCCAGCCCTGGAGCCCCCCAGCCTCCTCCCCTCCTCTGGCTGCCTGAGCCCCCCACAGCTCCCACAGGGCAGTGCCCAGCAGAGCAAAGTGCAGCCCACAGCTCCCACAGGGCAGTGCCCAGCAAAGTGCAGCCCACAGCTCCCACAGGGCAGTGCCCAGCAGAGCAAAGTGCAGCCCACAGCTCCCACAGGGCAGTGCCCAGCAGAGCAAAGTGCAGCCCACAGCAGCCTCAGGAGGGCCCTGGGTGCAGAAGCCTGGGGGTCTGGGGCAGCAGGAGAGCTCAGGGGGACTCCCCCTGCTTTGGCTGCAGGGATGCCCGGGGGGACTCCCCCTGCTTTGGCTGCAGGGATGCCCGGGGGGACTCCCCCTGCTTTGGCTGCAGGGATGCCCGGGGGGACTCCCCCTGCTTTGGCTGCAGGGATGCCCGGGGGGACTCCCCCTGCTTTGGCTGCAGGGATGCCCGGGGGGACTCCCCCTGCTTTGGCTGCAGGGATGCCCGGGGGGACTCCCCCTGCTTTGGCTGCAGGGATGCCCGGGGGGACTCCCCCTGCTTTGGCTGCAGGGATGCCCGGGGGGACTCCCCCTGCTTTGGCTGCAGGGATGCCCGGGGGGACTCCCCCTGCTTTGGCTGCAGGGATGCCCGGGGGGACTCCCCCTGCTTTGGCTGCAGGGATGCCCGGGGGGACTCCCCCTGCTTTGGCTGCAGGGATGCCCGGGGGGACTCCCCCTGCTTTGGCTGCAGGGATGCCCGGGGGGACTCCCCCTGCTTTGGCTGCAGGGATGCCCGGGGGGACTCCCCCTGCTTTGGCTGCAGGGATGCCCGGGGGGACTCCCCCTGCTTTGGCTGCAGGGATGCCCGGGGGGACTCCCCCTGCTTTGGCTGCAGGGATGCCCGGGGGGACTCCCCCTGCTTTGGCTGCAGGGATGCCCGGGGGCACCTTCAGCAGACAGCGACCTCTGAGAGCCGGGCAGCAGCCCCAGCCCCCTGCCAGCAGCCTGGAGTCAGCACCTGCAACAGTCCCCTCGGCACCTGTGAGCAGCCAGCCATCTCCAAAACCTCCTTCATCCCCGGAACTTGTATCTTTGGGGATATAAGAGAGGTTCGAGACTCTACTGCTTCGTTCTGTGCAGCTTTACCTGCTCCTCCTTCTGTCAAAGTCTTGAAGTTTCAATTTCCGTGGGAACCTCACTGAATTAGGCTGAAGAAAGTGGATTTTGGATTAAACCCTCTCCGTTTTTGTGAGGTGGTGACACTGGTGGTGGCATTGTGCTGCTTGGCAAACTAAAATTCTATTTCCAAACTTCCTGGTAGGAGAATTGAAGCTGATTCTCACCTGTACTGCTTTCATACAATTGCTGTTATTGGTGCCCCGTTTCTCTGCAGATCAGAATTTGCTCAGAAAAGCCTCATCTTGCTGGAAGTGCTCAATATCTCTGGACATGTACTGGAAGGAACTGCTTGTATTTTGTCCTTCAGGGCAGGAAGGCACCGTTGCACTTCATTTCTCGCCGTTGCAAAAGCAGAGTTCACCAGAGCTGTGTGCCAGGGGCTGCTGCAGGGGCTGTGCTGCAGCAGAGAGGGCAGGGCTGGAGGGGTCTCTGCCCAGCCCCCGGGGAGGGGGGCACCCCTGGCACTGGGCAGTGCCCTGGCCCGGCCCTGGGGAGCCCCTGGGAGCACTGGTGATACAATTACTAAATCAGGGATAGCTGAGGTTTGCAAAACTGGCTCGAATGATTTAATTAATGCACAGTTTTGAAGCCTTTCTGAATGCTCTCCTCTCTCAGGTTGACCACGAGAAGGCTTGGCATCATTACCTCTCCATGGGGCACCAGCGCAGAGCCCTGCTGCTGGCCTGGGCTCGGGCCAGCAGAGCCTTTGTGCTCAGGGCACTGGCAACTGCTGCTGAAGCTGCTGCTGCTCGGGAGGCAGAGGTGCTGCTGGCTGACTCCAGGCAAAAGCAGCTGGAGATCTGTGCTGATCTGAAAGCAAAGGTATGTTTGGTTGTAAATCCATTGCAAATCTGTGCCTAACAGATACATTCAAAATGAAGTTTTTTAGATTAACACGAATCTGTTTTCAGAGAAATAATGGATATCTGTTTATTTTTAAGGATGCTTTCTAAGACTTGAAATAATGGATCCCATAACTTGTTTGCCCTTGTTACAGAAGGTTCACAATCTTCTGGAAGGCGATTTACTCTGTTAAGAGGTGAAAAAAATAAAAATAGCTGGGTGTTTTTGGTAAGAGCACAGAATAAAGTGGGAGGAGGCTGGACACAAGAGGAAGGTGTTGTGATGTTCTTGCCCAAGGCATTTGTAGGAGGAATCCCATTTCTGGGCATGAGAGGCATGTTAAGATTTGTTTGAACTGCTCTCTGTGATTTTTGACTTGCACAGAAATGAGTGTCTGAGAGCAAGCATGATGTGTGATTCTCACTTTACCTCCTGTCTGCTGAGCCCTCATTTTCAGTTAAATACTAAACACTCAATTCAGGTTTTCTGCAAGTAGGAAAGCATGGTGGAACCTGTGCTGTGAGGATTCTGGTGTTGATGCTGGTTTTTCACTGAGCAATAACACAAAAGCCCTTCTGTCTCATGTTCTGGAGCTGCCTGGTGTAGGAAGGTTTGAATCTAAACACTTTAGGGTTAGAAACTGTCTGAGCATGACCCAGTGGGGAATAGCCTGCTCTGACTGCTGTGGCAGCCTTCCCTTGAGCCAGGGGCAGGAAGGAGTGCTTCTCTGGAGTTGAGACAATGCTTGGTGATTTTTTTACCTAGACCTTCCTTTCTGGAATGCCTGTATGTCTCCTGCATGCACAACCAGAGATGGAAGGGCCAATTATTCCAGAACTGTGAATTTATGAGTCACCTCTTTTTTCCTTTGTTTCTTTTATTTTTCTTCCCCATAAGAAGTAACAAGCTGGAGTACTTCTGTTGTTTCTATGTAGTTTAAATTCTCACAGATGCATTGAACATTGTCTGAAAGTTTCTTGGATTCTGACCTCCTGTTTCCAGGAACTGTTTGAAACTTAAACCTATTAGGCCTACACTTCTAAAGGGTGCCCTTCAAAGGGGTCTCAGTTAAAATGTTGAACGTTTGAACAAAACCCTCACCTGTTTCCTAGCAAAGAGGAATGAGAAAGGAACATGTTTTTCATGAAAGGAGGATATCATTGTGACCTTGTTTTGATCAGCACCAGGACAGAAAGGGCTGGAGGATGGAGCTGAGATTGAGCACAGAGCTCGCTCATTTTCAGAGAAGTTATTCTGAACGTACCCATGGGTTCTGATTTGGTTTGCTGGGGATAGGTGTTTGGAAACTCATAGTTTGCCCAGCTACAGTTCATTTTACAGACTTGTCTTTCTACACTTCTGGGCTGTGCAGCTACAGAGTGTTGGGCATGGAAAGCAGCTGCTGGCAGGTAAAAGGGAAATCTCTGTCCAGGGAGCCAATTTACACAGACAAAACCCATCCTGACAGGGATCCCTAAGCTGGGTAAAAAGTGAATCTGCCTCTGAGGCAATGAGTGTGGAGCTGGAAATCGGGGGTTAGGGCTGTTTTTCCACCTTTTCTTCTTGGCCATTGACTCCACGTTTTGCATTTCAGTGAGTTTCACTGGGGACATCTCACCTGCACCACTCTGCCAGAGGGGCAGTGGAGCTGCTGTGATGATTTACCTGTAAGCAGACCCTGGGTATGCTCGTTGGGAGGTTGTATCTGGCTGAGAGGAACAGAGAGCTCCTTCATTACAGCACAGGTTTCAGAGAAAGCCACAGCAGTTGTGTGCCTGACCTCACCTGGGAAAGGTAGCAATGGCACACACGGTCAGAGATGTAATACCTGACTGGCTGTGTGTGCTTTAATTGCTGCAAGAACCACACAGTATCACCTAACTATTATAGAGTTCTCTTGGTCTCTCAACAACAAACCAAAGGGGCACAGGCTGACTAAAGAATACATGAGTTAAAGCTGTTTTAAATGCACCAGAAGTACCTATGCCATTGTGAGACTGTAGGCCTTGTGACTGACAGGAAGTGATAATTAAAAAGTAAAGCAGTAGCGAAGTTAGTATTTATAGCAGTTTTTACTTGGGGAAAGGGCTTTCAAATTCTTATTCCATGTTTCATCTCACAGAAGATCAATGTGTGTCCTTAACAGAAATCAGAGTCTCTAAGGAGGAATTTTGGAACAACTCAAGAAGCTCCGGTGAAATAAATCACGAGGGCCATATGGTAGTTGTCTGAAGGAAATAAAGTGTGAAATGGGTAATGCTGGGGAGGATACACTGTACATCCTTAAAGAGGAAATGTGCCTGGTACATATCTTTAACACCCCTGTTTGCCACAGGACAGCAAACAAAACCAGCCTTGAGGGGTTACACTTGGATGGGTGCTCAGGAGTCACTGAGAGCTGCTGTGCTTGGTACTGGGGGCATCTGATCCCTGCAGGGTTCTGGAGCAGACACTGTGTAAAACTAATTCTGTCTCTGTGTAAAATTCCTTTTTCTAAACAATGTAGAGAAGCAAATTGTTCCCTGCCATGAGGTAGTAAGGCCTGAAGTGAGGAGGGATCTTGTCAGAGGGTTGCTGCCTCACAGCTGGGGATGAAGGGTTCAAGTATTTGCTGCATTACATCAGAAATTCAGTCGAGGTGTCTGCATGCATTCCAAACTTTATTTTTCTATTGAATCTATCTTAAAATATTTGTAATCTGGTACTTTCCATTTTCACAAAAAACAATTTTAAAAGAACACTTGAGGGAAGACCTACAGCAGCAGACAGAAGGACAGCTGGATCTCCTGGGTGTGGTGCTTAGGGAGGGCTTTTTCTTCCTCAGCACAAAGCTGTGTGCCTGCCTGCCTGCCTGCCTTTAAATCTCTTCTCCTCCTCCGTTTGTGTTCCAGGATCAATTCCCACCCCAGTGCTAAAATCTCTTGCAACACGTTGTGAATTTTGGGAGAGCAGCTCTTGCATTTCTTATCCCGGCAGAAACTAAGATAAGTTAATTTCAAAAAGAAAGGCACGAGGTGGAATTAACAGGGCTATTGCAAATTGTATAAAGAATGTCGTAGATTGCTTTCCTTCTCCTTTCCTGTACTGTAAGAAAGGATGTGGCAGTAAACTCAGGAAAAAAATTATTTTCCTATTCAGCATGTAGTGAAGTCACTGATTTAAATGCTGTGACTGTCAGAGGAGATCAACATTGCAGTATTACAACAGAATGTTAAAAATAAGTCTGCATAGATACTGCATCTGGTATTTTGACTATAATCTGATCATTTTGAAGGAAACTTACAAAAAAATGGAATGGTGGAATATTTAAAAGAACAGTTTTTCTTTTCAGAAGTATTCACCACTGAGTTGACCCATTTATTTGTTGGACAAAAAAAAAAAAATAAAAGGAAGTTTTACTAACCTAAGTTTTAAATATAGCTACTGATGTTTGTGGTGAACTGAAGAGTTGCAGGATGCTGTAGTATTTCTCCAAAATGGATGTGAGCCAGTATCTAAGACTCTAACACACATCAAAGGTGAGCCAGCTCTGACTCAGTAGTAAGTTTTAAATCCAGACCTAATAAACCTGGATTTAGCAGTTTGAGGTCAGCACAGATGGATGAACTGTGTGTGTTGGGTCAGATGAAGCTCATGCACAGTGGGTGTGAAGCACTTGCAGAGGTTCTCTCTGCAAATTTGCCTTGCTTGTCCTTCCACCCCTCTTTTCCCCCTGTTTCCTGCACCCTGTGTTCCACCACATGGGGTTATTTCTGAGTGCCAGCCTCCTGCAGAGACCTTGTCTCCCAGGGTGTTCGTGAGCTGTGCCTGGTGCTTTGGGCAGCCCTGGGGGTGGGAGCAGAGCACTTTGCTGAACCACCCTGTGTTCCTTTGGTTCTTTGGGTGCACTGGGCTCCCACTGCAGGGCACCCTGCTGGGAGGAGCCCATGGGTGCCCTGGCAGCTCTGAGAGCCTCTGGAACCCCCTGGGCACCCAGAGCTGCAGCTGCTCAGAGCAGCTCCTGGGGCCTCAGCCTGGCTCCCTCACCTGGCTGCTGCCTCTGCCACAGCCTGCAGGGTCTGCAGGGGTTTGAGACAGGCACCCATCCCTCAAACCCGGCTGGAATTGTCCAGTGGTGCCTGAAGTTACTTCAGGATGGAGAGCTAGACAAGCAGACAGCTTCTGTGAACAGTGTTTTCTTAGAATTATCTTCTTCAGTGAGGAAAGTGGCACCTCAGGCAAGCAAAGTTGCACCAAAATTTTGCAGTAGTAAAGGATCAAAGGAGCTCTCCTCCCTATGATGGCAGATGGGACTAGGAGAGAGAATTCTGTATCTAAAAGGAAGCAAATTTAGATAAGTAGTTGTAAATAGAAATGCAGCCTACTTAAGGTTATGCTTGTGTGAGTATTGAAGCCTACATAATATTTACACATGTTAATAAAATGTTGACGCTCCCGTTGTCAAGAACAGAAAGATATTCTCAATAGTGCTGGATGAGGAAAGAGAGGAACCACAAGGACAAGCTGTGAGAAGCAAACTGTTCACACACTGCCCTGAAGAAAGATGAGATGTGCTGTCAGCCCCAGGGACCGACACTGCTCCTGTATCAGACCCCAGGTTTTATCAGTTCTCATCCCAGCCCTCGTGGCACTTTGCTCACTGAAATCAGTACACGTTGTTCCTCTTCAGGTCATGACTGAGGGTTGTGCTCAAGTGCTTTTCATATCATTTTTTCAGGTCATATCCTCTTTTCAGGTTTAAACACTTGTGTAGCTGAAGACAATATTCTGTTAATGATCAAAACTGTTAGTTTTAACCACTTTTCTGATTTTTATTTTAACCTCTTAGAGGTAGCCTGTGGAGCACAAGCTGCTCAAGAGCACCAGTCAAAAATCTGTTAGGAGTGTGAACCTCCATTGTTTTTCTAATCACAGCCAGAACAAGATTATCTTCTGATATTAACAAACTTGTAAATGTATTATTTCTTAATTATACTATTGCCAAATGCTCTAATACTGCTCTAATTCTTCTCATAGGTCTTGTGTAGACCAGTCAGATGGAGAAATTGTTGGTTTTTACCATTTATTGTTTGTCATTCAAGAACCTGTGGATTCTGGAAGCGATTCCAGGTGCTGTTCAGAAGTTTTCAGGGTTGAAGAATCACCAGTTTAGAAAGGGGCAGGTTTTAGAGCTGGGAGTTACTGACCAGCACCTTGGTACCACAATGTTTTGTTGATGACAACTGGTGGATGGCAATACCTGCAGCTGTGAGAATTCCCCTGTGAGGGGTGGTCCCGGGGCTCTGTGCAGTGACCCAGCCAAGGTCCCTGCAGGGACAGGAGAGGAGCATCCTGCTCTCAGCTGAGCAGCTGCTGGGGAGCTGCCCCGAGCCCCTGCCGAGGGCAGCTGGGGCTGTGCCTTCACCACCAGGGGTTTCTGGGGCTCTGGGGGCTGTGGGGATAAGGGGTACACGAGGATAAACTGTCCCCAGAGCAGGGACAGGAGAGGAGCATCCTGCTCTCAGCTGAGCAGCTGCTGGGGAGCTGCCCCGAGCCCCTGCCGAGGGCAGCTGGGGCTGTGCCTTCACCACCAGGGGTTTCTGGGGCTCTGGGGGCTGTGGGGATAAGGGGTACACGAGGATAAACTGTCCCCAGAGCAGGGACAGCAGGAGCCCTCGGGCTGCTGCCACAGCAGCTGAACGAAGGCCAGCAGCAATGAGCAGAACTCAGTGTTGCTGCTGATGGGGATGTGCAATGTGCAGCCCTCCACAAATCCCCTCCCAGCTCCTCTGCAGCCCCCACACGTTGGGTGTTCAAAACCTTCGTGGCTCTTGAGGTCACTGACACCTGAGAAAAGGAAAATGCTACGGCCAGTGCTTATAAAAAAGCACTTTCTAAATTTAAATAATGATGGCTTTTTCAGATTGTTTGGACAAACTTCCTCTGCCCTGTAATACTTCAGACTCTGGGGAACAGTTCTTAATATACACTTTCATTTTTTTCCCTTTATGAGCTCTAGTATTCACAGCCTGAGGCACCCGTCTCATTAGCTTTCCATTTAGGAATACATGCATACTCTTTCTATTCTTATTGTATTTCCAGGAATAACACTGTTAATATTTTATATTTCACTGTGTGGTGGCTTTGAATAGTGCAAGTCTTTTTTTTTTTTTCTTTCAGTAGATACAATTACACATCAGTAGCAGGTCTCCTATACATCCCAGTTTCCTTGGCAATGTCAGCTTTGCCGGGGCACAATTTGCTTGTTATTTCTAAAGTCTTGGCAAGCAAGTCATTAACTGGAGCAGTAGGAATCTGTGAGGTGCCCAGTGCACAGCACAGAGCTGCTCCCCAGTGCCCGTGCTGGGAGTGCACAGCCTGCAGCTGCTGGAGCTCCTGCACGCTGGCATCTGCTGCCAGCAGCTCCAGGGCCCTGCAATTCTGTATTTTCCATGCATGCCCAGCATGTGTGTGTGCCCATCCTGTGTGTGTGTGTGTGTGTGTGTGTGTGCCCATCCTGTGTGTGTGTGTGTGTGTGTGTGTGCCCATCCTGTGTGTGTGCCCATCCTGTGTGTGTGCCCATCCTGTGTATGTCCATCCTGTGTGTGCCCATCCTGTGTGTGTGCCCAGGACCAGCTGCAGCAGCTCTGCCCTGGAGATGCCAATGGGTGCAACATCCATCCCTTGCCTTCTTCCTGGTCCTGGCAGAGAGTGAAGAGTTTGAGTAGTTGAACTAGAGTTTGATTGACACATTGGGGGTGAATGCAAGTATGTTTGTAAAAAGCTCTTTTTTTCCCCAAAGAAATGCACTACCTTTTAGTAATCGTTGGACAGACATTTCCATACATTTAGAGACTTAAAAAAAATACAGACTTCTATAGTCCTGTTTCATTTGTAAAATGTTTAAGTCTAAGGGATTTATTATCCCATTAACCCAAGTAAAATTTATATACTTAACTTCTGTTAACCTTGAGAAAAAATACTTGAGTGAATCCTTGCTCTTATACAGTAGACTGGGATTTTAACTTTTATTTTCTTCTATATTTCCCTCACCTTTTCTTAGAAAGATTTTCTTTGTCTTGCACCTCAGAAGGGCTGGGAGTCACTCAGACAGGAGACAGAGATCAGCATGTGCTGCTTTCATCTGAAATATGAACAACTGAGCTGTCTTGCAAGTGAAGAGGCCACACTGCTGGCAATGAGAGTCACCTTTTAACGAGTTTTCCATGTTAATCTTGTAGTGATCTCAGCTTGGGCAGTTCTAGAGGAGATAGAAAGCAATGACCTTGTGTGGGGAAATAAATGGTTGCCAAATTGAAAGAAATCATCTCCCTTGTTGGGTGATGTGTCCATGAGGAACTGAACTGAGAGGGATATCCTTACTGAAGAGCTGATGTTGCAATCCTGTAATTTCTTTAGCACATAACTTCTTATCACTTAATCACCTTTTACATCTGCTTAGGTTTTTTTCTGTTTTTCAGAACACACTAGAAAGGCATAGCTCTAAAATGGCCTTTTCTTCAGACACCAACTTGTTCTCAGGCTGCAGCCTTTATTTTAAAAATGTGAAGGAAAAATGTCATAGTTGACGTGGTTTTAATCCAAATTTGCAACTGAGAGGCATTTTTTCCCCCTCTGTGCCTTGTGGCTTCCATCTGGAAGAATCAAGAGGTATCTTTGACTTGCCATAAATGGGATAACTCTCAATTCTATATTCAGCAAGCCCCTGAGCAGAGGAGATGGTGGTGATGCAGGGAGGCTGGGAAGGACTGGGGCTGGCTGAGGCACTGGATGGCTCTGGGTACCTGAACATGCCCATTTCTCTGGGTGCTCCTGCACCCTGTGGGTTCCCAGCCTCCTCCAGCCCAGCTGCAGGAGCACAGGGTGGGCAGCCCTGGGCACAGCAGCCCTGGGGAGGCAGTGGGTGCTGCCCTGGATGGGTGAGCAGCCCTGGGGAGGCAGTGGGTGCTGCCCTGGATGGGTGAGCAGCCCTGGGGAGGCAGTGGGTGCTGCCCTGGATGGGTGAGCAGCCCTGGGGAGGCAGTGGGTGCTGCCCTGGATGGGTGAGCAGCCCTGGGGAGGCAGTGGGTGCTGCCCTGGATGGGTGAGCAGCCCTGGGGAGGCAGTGGGTGCTGCCCTGGATGGGTGAGCAGCCCTGGGGAGGCAGTGGGTGCTGCCCTGGATGGGTGAGCAGCCCTGGGGAGGCAGTGGGTGCTGCCCTGGATGGGTGAGCAGCCCTGGGGAGGCAGTGGGTGCTGCCCTGGATGGGTGAGCAGCCCTGGGGAGGCAGTGGGTGCTGCCCTGGATGGGTGAGCAGCCCTGGGGAGGCAGTGGGTGCTGCCCTGGATGGGTGAGCAGCCCTGGGGAGGCAGTGGGTGCTGCCCTGGATGGGTGAGCAGCCCTGGGGAGGCAGTGGGTGCTGCCCTGGATGGGTGAGCAGCCCTGGGGAGGCAGTGGGTGCTGCCCTGGATGGGTGAGCAGCCCTGGGGAGGCAGTGGGTGCTGCCCTGGATGGGTGAGCAGCCCTGGGGAGGCAGTGGGTGCTGCCCTGGATGGGTGAGCAGCCCTGGGGAGGCAGTGGGTGCTGCCCTGGATGGCAGAGCAGCCCTGGGGAGGCAGTGGGTGCTGCCCTGGATGGGTGAGCAGCCCTGGGGAGGCAGTGGGTGCTGCCCTGGATGGCAGAGCAGCCCTGGGGAGGCAGTGGGTGCTGCCCTGGATGGCAGAGCAGCCCTGGGGAGGCAGTGGGTGCTGTCCCTGGGAGGCAGAGCAGCCCTGGGGAGGCAGTGGGTGCTGCCCTGGATGGCAAAGCAGCCCTGGGGAGGCAGTGGGTGCTGCCTCTCGGTGCTCACCCTTCCCAGAGCTTCTTTTGTGGTTCCCAGGGACTGCTGGGGCTCTGTCTGGACAGACCCAAAGGCTGCTGGGCTTGTTCTGTGGACCAAAGGTGTTTTCAGCAGCCAGCCGTGGAGCTTTGCCACACAACAGCAATTTTACTGGTGCTTGCACTGATTTTCAGTGCAGATGATGGGAACAATCCAACACTGAGCTCAGGCCTGTGCTGGCCCCACTGTGAAACCTGGCTCCTGCTCCTTGGGATTTCCTACCCACTTTGTAGAAAACCAGTGAGAACTGTGGGGCAAATGTGAGGAGACCCACTGTGTGTTTTCTTTTTGTAGGCATGGCATTTTTTAAATACAGAATTCCTCTAATCAGTATTTGAATCTCTAGTTACCTTGTAATTCCCTTTTGCTGTTTGTGAGCCCACAGCCCTCACCTGGAGCTGTTGTGTTCCTCTGACCCCACCCTGAACAGGCTGCCTCTGTCTCCAGCCCTGGAATCTTGTTCTGCCGTGGGCTTCCATGACCAGACAAATTCTGTGGTTCTTCTTTTGCCCTGTAAAATCTTCCCTTGTGAAGTTATTTCTCTTGAAGGGACTTAACTCTTAAGTTTTTTTCCCAGGCATTCTTAGAATCAGCTCTGAACAGCTGGAAGAAGAAAAAAACTTGCAAACCATAATAAAAATAAGGAAAGGTGAGAAGAAGTATTTCAGAGATTAATGAAACTCTGGGAGATTCTAGAGGGGTACTTGGATTGTGTCATTTTACAAGGCTGAAAAAGTGAGCTAGGAGAAATTAGGGTGGAGATCTCAGAGGATTTTCAGAGTTATGACAAACAATATTGGCTTTATCACACAATTATCAGGAATTTTTGCTTAGAATTTGGATTCTAGAAGCTTGCTGTGTCTGTGTGGCACAGAGTGCCCTGAGCTGTGGGTAGTCCTTTCTGACACCGTTGCTCCCAGGATTTTACCTCCCTTTGGTTCCCAGTGCTCCTTTCCCTCTCTTTGGGGTTGCTGAGGCTGGGGTTGCTCCCTGCACGACCTTGGCTGTTCAGATCCTCCTCACTGCAGCTTTTCTGTGCTGCTCCCTTCCCCTGAGCAGCTCCAGCCACCCCTTGTGGCACCACAGGCAGCTTCAGGATCTGCTTGTGATGTGTCAGTGCTGCTTGAAGAGAAAACCTGACATGGTGCTGTGTTGCCATGTGCTCATTTAATGGGACTTCCCAAGGAAAGACTCTCAAAAATTGTTTTGTCTTTAAGAATTGTATCTGTAGCATTAAGTAAATGGTAAATACATTATTACTATTCAGATGTTAGAGTGAAAGAACTAATTTATTACTTTAATTAGTTTGTAGTGTACTTTACATTATTGTAATATACAATATTGAAATAATGAACTGAAAAAAGGTGTGTATGCATTCTGTTTGGCACAGCAATTTAATAATTCACTTGGCAAAAGCTCCTCTAATAATACATGAACTGTGAAATGTACTTGAAATGCCAATTGTAATTAAAAACTTTCAGAACTTAATTTTGGCAGTGCTAGTACTGCTGAAATGAAAGCTGCTTTGTGGAACAGGCAATGGGGGAGCCAGGTTTCAGTGTATTTTCAATATTAGTTTAAGTACTAGGATTTTTTTTTTAATATTTAAACAAAACATTTACTGTTGACACAGTAAAATATACCCTTCTGATTTCATACTCGTAGGAATGGAAGAATGCAATCAAGGACACATTAATTTTTGTTGTGCAGCCGGTGGTCCCAGATTGCTGCTGTAGTGAAGCAGAATTATTGTTGGGGAGTGTTTTGTTCTTCAGTCCTGCAGGGTCCTGCCTCTGGAGATAAAAGCCTGATGACTGCAGCAGGTTTCTTGGCATGCTTCAGCAGCAGGAATGCTGGTAATTCAGCATCAGGTGCTCCCTGTGAAACAGCAGAACTTGGAAAGGCTGGAGATGTCCCTGCAGAGGCTGCTGAGCCCTGGGAAAGGCTGGAGATGTCCCTGCAGAGGCTGCTGAGCCCTGGGAAAGGCTGGAGATGTCCCTGCAGAGGCTGCTGAGCCCTGGGAAAGGCTGGAGATGTCCCTGCAGAGGCTGCTGAGCCCTGGGAAAGGCTGGAGATGTCCCTGCAGAGGCTGCTGAGCCCTGGGAAAGGCTGGAGATGTCCCTGCAGAGGCTGCTGAGCCCTGGGAAAGGCTGGAGATGTCCCTGCAGAGGCTGCTCAGCCTTTGGAAAGGCTGGAGATGTCCCTGCAGAGGCTCTCAGCCCTGGGAAAGGCTGGAAAGTTCCCTCCAGGGGCTCTCAGCCCTGGGAAAGGCTGGAGATGTCCCTGCAGAGGCTGCTCAGCCTTTGGAAAGGCTGGAGATGTCCCTGCAGAGGCTCTCAGCCCTGGGAAAGGCTGGAGATGTCCCTGCAGAGGCTGCTCAGCCTTTGGAAAGGCTGGAGATGTCCCTGCAGAGGCTCTCAGCCCTGGGAAAGGCTGGAGATGTCCCTGCAGAGGCTCTCAGCCCTGGGAAAGGCTGGAGATGTCGCTGCAGAGGCTCTCAGCCCTGTGTTCACGTCCCTGCCCCGCAGCATCTCAGGGCTCCCCGTGCCAGGGCTGGGGCTGCAGAGGGCAGGGGAGCCCCTGAGGGTGCCAGCCCTGTCCCTTGGCACCAGCAGGGATGGTGCATTCCCAGCACTGAAGCTGTGCCCACAGGGACAGGGCTGGGAATTTCTCCTGCCACCTCCCATGGATGTGGAGCCCAGGAGATGTTCCCCTGCCTGGCCCCAGGGTGAGCTGGGACTCTGGGACTAGAACTGCTCTCTAGGACACAGGATTGTAATGTCCAAATGTAGTTTAAAAAGTGAAATATACTGGTATTTGAATCAGCTGGTTAATGTATGATTTTTGTTACTTCTTACACTTCACTGTAGCTCAGCTCTGTTAAGAACATTTTATCCTATGTGACTTTAACTCTTCATGTGGGAAAAGCCATGGCATAAGGCCAGCCCACAGAATGACATTTTATACATATTTATATTTTGCAAACATTGGTTTTCTGGTTTTTACCAATTTTTCCTTTATTTTTTAGTTGTTGTTGTTGTTGTTGTTGTTGCAATTATGTCCTTTTTTTTTGTCACAATTATAAATAGTTTTAAAAGGAAATTATTCTTCTTTTGCCCTAATTAAAAGGCATGGATTAGATAAACATGATGGGGCAGGGATGATCTAAACTAATTTCATGTGCTGCATACAGAAAATACTTACTGGGTACAGTGAACAAGTATGGTACGGTGAAACTCTCCTCTGGCATCCTTGGTACCCGTTTTCCTGATTGGCATTGGGCTCATACATTAAAAACCCTAACTAAAAAATGAAAAAGCAGATTAAAAAATGGAAATAAACTGGAAAGTACATTCTAGCCCCTGAGTATATATGTGTGTTAGTAGTGATTTAGGGCAGAGTAGGGAATGTTGTAGGAGTGGAGATACACACTGAGTTATTGGCTTTTCACTTCTGTCTGGGGAACTCTGCTGTGTGATTAATGCTCTGTCAGCTGAGTGAAGTTCTGGATCTGATACTTGGTTATGCTCAGCTGTTTGTACAAAACCTGTCAAAAATCTAGATTGTGTCCCAGTATTGATTTCTGACTTGAATAAAAAGGCTGTGATGAAAGAGCTACATGGAAACAACCAGAGAAGGTGATCATGGCCTGTCACAAGACCGTGGTGTCCCACACACCACACAAACTGCTGCTAAGAATTCATTCCCATGGAGGCTGGAGATGATTTCATACAGATTGGTATCTGTATGTGCTCAGTGCTCCAGTGTGGTTTGCTTCCTTCAGGCAGTTGTCATCATCCCAGGCTCTGCTGGCTCGCTCTGCTCTCCAGGTCCCTTTCCAGGCAGTGGTTCCCTTGAAATGTCAGGGAAAGGCAGCTTTTATTGAGATCAGTTTAATGCTCTTGCCATGCTAATGACTGCAGTCTCCCAACAATGAAGTCCCTGGTGAAAGGTAAATTCATTTCAGAGGGAGCCCATGAGGGGGTCAGGAGGGTTCTCAGGCACACGAGGAGCTGAAGCTGCATCGTGCCCTGAGCCCGGTGGCAGCGATCTCAGCGTTGGAGAAGCAGGGTGGAGGGAAATCCAAGCTTACAAAAAGCAATTAATTTTGTTACATAATCTGACTGTTACCTCATATCAGTTGAGAAAATCTGTGATGTTATTACAGAAGTTTAAAGCCCCTTCAAATGCTCCCGCAGCTTATCCCAGCTCCAATCTGAATATGCTTTTAGCAGATTTCATTCACCGTTTGCTTGTTGTTAGTTTCTAAATCTTCCTATGTAGGGTTTTGCTTTGCTCTGTTTCAAATGCAAGGTAGAAAGGATTGCATGTTCTTCTGACTCAATTTCAAAGCATTCCTGTTTGAGTTCATTAGCGTGGCAAGTGAAGGGTAACTGAAACAATTTAGTGTTTTATTTCAGATTCTTAAAGCACTAAACTGCATGAGCAGGCAGCTGGCAAAGCTGCTCCACGCAGGGTTCTGTTCAGCCAGCCCTTGTGTTGCAGGTTCAGGGTGGGAGGCTTCACTGGGGCTGAAGGGACCCCCAGACCCCGAGGCCACCCCTGCCCACCCAGGGTCAGGTCCAGCTGAGCCAGGACCACACTGAATCCCAGCTCAAACATCTCCAGAGGATGCAGGCTCCACCTTTCCTGGGCCAACAGCTTCTGGTGTTCATCCACGCTCTCAGTAGGGAAGTGGTGAATGGAATGGAGCTTCAGGTGATTCAGGCTGTGTCTGTTGTTTCCCCTCCTGTCACTGGGCACCTCTGGAAGAGCCTGGCTCTGTCCTCTTTGCACCCTCCTCATTTTCAGGTTGTTTTCATGTTATTACTTTGCCTGCACTCCATGAGAAGTCATAGCATCGTTCAGTGTATTGCAAAGAACAAAGTATAATTGTTATGTTAGCAAGAAGCAGGGCAAGCATGGCATCACTCAGAGATGCAGCTCTCCAAGCACCTCGGACCGTGGGGAGTGCTGATTTCTGAACAGAACATCTTTTATAAGCACAAACTGGAAGAATTAATAGTCTGCACACACAGCCAGTGAAATGCAGTTAAGGTGGAAAAATTATAAGCTTTTTAATATCTTGGTATTAAGGTACTCACTGTAGTATAGAAAACCAGCTGAAAAATGGCTGCAATGCTTGTTCCCTGGAGGAAAGCAGAGTTCTGTTAGTGCTTGACAAATCCATTACAAAAAGAGCTGGCAAGCCAACACAAAGGAGACAGCATTAATCCTGTTGAAAGCAGCGTGGGACAGACAAGCAGAGCAGCGAGGCAAATCGGGGGCCAGGCTGCCTGGGGCGGTGGGGCTGAGCCCCTGCCCACGGCTGCTCTGGGGCCAGGCTGCTTCACCCAGCCCAGGCTGCTTTACCAGGGCTTTACCATGGCCATGGCTGCTTCACCCAGCACAGGCTGCTTTACCCAGCCCAGGCTGCTTCACCCAGCACAGGCTGCTTCACCCAGCACAGGCTGCTTCACCCAGCCCAGGCTGCTTTACCCAGCACAGGCTGCTTCACCCAGCCCAGGCTGCTTCACCCAGCACAGGCTGCTTTACCCAGCCCAGGCTGCTTCACCCAGCACAGGCTGCTTCACCCAGCCCAGGCTGCTTTACCCAGCCCAGGCTTCTTCACCCAGCACAGGCTGCTTCACCCAGCCCAGGCCGCTCTACCCAGCACAGGCTGCTTCACCCAGC
>VZRZ01007061.1:47152-62514 GCA_013398175.1 Climacteris rufus
TGGGATGCCGGGTCCGCGGTGCCGGGTCCGGGGTGCCGGGTTCAGGGTGCCGGGTCTGGGATGCCGGGTCCGCGGTGCCGGGTCCGGGGTGCCGGGTTCAGGGTGCCGGGTCTGGGATGCCGGGTCCGCGGTGCCGGGTCCGGGGTGCCGGGTTCAGGGTGCCGGGTCTGGGATGCCGGGTCCGCGGTGCCGGGTCCGGGGTGCCGGGTTCAGGGTGCCGGGTCCGTGGCTCGGGCCGTCCCCTCAGGCCGAGGGGTGCAGCCGCAGGCGCTTGCGGATGAAGGCGGCGATGAGGCGCTGCGGGCGCTGCTGGTACTCCCAGAGCACCTCGTGCGGAGCCCGGATCTGGTCCCCCTGCAGCCGGTCCAGGAGCGCCACGCACACGACGGCGGCTGCAGGAGGATGGAGCGCGGTCACCCGGAGCCCGAGCTTGGCCTTTGGCACTGAACGGGACCCTTGGGGGGCGGAGGTGACAGCGACAGGACTCACCTTTGAGGCCGCACAGTCCACACAGGGCAGCGAAGGCCGTGGACTCCATTTCAATATTCCTCACGCCAGCATCATAAGCCCTCCTTAAGTACTCCAACTTTTTTTCGCTGGAAAAAGAGCATAACGCACCATCTAATCTCCCCTGACCTGGAAAGGAAGCAGAGAACTGTCACTGTTGGCCGTGGGGCACAGGGCATAGGTGCAAGTGGGAAGTCCAGCAGTGCCACGTTCTGTCTGAGGCCCACAAAGCTTTCCTGTGAGTAGCTGGTTAACTCACATTCCCCTCGGTGTTGAAGCCAGCACCATGTGTCTCTGTACGGGGAGAGAATGACACAGGTTTAACACTGCAAAAGGCTGAGTCAGCCTGCAGGTGTGGGGTACAGGGGGATGCTGTGCTCTGCAGAACCAGCCATCGCCACTCCTGAGGTCTGTGCTGCACATCAGCTGTGCAGCTCTGCCAGGCTGGATCCCAAAAATGCTGAGTGACTGTAGCAGAGGGACAACAAGATGTGCAGGACAGGAACATTGGGGAGAGGAAATCCCCTTAATGTGGGTGCAATTGTTCTGCAGGGACTGCTGTGGATGTCGGCTGGAGCTGCTTGCAGAGCCGTTCCCAGCGCGGGTGGCACCGGTGCTGGCCAGGGAGCTCCAGGCAGGACCGACCCTGTGTGTGCTGTGGGCAGGGGTGGGCATCCATCCCAACCCTCTCCTCTTGCCCCCCCAGTGGCTCCAGCTGTCCTGCTGGGAGCTCCGAGCAGCCCTGTGTCCCGTGCAGCTCCTCCTCTCTCACCGTGTCTGGAGGCCTTGGGGCAGGCAAATGCTTACCTGCAGCTGGGCTAACCTGGGACAGCCCTTCAGTTTATTGCTGCTCCTACTTTAATCCTCTCAAATGGCTTTTTGTTTAAATAAAACATGGACTTGAGCAATACACAGATGGCCACATCTGCAAGCAGATCTAAAGGTTTATAAATAGTGCTCAGATTATTAATTCTTCATTTGTTGTATTTCATCTACTCTGCAATCAGCATTTAATTTTGTAAAGGAAATGGTTCCGGAGTAACCAAAGTTTGTTTATGTAAATCTCACAGGCAGCCTAATGTTTTCCTTGTGTTTGGTAGTTCTGAAGGGACAATGTTGCTGTAGGGAACAGCTTGGTGGCCAAGTCAGCAAGGTGCAAACAGAGGTTCTGTGTGTTCCAAGGGTGCCCTCTGCTCTGCCCGGGTCCCCCAGCACCAGCTGGGTCTCTGCATGCAGCCCTCCAGGGCTCTGGGTTCCTTGGATAACTCTGTCCATGTAAGAACAGAAATTGGCATTACTTTGGTGAGGAAGGACAGGCAAAGATGGTTTTACCTTCGTAGAAGTCGTAGGTGCACATGGTGTGGCCGATGAGCGTGGGGAAGTCGGCGATGTCCCTGCTGCAGGCGAGCAGCTCCTCGGCGAGGCCCTTGTCCAGCTCGGTGCTCCTCACCACCACATCACCCAGCACCACCTGCTCAAAACGGGGCTGGAAGGAGGAGTCCACAGCCGTGTCAGTGATCACAACAGACCCAGGCTCGATCCCTGCGGGAATGGAAGCTGAGGCTAAGCCAGAGCTCATGACACCTGTGACCTGCTGCCAAACCTCAGCGCCACAGGAAAATCTCGATCCATCTACGTGTGCTTGCAGGGCTGTTCTTTTCAGTGAGTAAAGCAGATGTCAGAGAATAATTGAAATTCATGCAGTAGCACAGATGAAATGCACAGAATCAGCACAAGATAAGTGATTGTGGGAATGTGCTCAGTGACAGGGTTTTAACTGCTTCTGGCTTGCAGAGATCGTGCCCCCTACCAGCTTCTGCAGGCATGAGCAGCACCACTGCCCTGGCCAGGGATCACAGGTTCGTTTGAGTCACCACTAAGCCCTGTTGTCTGTTTGGAAGGTGACACATGGCTCTGGTATATTCAAGGCCTTTGTGCACTCTGAGAATGTGCACTCTGCCAAGTCAGTTGCTACAAGTTTGCTGGGTTTTAACCCAAACGAAAATACCGGTTTGATATTTAGAGACCTGACAAAATGCTGAAGTTCTGAACTGCCTGACTGTTTGGTGAGAATTTTTTTAATAATAGCTGTTTTGCTCTGGAGAAAGACCATGAACCACTGACCTAAACCTCCAGAAGTGCCGATGCGTATGATGGTGACGTCGCGGCATTTCGCGTGGTGCAGCAGCTTGATCAGCTCGTGAAGCATGATGGAAATGGAAGGGATGCCCATCCCATGCTGTTGGGAGGAAAGAGAAATGTCAGTCCCTGTGAGGCTGTGGCAGGTGACAGGGGTGTGACTGCAATGAGCTCAGGGTTACGCTGTGGCCTCTTCCACTGATGATGCCAACACAACTTTTTTTTGTGGGGGAAGAGACATCTTGGGGTCTTTGTAGCCTGTCCAGATGAAGTGTCTAACCCTCTTCTCCTCCCATTGATACTTTAAAGGCTCTTCATGTCGGTAGAGCTGGTGTTCATCCCTGGGGACCCTGTGCAGGCATGCACATGGTGCCTGTCCTTCAAGGAAGCTCTCCACAAGCACATCCCCACATCTGAATGTCCAAGGCCTTCCCCTGGCATTGCCAATCCTTACACCCTGTGCCGACTCACACTCTTGGTGTCCTGCTCGTGCTCTGGGATTTGTGAATTTCAGCGAGGACAACCTGAGCCTTCACTTCTCCATGTGCCTTCCAGCCTGTCCTCAGCCCACCCCGGACTGTCTCTGCCGCAGTGCTGGGCACAAAGGACAACAAAAGGGTTTGTGTCCCTTGGTGAGGACAGGTTTCAGGGTCAGGTGTTTGCTGTGTGCCTTGCAGGCCTTCTGTCCTGCTTCCTGGCTCACATTCCCCGCCCTGGTATCCCTCTGTCCCCAGCACCTGCCTGGCTACCAGCTCCCCAGCACTGGCACTGGCTTGTTCCCATCCTCCAAGGGCTTTGTTGCCCCACTCCTGTCTCTGCTGCTGTTCCCTGGGACTGGCAGATGTTCTGCAGGCCTGGAGCTGCTGGGGCTTGCTCTGCATCTCCCTAGTGCTCCCTTGCTTGGTCATCTGCCTTCTGCTCCATCGCTAGAACAACACCCTTTGCTTAGCTTAACCTTTGAGTGCAAAAGGTGTTTGGTGCTGTGGGGTTTGGTTTTTCATCTGGAAAATGCCTCACTTTTTTTGGTTTTGTTATCAGCTTCAAAAACCTGAAGGAAGCATGTATGGAAGCTCTGTTGATTAAGGAACACAGCCAGGTTTTGTGTTGCTTTGTCTCCTTTCTCTTGGCTGTGAGACCCATGCTCTGTTCGCCTTGTATCATGTTTAAAATATGAAACCTTTCTGCATGCTGTTATTCTGGAACAGCAGCCTGCCTTATTCGCCAATGCCTAAAAAATTTATTCTCATTGTAAATATTCAGAGCAGGAATGTGTGTTCCTGCCCCCATGTGTTTGAGCTCAGTTGTGTTTCTAAGCAACTTGCAGAGATGGGATGTTGGCAGCTGCTCTGCACGGCGCTTCTCGCGTGCTCTGCCCCGTGTCCCCTTCTGCACCGGCCAGAGCTGCTACATGGCCACAAGCTTGGTGAGGATTTGCTTCTCCTGTGTCACTGCTGCTGCCAGGCTGGGGAACAGCAAACCTTGTGGGGGTTCTTCCCCTTGGATCTGCTCACATTGATTCCCTCAGGCTTTTCCCTTGGTCAGGCTTGGTTTGGTTTTGTCAGAGGGACCAAGTGTGAGCTCTGTTGTGTGAGTGACTCCATCTCCTGTGAATCACATTTCAGACTAATCAGACTAATGTAGTGCCTGAAGAAATGACGGCAGGACCAAGCCTTTGGCTGTGAGTGCTCCTCAGCACAGCCTGTGTTTGCTTTTCCCTTTGTTGAGTGCCAACAATCCGGCTCTGAAAGAATAATTACTAATAAGGCAAGGTTTTTATTTTGGAGCTTGTGTCAATGTAATACTGCCAGCAACATTTCATGGTTTATGTGCAGTGAGAAGTGGTCTTTACCTCTCGGGCTGAGCTGAGCAGAACACGTGTGTGTCTGTTGTTAAGGTGGCACTTTCCAAACAGAGAGTGCAGGGTGCTGGGGAGTGCTGTTCAAACAGAAGCAGCTTTGCCATGGCTGAGAGGTTGCACTGGTAGATGCCTTAGGATTTTAGCTTTCATATTTTTCATATATTTGTAATCCTGCAATTCTTTACTGTATAACTCTAAATGCCATATAGAGTGTTAGCCACTGTTTTCCCATTTTGGTCAGACAAAACAATTCCTCTCCAGGCCTGAGACCCAAGGACACCTCACTGTCTCAGACCCCAAGAAGTGTAAACAAAAGTGGGATTGGGGGGGGGAGAAAACTGGGGGTAAATGACTTTGTTACCTGAAGCTGTAATTGGGAGATTAACCCCCAGCATGCAAATGCACCAAACTGATAAAAGTATGAAAATCTGGGACCCATTGTCCATTTTGGGTGCAGCCCCTGGGGTACTCTGTCTGCCCTAAATGTACCTGAAGGCCCTTCAGAAATAAAACCTCCTTTTTTACTCTCCTAATTTCGTGTGGCTTCCGTTTTTAGGTAGTCCCTGGTAAGGTATCAGTGGTAGTGGCTGAACAATGAAATGAGGAAAAAGTCTGCCAGGGGGTGTTGGGGAGGCAGAGGTGTGTGAGGGAGAGCAGCGGCCCCATCCTTGTGGCTGGGCGGATGGAAACCCCTGTCCAGCTGTGGGACCCTGCTGTGCCCAGATGTGGGACCCTGCTGTGTCCAGCTGTGGTATCCTGCTGTGCCCAGATGTGGGACCCTGCTGTGCCCAGCTCTGGTCCCCTGCCGTGCCCAGCTCTGGTCCCCTGCCGTGCCCAGCTCTGGTCCCCTGCCGTGCCCAGCTCTGGTCCCCTGCCGTGCCCAGCTCTGGTCCCCTGCCGTGCCCAGCTCTGGTCCCCTGCCGTGCCCAGCTCTGGTCCCCTGCCGTGCCCAGCTCTGGTCCCCTGCCGTGCCCAGCTCTGGTCCCCTGCCGTGCCCAGCTCTGGTCCCCTGCCGTGCCCAGCTCTGGTCCCCTGCCGTGCCCAGCTCTGGTCCCCTGCCGTGCCCAGCTCTGGTCCCCTGCCGTGCCCAGCTCTGGTCCCCTGCCGTGCCCAGCTCTGGTCCCCTGCCGTGCCCAGCTCTGGTCCCCTGCCGTGCCCAGCTCTGGTCCCCTGCCGTGCCCAGCTCTGGTCCCCTGCCGTGCCCAGCTCTGGTCCCCTGCCGTGCCCAGCTCTGGTCCCCTGCCGTGCCCAGCTCTGGTCCCCTGCCGTGCCCAGCTCTGGTCCCCTGCCGTGCCCAGCTCTGGTCCCCTGCCGTGCCCAGCTCTGGTCCCCTGCCGTGCCCAGCTCTGGTCCCCTGCCGTGCCCAGCTCTGGTCCCCTGCCGTGCCCAGCTCTGGTCCCCTGCCGTGCCCAGCTCTGGTCCCCTGCCGTGCCCAGCTCTGGTCCCCTGCCGTGCCCAGCTCTGGTCCCCTGCCGTGCCCAGCTCTGGTCCCCTGCCGTGCCCAGCTCTGGTCCCCTGCCGTGCCCAGCTCTGGTCCCCTGCCGTGCCCAGCTCTGGTCCCCTGCCGTGCCCAGCTCTGGTCCCCTGCCGTGCCCAGCTCTGGTCCCCTGCCGTGCCCAGCTCTGGTCCCCTGCCGTGCCCAGCTCTGGTCCCCTGCCGTGCCCAGCTCTGGTCCCCTGCCGTGCCCAGCTCTGGTCCCCTGCCGTGCCCAGCTCTGGTCCCCTGCCGTGCCCAGCTCTGGTCCCCTGCCGTGCCCAGCTCTGGTCCCCTGCCGTGCCCAGCTCTGGTCCCCTGCCGTGCCCAGCTCTGGTCCCCTGCCGTGCCCAGCTCTGGTCCCCTGCCGTGCCCAGCTCTGGTCCCCTGCCGTGCCCAGCTCTGGTCCCCTGCCGTGCCCAGCTCTGGTCCCCTGCCGTGCCCAGCTCTGGTCCCCTGCCGTGCCCAGCTCTGGTCCCCTGCCGTGCCCAGCTCTGGTCCCCTGCCGTGCCCAGCTCTGGTCCCCTGCCGTGCCCAGCTCTGGTCCCCTGCCGTGCCCAGCTCTGGTCCCCTGCCGTGCCCAGCTCTGGTCCCCTGCCGTGCCCAGCTCTGGTCCCCTGCCGTGCCCAGCTCTGGTCCCCTGCCGTGCCCAGCTCTGGTCCCCTGCCGTGCCCAGCTCTGGTCCCCTGCCGTGCCCAGCTCTGGTCCCCTGCCGTGCCCAGCTCTGGTCCCCTGCCGTGCCCAGCTCTGGTCCCCTGCCATGCCCAGCCCTGGCCCCCGCCCTGCGCACACGGTGTGTGTGGCACTCACGCTGACGGAGAGCACGGGCCCTGCCCGGTACATGGCGTAGCGGTCCGAGCCAGCACAGATGTCCACCACGTCCTCTCCGGCGCCCGCCAGGCCCAGCTCCCGCCGCAGGAGCTGCGCAAACGCCCGCATCCTGGTGGGGCTGCCGCCAACGCACACGAACTGGAAAGCAAATATCCGCGTGTTGGGCCTTAGCTAGGACAGGCACCAGGGGTCACTCGGAGTGGGGCGGTGGGGGCTGCACCAGACTCATCTCCCCAGAGAGCAGCAGATGCCGCTTCCTCACTGGCAGTCCAGGGACACCGGAACAACTGAGGCTCCCAAAGCCAGGAGTAGCACAAAACCCAGGCTGTCCCTCACTCTGTCAGGGTGGTAACTGCCCTGGCTCCAGGCACCCGTGCAGCTGCACCTGCTTGGGTGTCAGCCCCGGGCAAGAAAATCTAAAATAATTCAGCAAATTTAAGCTGTTAGCATCCCCACTGATAGCAAAGCAAACTCAGATGCTGGAGGAGCTCACTGGTTAATTTATTCTATGGACAGTGCCGACTGCAATTAGTGAGCACTGCTGATGGCACAAAGGCCATAAAGTCAGGGAGGAAAAAGGACAAATTTTACATATCAAAGGAAAATATGCTCCCTAAAGGTAGGAGAAGGATGGGTGTGCAGCTGCAAGGGCAGTGCTGCTGATGCTGCTGCCAGGCTCCGGGTGTGCCAGGCTGTGCCAGGCGGCTCCAGCCCGGAGCACTGAGGCTCGTCCCCCACACAGCAGAGGATGCCGTTGTGACAAGTTGGTTTTGACAGCAGGTCTCAGCCAAAAATAATACGACATCCTCCTTCCCTTGTTTCCAGTAGGTGACAATCAAGATGCTTTGGACAAATGCCTCCTCTGTCTGTCCTCCCAAACGGGACCAATATAACATCAGGTTTTACAGAGCTACAGGTTTTCAAAAGGATAATTTTCTACTGTGATTTCTGCCCAAAGCAAGCAAGGACAGACAACCTCCTTGCCCAGGCTGCCTTGGGCTGCTGAGTCCCTCTTCTGAGCAGTCAGACCCTGTCCCCAGCAGGAGCACTGCAGCAGCAGGGCCCCAGAATGGGCCAGTAGGGCCATGGGATGCAGGGCTGGAGAGCCTGGGCAAGGGGGGAGCTGCTGCCTCATTTTTGGACCTGCTCTTTACCTTTATGTCCCCAAACATAGCTGGCAGGTTGTGCGTCTTCGTTCCCAAGTCCAGGTGGTACAGGATGTCCTCCTCCATGGAGTCCAAGTGTGGGTTTTTAACAAGGACAAGCCCACTCCTGTGGGGGGACAAGGAGGAGACAAGTTGGGCACCAGGCAGTGCCCACAGGGAGTGGGATGGGCAGGATGTGGCACGGGGCAGCCTGGAAGCTCCATGAGGGTGCACAGCCTCATTGGGAGGAGGTGTTGGAAAAGGGATGGGACAGGGATGAGCCAGCTCTGTGTGGTGTCTGGACCAGCCTTTCTGCTCCAGATAACCTCTTTGACAGCTCTGTCATTAAATCTCTGTATTTGGTAAAAAGTATTTCTCAGCATTTATCAGTTTTGTCAGTGGCAACCTTAGCTCTTTCCTTCACAGGGTTTTGCCAGCAATATCCAGGGGTGATGTGCTGTTTCATATGTGACAGTTTATTAGGGTCTTAGCAAATCAGGATTGCACACTTCTCCCAAATAACTGCCTGGCAGGATGAGTGTGACTCTGCAGGCAGCCAGAGGCCAGCTTGCTGTCCCTTTACACCTGCTGTAAGAGTTGGGAAGGAACCAACTAACAGTGCAGGTTGGTTTTATAAATAAGGCTTAAACAAAACCCAGAGAACATATTTCTTGTCTTATTCAAACAAATTGAAATGTTCCTCTATTACTCACCCGGAGTAACCTGTTGTTTCAGTCATAGCAGCTCCACCAGAGTCAGCTGAAAGCGATACACTGCCAAGAAGGTGAGGAGAACACTCCTGTGTCCTCAGCTGCCGTGGCTCTGAGCTCAGAAAAGGTTTCAAGGGACTCTGCAGGGGTTAAATACCTCCCGTGCCTTGTGCCATTGCCAAGGTCCCCTCTGCCCACTCCCGTGTCCCTTCGGGTGCCAGGGTTCCTCCCTGGCTGCCGTGGTTCCTGCAGCTTGGCTTTTTGGGCAGGTGCGTCACTGGTAACCTTGGCTGGCAGCCCCAGGGCCGGGGCTGGGACCTGCTGGCCTGAGGGCCGCTCACCGTGTGCCCTCTGGCCACTGACCAGGTGCCCTCTGGCCACTGACCCTGTGCCCTCTGGCCACTGACCCTGTCCGCTCTGGCCACTGACCAGGTGCCCTCTGGCCACTGACCCTGTGCCCTCCAGCTGCTGACCTTCTGCCCTCTGGCCACGGGGTGGGCACCGGGCACGTGGCTGCACACGAGCACCCTGGGGAGATGGGTTTGGCTGAGCTGGACATTGCTGTGCTCCCACCCTGGGCTGTGCTTCCTTGGGCCCTGGGGACCAAAGGATGCTGCCAGCCTGGACACTGCTGCTGGCCTGGACACCTCTGCCAGCTGAGCCGTTCTCTGGCCCCAGCTGGTGCCAATCCAGAATGCCCCTGCATTTGTCTGGGGTGCACAGAGATGGAATTTGGGCTGTACCCAGCCCCCACCCCTTCTCAGAACAGCTTCTGGACCACCAGCCTGGCCTGGGGAGGCTGATTTCACTCAGCAATGCCAGGCAGTGCTGTTGGCTCTCGTGGCCACCCCAGCCCCGTGTCAGCCCGGGAGCTCTCAGGACGGTGTGCAGGCACAGGGTGCCAGTGCCAGCCTTGTGCCAGTCCCAGTCCAGGGCAGCCAGAGCGCTCCTGGGGCTGTGGGAGGAGTGTGTGGAGGACACGAGAGATACTGATCCTGCTTCTTGTCCCAACAACGGGAGGCGTTGCCCTGGAAGGTATTTTAGGCAGCAGCTGGAGGGGCAGGATCTGGCATTTGCTGTTGGACTGTGGGAATGGTGGGTTAGAGAAGTGCTGGGTAGTGAATTCCTGGGTGCAGGAGCGTTGTGTGGGGCTCGCTGTGCCCGGCAGTCAGGCAGGAACGCGGCCCTGCTCCCCCACTGGGGAGGGATGGAAATTGCTGTAACCGAGGCAGCCTTGTGCTGGGCAAATGCCCATTTTGCTACACATCCAAACCCCTTAAATTGCAAAACCCCGTATAAAAATAAATAAATATTGCAAGCCAGTGTCCTGGGAACATGTAAATTAGATACCTTGGCCAAGACAGGGTCAGGTTAGCTCTGGGAAGGGGAAGGAGCAGATCTCTCAGGGATATTTCAGGCTTGCTGGAGTCATACCAAAGGCAGGCTGGAAGGATTTCTCTGCTCTGCTGAAGTTCTCCCTCCCTGGATGCTGTTCACATATGCCTGCCAAAGATGACATTACTGACGCTCTACAGCCCTCCTGAAGAATGAGGATCTGGAGACTCTTTTCCCTTTCAGAAAACACCAGATTTCTGTGAGGGGCACAAAAAAGCTTTCCTTGGAGCTTCACATCTTCCACCTGCCAAGGCCCCTTGGTGTGATTGCTGCTCTCTGCAGGAAGCTCCGTTCCAGGGACATGGTGGAGCACACGTGGGCTCCGTGCAGAGCCTGCAGTCGTGTCCAGTGAGCGTCTCCTGGGCTGGGGAACTGAGGCAGGAGGTTTGCTGCTGTTTGCTGGCGGCAGGGAACGCTCTGGGGAAGGTGAGATCAGGTTGAGGCTTCCTATGGATTCTCCTCCTTCTCTGGTCTTGTTTGGTGGAGGAACACGGGATTCCCTGGCCCTGCACCCATCTCCAGCATGGCTGGGCAGGGCCTTCATTGCGGAGTGAGGGTTCAGCAGGTGGTGGATGGATGGAGGGACAGATGAACGGACAGCTGGACACCTGAGTGACCCTGTGGCAGGGCAGGAGTGTGTACAGCCCCATGCCAGTGTGTTCCCACACGCTGCCTGTGCTGCCTGTGCTGAAGGCAGTGCTTCTGTGTGTCCCCTTTCTCTGCCTCCCGTGGCAGAGCATTTCTGGGCACACCTGCAAAGGTCCACACCCCCATGGTTCAAATCATCCCACGATAAAACAATTTCCCTGAGCATTTGGACAACTTCTTAAACATTTTCTGATGAAAATAATGTTCCAGCACAGCCAGCTGGGGCATCCCTTCCTGGTGGTCAGCAAAGCTCCATCCCTGCCCTGCTGCAGCCTCTGCCCCTGGTGTGCTTGGTCCCACGCAGGGACCTTCCCCATGTGGACAAAAGGGGCAAGATTTTGGAGGGTGGCCCTGCTGAGTGAGCAGGGACAGAGTCTCCCGGAGCCACAGCTCTGTCTGGAATGGCAGGCTGAGAACTGGTGGGTAAGCAATGTTCCTCTGGTGTTTGTCCCTGCTGTGCCCAACGTAAAAGGAACCAGAGTGTTCTGTTTAAGTAAACATGATTGCACCAAGGGAAACGCGTGGATTGTACTTTCAGCTTCCCAGAACTTACACTGAAGAGAAGGGACAGCTGTCACCACCACGGCCATGCAAGTGGCAGGGCCTGTCTGGCACAGGTCAGCTCCCTGCCTGGCCAGTATGGAAAGTCCCTCATGTTTGGTTCCCTCACCCATGATTACTTTTCCCACAATTGTTCTTCTTTGGAATCACTTTCAGTAAATCCCAAACTGAAGTGTGGCTGTTCTTTTCCTACCTCCTGCTTGCCATGGCAGAGGTTGCAGGAATGGAATAGAATAATACAAAAGAATAGAAAAGAATAGAATGGAAGTATAGAACATAATAATGGAATGGAATAGGATAGGGTAAGATAGAATAGAATACTAAATTAAAATACTTGCAGTTGAAAGCTAGCCCAGCTGCCTGCCTGTTTCCCTTCCTCGAGGCAGAGCAGGGAGGTGGGGATGGTGAGAAGCAAAGAGCACTGCCCCAAGTGAGTGTTTGTTTGTGCCTGATTCAGAGCTAAATCCAGCCTCTCCAAGTGCCAGGCAGCGGAGCTGTTAGCATATGTGCTAGAGGATGACAAATAAAGCAGGATGAAGCGTACGGCAGGGGAACATATGGCAGCGTAGACAGGCGCTCGGCGAGGGAAGCGCCGGGGAGAGGCAGCGCTCCCGCGCCCATCCGACACCTCCCGTCACGCTGAATGCGAATTCGGAGCAGACAGCCCTGGCAGCCCGGGCACAGCAGGGAGCTGGCACCCGCCGCGTCCTGCCGCTCCTGGGGCCTCGCTCCCCACGAGCCCCAGCGGCTCTCTCTGCTCGGCTCGGCTCGGCTCGGCTCTGCCCTCCCGCCCGCTGGGGCTGGATGCTGGATGGGATGCTCCGGCAGTCCCTGGAGCTCAGCCCCCGGAGCTCAGCCCCGCCTGCGGCCAGCGGCCCCGAGCTCAGCCCTGGAGCTCAGCCCCCGGAGCACAGCCCCGCCTGCGGCCAGCGGCCCCGAGCTCAGCCCTGGAGCTCAGCCCCGAGCTCAGCCCCGAGCTCAGCCCCGCCTGTGGCCAGCAGCCCCTGGAGCTGCTGGTGGATGGGATGCTCCAGCAGCCCCTGGAGCTCAGCTCCGAGCTCAGCCTTGCCTGTGGCCAGCAGCCCCTGGAGCTCAGCCCCGGAGTTCAGCCCCGAGCTCAGCCCTGGAGCCCAGCCCCGCCTGTGGCCAGCAGCCCCGAGGGCTGGCCAGGGGGACAGGGGGTGGCAGGAGCCCCTCCGCCCCGAGCCCGTGCTGAGCCCAGCGGTGCTGCTGGGTCAGCAGAGCTGAGGAACACTCGTGGGGTGAGCCCGAGGGGTGGCTCGGGCGCTCCTCCAGCGAGGACTCCGGCGGTGGGCACGGGGCAGCGGCGGCAGCACCGCGGGTGTTTCACCCGGCAGGAGGAGGCCGTGTGCCAGCAGCTCGGAGATTTGCTGCTCCTCCTCCCCACCCTGCGCCGGGGAGCCAGAAAAGCGAACGTGGGGAGCAAACTGTGCGTTTGTATCAGCTGTTTGCTCTGGCTTCGTGTTTCGCCTTGTTTATTGTGGGTATAAACTGCTCTTGGCACCGGGAGCAGTCGGTAAAACACTCTCCAAAGGAACCAGGCTCCACAAAGCCTCGGGGCACTCGAGTAACTACAGCTTGTCAGGACACGTTTCCCCTGAGGTGAAGCACTGCCACAAACCCATTTATTTCAGGCAGAAGTCAGCTCCCTGACATGTGTCGCTATTCAGGATTTATTCAGGAGCTGCCGATCTGTCAGTCCTGTGTGGCTGCACAGGAGGGGCTGAGAGCGTTGCCCCTCCATTGCAGGAATGCTTTTTGCTGCCATTCCCTCTCTGCAGCCTTGCTCACAGCACATGGGATTCACCCTGGGCATGGGCGAGGGACCTGCCTGCCCCACCCCGGTGCTGCTGGGGCAGGCGAAGGGTCTGTGCCCACACTCTGGGCATTCTGGGCACTCTGCCCTGCTGGGCTGCCCAGGAGGTGAAGCCACAAGGGTGGCAGCCACACACATCTTCCCTTGCAGGTTCAGGGAGCACCAGGCTGGCCCCCACGTGCCTTGGGAAAAGGGCTCTGCTTGGGTTTAAACCCAGTTTCTGGCTGGGGTTGGTGCCGATTTGCTGCTGGCTTGCTGCAGGAGCAGGGGCATCTCCACATGGATCAGTGCTGCCCATGGTGCCCGTCCTGGACAGCCTCCTTCCCCAGTCCTGCTTGGATCTGCTTCTGCAGCAAATGTTGTTTCTGGCATCTTGCCTCTCCCAAGGCTGAGTTCCTTTCGTGCCTCCAGGCAGGATGAAATTGAAGTGAGAAGGAAGATGAGCAATGGGGCAGTTTGGCAACAGGAACCCCTCATCCAGCCTGGGGTAGGTTCCCCCTTGCCTTCCTTCATGCTGCTTTTTGTTCCCTTCACATCTGGCAGGGATGGGTGAGCTGCTCCAGCCCTTCAGGGATGGGTGAGCTGCCCCGGCCCTTCAGAGATGGCTGAGCTGCTCCTGCCCTTCAGGGATGGGTGAGCTGCTCCAGCCCTTCACATCCGGCAGGGATGGGTGAGCTGCTCCAGCCCTTCACAGTTGGCAGGGATGGGTGAGCTGGGAATGCCCACAGAGGTTTGTGCAAATGCCCAGTTTGCTGAGGCAGAGCAGGGCTGTGGCTGCAGGCTCCGGCTCGGTGGGAGCAGCCACGGGCTCACAGTGCTCCCTGGCTCCTGGCACCTGCAGAGCTCCTCTCTGCTTGCTCCCTGCCTGCCCAGTGCTTCCCTGCTCTCCAGGCTGGGAATCCAGATGGTGCCCGGGTTTTTTTCCTTTTTCCTTTTTTTATTTTTTACGTGTGTATTTTTATCCTTTCGTCCTTGGCTCTTTGGGCTTGTGGATGCCTGTTGCAGCCGCCAGTGCCTGTGGGAGCAGCAGGAGAGAGGCCTGGGTGGGGATTTCGGCCGCAATGAGGCAAAGGAGGCAGGCCCAGAGCATGGTTCATGAAGCCACTTGGGGCTGCTTGTCAAGCCCCATCACGTCTCAGATGGGTGTGCAGACCCTGGGGCAGGGCTGCCTGGGGCAGGGCTGCCTGGGACGGTGCTGCTGGCCACGCTGCCAGAGGAGGTGCCCAAGAAGGACATTCCTGTGCCAGGCCCCGTTGCTGGGCTGAGGGGGGCGGTCAGTGCCCAGTGGGCTCTGTGCAGGAATGAGGCACTGGGTGGTGGAACAGCCCTGCTCCTTCCTTAGCCTCTGACTGGTGGTCTCACTGCTTCATGCAAGAGCTGTTCTAGCTACACTGCATTTATTATGCAATAATATTTGCATTTTCCTTGTGTGTAAAGGTCAGGATCAGAAGCAAAAGCCTGCAGTGGAAGGCAGGCCTCTCCAGCATCCTGCACTGGAATGCAAAAGCATCCATACATCAGCAGAGCTTGGACTGGTCTGCAGGGTGTGTGAAAAGATATTCTGAAATACCTTAACTGTGATTTAAATTAGAGGCACAGGGCATTAAGCTCCGTCAGATAAAACACAGGGCACATGTGCTGGAGCACATAAACCTCTGCCCACCTGCAGGGGGGTGCCCGGTGCCACAGGCTGGGCATGGGCAGGGATTCCCTTCTGCTCCCAGGACCCTGCTGGTGCTGGGAGGCTCCAAGGGGTGTCCGTGTGTCCCAGAGCCGGAGCAGAGGCAGCTGCTGCCAGCCCGTCCCTCCTGCCCAGCCCCAGCCATCCCGAGAGCAGCCAGGAACAGCGACGGCTGATGAGGGAATTAACGACGGATCCCGCATCCTGTTTACTAGGAGTTAATTTTCAGAGAATATTTCCAGGCGCCTCTCAGCGTCTGCAGCTCGAGGCTGGAAGGAAGGAGACAGGTGCCACCTTGTGTGGAAACCTTGCTCTGTGCAGCGGGCACAGCCAGAATTCCTTTCCGCCCTTTCTTTTGGCTGACGTCAGTGAGAGCTCCTCCCGGCCGGCAGAAGCAGCCCCTGCACAGCCCCGCCGGCTCTTGGAGCGCTCGCAGCAGCAGGAGATGGGCACGGAGGAGATGGGCACGGAGATGGGCACGGAGGAGATGGGCACGGAGATGGGCACGGAGGAGATGGGCACGGAGGAGATGGGCACGGAGATGGGCACGGAGATGGGCACGGAGGAGATGGGCACG
>VZRZ01007062.1:0-26033 GCA_013398175.1 Climacteris rufus
AGGGAAGGGAAGGGAAGGGAACCAGGGAAATCTATAATACTTACTATATGTTTTCAGTGATTTACAGAGACTGACTGAGAGAGAGAGGCATTTGTGAATTTGAAAGACATCCTATTTATATGACCACTGTAAGAAAAAAAAAAATCAAGCAGTGAGCAATTGTGCTGTATGTAATAGATGTTAAACTGTGGAAGGACAGAGATAGCTGTGTGAAGCCAAGTGGATGAATGTTGTAGAGTTTACAAATCGAGAGATGATGGGAGCAATTCTGTGCAATGTAAATAGCGCTACAGCCTTTGTTCATTTGGCTGAACTTTTCACGCTATACGGAACATGCAAAAGAAGTACTATAAAGGTAATGGCATTTCTGTATTTTTATAACTTTCTTTTCTGTAGTATTTTATTCCATGAAATGTTAATTTTGAAAATATTCATCATCAATGCTAAGTATGTAAAATAGTAATCAGATTCCATGGCTCTTCATATAAGCCTATCCATCACAAAGCATGCCCTATGGCTATATATCAATTTTAAGCATTAAAGTTACACAGTATTATCTTAGCATTAGGTTAACTGTCAAATAAAAATAAAAATTAATAAGCTGGAAAAAAGAAAGAAGAGGAGACATTCCTCATTTCAAATCTTCAACTGATCTGGCATAATTGAAATGTCTTTTAGCAGAAGTGTTAGCTTTAACTCAGATAAGACTCAGCTCTCAATACCGTTTTTATGGTAGCCCAATAATTCTTGGGGTACAAAAAAATAACTACCAGGTATAAATGCTGATAAGGTCTAGGCTTCTTCCTTGTATCTCAGTGGCAAGAAGCATATGTTTGGAATTAAAGAAGATCCAGGCAAGCTTTCAGTATTGAGATGTCTGTGTGTTTGCTCAGAGAGGTTAATGAGCTTTAGTCCATATAGTTCCCAGTTTTCAAACTCTTCCTGGCATTTCTGTTGCAGTCCTTTCAAGACGTGGAGTTTGGGCATCTGGCTGCAATATTTAAAAAAAAAAAAAATTGTGGTGAAGAACTGAACACTGGTTTTACTTAACAGTTTAATAATTGATAGATTTTTTTGTCTGATTACATACACATCTAGGACTAGGTGGAGAATAGCTTTCTTTCTCTTTTCATCCCGCCCTCACCCAACCTTCCTGTTGTCTAGATACCCCAGATAAGGTATATACTCTCTAAAAGTATCAGAGTAATAGAATTTTTTTCTTACGTTCTTATTTGCTTTGCTTTAGTCAAATGTGGTATAGGAAATATCATCCTTAAGGTCTTGTTCTAAAATTAAACACATCTAAGGAAACAAATTGTGCAAATTCTATCTTATATTTAATTTTAAATATTAAAAAATATGTATTTCGTTTATATGACTTGTTTTAACACCAATCCAGTGCAAGGAAATATTTTCAATGAGTCAAGCCTTTATGTTTTCAAGCTTTATGCAGAGCCAGCCTTTTTCAGCCTTTTTTTCATCAGTGTTGACTCTGTGTTGTTCTACATTGCTTGTTTCCGTCATCAGAATTATTTTGCATGTAACTCCAGTGTATTTGTATGGCACTGAAGTCAATATGTAGCACTTTGCCTTCTATTGCTTGTATTTATTTATATTTGCTGAATGGGCCTTGCTTGAAATGAGATTATTAGTGATAAAACTGTAGTCTTCATGAAGTTTGCGCGTTTCTTGTGAATTCAGATTCAGAGTACCAAATTCTAGTAAAGCAAATAAAAAGTACCCTCCTCTTGGTTCACTTTGGCACTAAAATGTCCTTTTGATGGTTCTATATTTGCTGGAAGTCAGGTTCAAACTGTAAAATAAAAAGGTATCTATGCAGAGTCAATTAAGTTTTGATCTAATTTCTGCAATATCTGTCTTACTTAAACAGTTTTTATTATTGCATATACATTTCAATATATACCAGGAACAATTTTCCCCTTGCTACAAAAGCAACATATTAGTTTTGTTAATATAGCATATTCCTTTCACTGCTTCTACTATTCATTCTCA
The DNA here is from genome assembly GCA_013398175.1 of Climacteris rufus. Classification (NCBI taxonomy): domain Eukaryota; kingdom Metazoa; phylum Chordata; class Aves; order Passeriformes; family Climacteridae; genus Climacteris; species Climacteris rufus. The sequence goes on from VZRZ01007062.1 coordinate 2,014, forward strand.
GCTTTCTTTTAAAGTATCAGGCAGACTTGCATTTCTGCCCAGTGAGCTGATGAACAGAAATTAAATTTACTTCTTCCCATCTCTAATTTAAAATTTAAAAGTGAGCAAAAATATTTTTCTTAATGTACTGTGAGCTTGAACAGTAAGCAAGTATTTCTGTTCTGGTATCAACCAGAGAATGAGCATCAAAAATATTTTGTGTGCTGGTCATGGGATGCAGGTGAGATAGAAGTCATATTATATCATATTGCATTGAGAGACAATCAGGTGAAGCATTATGCTGATAGTTCAGAAAAAGGCATGAAATGTGAATATCGCTGCTAAATAAGTTATTTAACCATGTACTATAAATGCTTAGGATTTTGTTCTTTTCAGGTGGGATGACAAAAGACCAAAAACATTTTTAATACAAATGTCTAATACATTACTGTCATGAATGTTCTCTCAATGTGTATATATAGAAAGAGAACAATGGGCTGCAAGGTACTGCATATTCTGATAAAATTCACCTACTAGCTGAAAAAGTGATTTGAAAAGCACCTGTTTCAGGTCTTGAATCTGTATAAGCATGTTGTTCAATTTTTGATTGCTGTCAGAATTGGCTGTTGGTTTGTTGTGTATAATTCCTATGTGAATGTTTTATATTAGCAGAAGTCTTTAATAAGAGGTTGCGAACTCCCCTCTCCCAAGTATTAATTGTGTAATAAACATAATTTAACATGATCTAAATTTGACAAAATCCCATACAGCAAATGTTTGAAATAAATGGCTAATTTTCACTGTTCTGAAAGATTAGAGGTAGGGTAACTCATGGTTATGTAGGTCTGTACCAGTGTGGGTAAGCAAAAAGCTAATGACATTTGTTGCTGCTGATATTCTAGGTTAGTAATGACCCTTTGTCAGGTATTTTTAGGGTAAGTGTGTAAGCAGTATGACAGCACATGAAATGCATTGTTGATGAAAATAATGCACGTTAGTTTGAAAGCCGTGTTAATGTTCATGCATCTGATAGTTCAAAAATAACTGTCCAGTTATGGACTTTTGCCCTGCGTGAAAAACAATATGTACAAGAAATGAAATTTTAAAAAAGGCTACTAAAACTTTTCAGTGGAGTGGCCTTACCTATAAAGATGTATTGAATTTGGTCATGTCACCTAGATTAATAAAAGTACACAATATTTGTAATAAAAGTTTGATTTTGAGTATAACATATTTTAAAACTAATTCCAAAATTGATTCTCATGTAAAATACAGTATGGCTTTTGTCTTGATTTAAACAACTAAACCAAGCCAAAACAAAAAATCTCAGCAATGAAGAGAGCTCTAGACTCTGTCCTGTTAAAAACATGCTTGTTATTCCCAGTCTGGAGTTGGATAGCTTCAGTCTCTGAGTATTAAATTTTGTTACACTGTCTGTTGGATTGCAGAACCCATTACTGAAATTTCACACATCTGTTCATTTGTACGCACTGGCTATTTTCAAGTAATGCCTTTCGTTTATTGTACTAGTGTTGAAACAGATTGATTTCTTTGGGTTTTGATATGAGATGCTACGTACTCTTCTAAATTTGTTGTTCTTCTCTAAACCCTTTTAGTTTATCAGCCTTGTCTAATTAGCCTTATCAGCCTTATCTCTGTAAAAGATACTTTCCTTAGTCCTCGATATTCTTCTATGGCCAGTCATCTTATTGTCCTTTCAGTGTTGTTCTGTGTGACTCGGGAACAGCTGATTGTCCTTCCTGGCCCTGAGCTCTTCTCAGAGGTTTGGAAGGTTTCCACACAGCAGTGTGTTCAGTCATGTCATGTGCTTCTACAAGAATGAGTTTACATTAAACAATATTATAAAATAAATTGTTTGCTTTTCAGAAATGGTATTATGGAACAGGAAAGACTTCACACAACAGTGGTGATAAATGGCATGAGACATGATAAAACTCATGAATGGAGCAAGAAGAGATTACAATAGCTTTATGTTAGAATGGGCACAAAAAAATTATATGCAAACTATTAATTGCCTAGAAAAGCATACAGAGCTCTGTCTTTGTAACAGTTCAGTTAAACAGAGATGTTTGCAACTGATAAGTGTGCTCATGAAAGGTGACTAGACTATGCAATTTGGTATGGAGCATTGATACCACCACAGTGTTGATAAGGTTATATGAATGATAAGAAAGTCTGCTGTTGACTAAAGGGTGTTCAGAAATGGTGAAGTAACTTGTTTCAGTGTCTAAACCAAATTCAGACACACTTGAAATCTTAACTTCTGTCTGGTCTATTCTGAAGCAATTCCTTAATGTTGTTTAAGACAGTGTGGATAACTGTATGAACTGAGAGGGATGTTTCTAACGCTGTTTTAACCCGTTAATCTAACCTTGTAATAGAATATCAACATATAATATTCTGGTGTTTAAGACTGAGCTAATTTTAGGTACAGAAACTTTTGGGTCTTCTGAAATGAGGGAGATGAATCATTAAAGCTTTGGAGTCTTCTGAGCCACGTCAGTTCACAAAGGATGTGGGTTTTGCCAGTCTCAAAGTAGGTAACACAGCCTGTTTTGTCTTCAGGAAATTTTCAAATAATGGTTTATAGGGACTTTTTGGTGGTAAAATTAGAAGCATGTTTAAGGAAAAAGACATAAAATAACTGTCTAGGTAATTCTAGACTCTATACATGAGAGCATCTCCAAATATGACAGTGATGAAATGTATAAAACAAATGAACAACCGAATGATGTAATAGCAATTTGAGTAATGTCCTGAATCAGTCCTACTTATCTATAGTATTCAGCCTGAATTCTACTTGCTACAGTGTTGTACCTGTTAGGCAGTTTCATAAAGGCACTATGTTTTTTATATAACATTTTGTCCCTTTAGAAATTATCATGACGCATGTCAGGAGCTTTCACACTGAAAAAAATATGTCACATTAGCTTCCAAGTTTCTGATTGTCTAAATAACACGGTAACTCAACATACAGCTGTCTGGCATTTTGACAGTACAATAACCCATAATTCTTTCTGCCACTCAACACTTCAAGGTTAGCATTTTGTAGTTTGCTCTCAAGGAGTATTCATTTAAATTTTCAAGAGGCAAGGAGTTGAATGCTGTCTTATACTGCTCTTTTGGTTTATTTTTTATTTACTTTTCTACTGTATTACATTTTTTTTAACCATATATGCATGTGATTTATTTTTAACCTGCAGCTTTCCAGGAGATAGGATGTTCATCTACAGCTGTTTTTCAGAAACTGGGGGCAGTGAGTATTTACAGCAGAACTTCCTATAGCAGGAGTTTATCTTACATCATAGGGAAGCATCACCTCCCTTAGTATGTTTCAGGGGACCACAGATTGCTTGAATATTGAACAACTTTTTCACAGGAAACTGTGGAGTGAATCAGTGGCCTTTGGGAAGAGCTGCTTTCAGTTCCAAACGTACATCTTGAGATTTTTGTATTAAATGGAAATTTTGACGTTCATAATGAGGTGTTTGAACAAGGTTTTCTTTAGTAACTTAATATTCTTTAATCTTGTTGGGACTGATCTGTAAATTAATTGATAATGTTTTGAAAATAATTTTTACGAACTCTCAGATATAGATTATTTTCGTAATATCAGGAAGTTTCCGTTGAGAAAAGGGGGGCTAGTAAATAATGCCAAGTGTACATTAGAAATTTTAATATTTTAGATTTTGGTAACATTTAAAATATTTGGTGGAAGTTATTCCGTATATAAGTGTTCTGGCCTGCATTTGGGAATAACAGTATGCATGTCTAAAGACCTGCCATGTCTGACTGAACTTCTTGGTAAAGAAAACACAGAAAGGTAAAAGAGACTGAACTTTCCATCATTTTTGGAACACTCCACCTTGGGTAAATTGCTAGAATTGTTCCATTAATACAGACCTATATGTACAGATTAGTTGTTCAGTGAAGACATTCAGGTATAAGGCTAGGAGTTGTGTTATTTTTTCAAAGATCCACATATTAAAACTTGACCTAAACATGTCAGAACCTCAGAAACAGCAATAATGCTGCTGACATTAATTTTGTGGCTATTTTGAAGTTAGTCTTGCAAGCCACACCATGTATATTTATGCTCACAATGATTGCTATATTGAAAAATATTTATGTTTTTCAAAATAAGTAGGTTTTGTATCTTGCAAGTGAATGTGATAAAATACAAATATAACATGTTTTAGAATACAGGGAAAACATTTTTTTTTTTGTCATTAAACAAAACCCACAACCTTTCCATGCATTTCTCCCCCCCAGCAGTCTCTGGCTATGAAGAATTAATTGCAGCTTTTAAAGAATCAAACCCCCCATGTATTACCAGTGTGTGTGTGCATGTGCAGAGTATAAATATGTCCTAGAAATGCACAAGAATGCATTAAATGGAATTCTTTTTCTTCAGTGCAATTACTTTTTGGATGGTTCTGAAAGGAAAATAATTCCATTTTTTAAGTCTTGGGAAAACAGGGTATTTTTTGAGCTCTTTAGAAGAGCATTTTGACCAGTTTTTTGACCAAAGGAATTGTAAGCAGCATATTTGGAAAAATGAGATGAAATTAACAACCATTTAAAATTCCCTATTGAGAAATAACTCAGCCTGGCAATATTACTGGCAAGTTCCTCCCAAACACACTTAAACTTTTACATGATCATTCCTTTTTTCTCTTGTGCTGTTTTTTGCCTTTCACTTCTTGGGCTAAGCTGGAAAAGATTGGAGAGGGAAAAGATTGAAGTGGTTAACTTAAAAAAAAAATCCTTAAGTAGTAGTCTAAGTAGCAAAAGCTTAATACTATTTCAAAATGTGCCTCAATACCTAGTTAAACAGTGACAGTTGTAAGATAAGGCATCTGGGAGTATCTCACCGAATTCTTGCTGAAGTGCAATGTTATAACGTCTCAAGGCATAAAAATACATCTGTGGCAAGTGCCTTCTTCAAGGTGTAAAGCCCAGCAGACAGTATGAAACATAGCTTAATAGAGCTTTATTGTGCTCCCTTTCCTTGTCCACCTTTGCCTTGTCTTTATCTCTTGCTGTCTCTTACTTGCTGAGTTCTTTTACTGTCATTCTCATAAGTTTTGATTGCTCTTTCTGTTGTTACTCTTTTAGACAGGCTTTCTCTCCCTCTAAATCTTGTCTTTATCTTCTGGGGAACTTTGTTTCTGCTTCAGGGTTTTATGTTCTTTGAGCAATATTTGTACATGATAGAGAAGATGCTAGACCTCGAGATTATGTAAGTGACTGTGACATGCATGCACTTTTAATTGTGTGACGGTTGATAATCTGGATATTGGGCATTTGTCAAGGGGGAGTAGAAATATTGCTGTACAGCTAAAGAGTGCTTCTTATCAGGGCTTTGTTGATCACAGAGCTGCAGTAGAAAGCACGTAGATCCTGACATGAGAGAGAGCCCTGTTGTGGTAGATACTGTTGGTCAGTGGTTGAAGCTGGTGAGCTATGTGTGACTCCTCAAATAAATGGACTGAGAGAAGGGCCATAACTGTTCATTGAAATCTGTAAGGTACAGGTAGGAGAGTGGCACAACAGTATTGTGTATCTTTTCAGAGGCCTCTTGCCTATTGTGTTTTTGGATTCCTTACAAGATTTCTTTTTTCTGTATCTGGAAGATGCCAAGTGTTTGGTTTTTTTCAGTTTGTGATATTTTACATAACCAACTCCTATTTTTTGACACTCTTATAAACCACTTTGCCTTCTATACGGCCTCTTAAAATGTTACGTTAAAAAAAATTGTTCACCAGTGAGAATGATGGAAAGATCGGGTGCCTGTTTTGTCTCCTGCTGGGATTGTAGCTTGCAGATATGCAGGAATACTTTTGTTTAAAATTTTTGTTCATAAGAATAATAGCATGTTCCAAAGGGTACACCTGATGCATTTATTTATCTCACCTGGCAAAACCTCCTATCCCATCAATATGTCATCACTATTTTTATTTCCAATACCTCTCAGATGTTTAAAAACCCTTTGCCTACTAGTCTTATACTGAGCCTATATATTAGTTAACTCTGTGGACCTGTCACGTTGTGTCTTGGAAAATTATGAAAGATTATGAAAGCTGTGACATAGTGTTTTGTGATGCACTTGGCTACCAAAAATAGACTTTGAGAAATATATACTATAAGAAAAACAAAAATTAAAAAGGAAAACATTGGAGACCGTGGATTTTAAAACATACATAATTACATGTTTCTTGGATGACTTTTGACTTATTAAAAATAAAAATAAGATTGGAACAATGCAAGCAAGCATTTAAGAATATGCCTGCAGCTCCCGTTCTCCAAGTAATTGAATACAGGATTTCTTCTCTATCCCTGTTCCAGCAAGAATATGCACTGCTTAGGTATTCATTTCAGTGGCATTGACAATGCTGACAATATAATTGACCTAAAAAGTTCTGGATTTCCTGTTAATGCACTTTAGAAACGTACATCAACTACAAAAAAATCATTTCTATCTACATTTCACTTGATTTCCATTTTCAAGAAAGGAGGTTTCATCATTATTATTCTATTTGAATAGCACTGATATCTTGAGAGATGGAAGGAGACTTCTATTGTATGCAGGAGTACTTTATTTCGATATTTTCTTTGTCTGATTATACATGATAAACACACATTAGTGACATTCCGTGCATGTTTTGAAGATAAATGGGATATCTCTTTAAACCATTCCTGACACTTCCTAACCTGTGGGCTTAATGGCATATTCTTTCTTTGATTCAATAATTTGTCTGTCAAAAAAGCTGTGCTGACATTCTCGTTGTTGTGGGACTGAAATGGAAAGAAATCTCTTATCTTTAAGATAATTTTTGAAAAATCGAGGAGAACATTTTAGGATAAAAATGTTTTAAAAATGATTTCAGTTGGAAAAAAAATGTAAGTGTTGACATTATACCAACTGCTAGATGGCAGGTGATAAAAGGAAGAATGTTATCTAAAACTGTAAGTCCCCTTGAATTAATTAGGGAATGTGTGAAATCTTAGAAATGAAGACAGTTTCTACTACTATGCCTTGCATAAGTATTAGTTCTGTCAAATAACTAGTAACTTTTAAAATAATGGACCGTAGATGTAGCTAAAAGAGTCTGGTTTGCCAAACCTATGTGCCTTTTCTGTGTAAGAAAAATACTAGTATATGCATGCACATATGGGCATGTACTTGTGTATGTATATTGTTTGTATATGTATTTATAATTACATGAATATACTGGTACACGATCTAAAATAATCTTCTTGGCCCTATTTTATTTGCAGAACTGATGTAGAGAGGAGTAATTCAGACAGGCTTTGCAGAACTGTTTTATTTTTCCTAGAGTCTGGTGTAATGTGAAAAGTAAAGGGCATAAACTCTGCATAAAACAAAAACTAACCCCTAACTCTCCAATTATATCTGATCAAGTGACACAGAACAATATCAGAGGACAAAGGTTTGAGCACTGTTAGATGATTGTGGTAGCTGCTTTCATGCTTTGGAAGTTTTCCTTTGAACCCTGTGAGCTGGCTCTGAATTATCTCTGCTGTGCATGCCAGTATTTCTTACCTTTTTTTTTTTTAGGGGCATGACATGTCACAATTCTAGTATTTTTGCACTTAAAATATTATGTTTTTATTATAGGTAGTTCAAGCAATAGGCTTCACGAGAGAATTGGCTAATTCTGGGTGTCTGTTTGGGTACTCAGGTCTTCCTTTCTTTGTTGTTTTCCCTGAGTTTCATTTTTGCCAATGAGCACTCATCAGCGCTTTTTCCAGAGCTGAGGATTTCTGAGAGCTACTGTCAAATGTGCCTCTGGCTGGATGGCTGGCTAACAGAGATTGATCTTGCACAGGGTGTCTGACTTAATTTGTCTTGCCTGATGATTAGTCTCATCCCGTTTCCATTATAATTGTGAAAGGCTGACCTGGTGACTGTGGCCTATAAGTTACAATTTGAGGGTTAAGCTCCCTGGTTCTCGATATGCTTGCAAGGCCTGGAGAGATACAATGTGTTTTGAGATGCTTGTCACCATGGCAGACTTCAGAAAACTTGGGTGGTTTAAATATATCAGCCAACCAACAGACCAGCTGCCACAATGTCTGGAATTGATAGGAAAGGAGCAAAAGTGATGCAGACTTGTTGTGAATTCTGAGAGAGAATAACAGAATTACCTGAAGACCTCCTTTCCAAGATTCATAACAAGTAGAGAAGTCAGACTCTTACCTAACTGTGCTCAAAGGCAAAGAAAGAATTTAGTTTCAGCAGCTGAAAAACAAGATGAAAAACCTCTCCCTCAAATAATTCTTACCCTCCAAACCCCCTGCCACAACTGAAATAAAAAAACTTACAGTCTTAAAGAAGATGCATGGGGCTGTGTTAGTCTTAAGGAAACCAGTTAGAGATCAGAACACTGATATGAACTTTGTTTCTGCACTCAGGGTTTGAAACTTGTCTATCCTGTAGCTGAAATCATTGCAAATCCTGGTTACGGTGCTTTCCAGATCACCCACCTGTTGTGGGCAGTCCCTTTGGTCAGTCTCAGTGGAAGTGTGTTCCTTCATCCTGTGCTTGCAGGGTTGTACAACAATTCTTGGGATGTTCTAGGGTATAGCTGTTGTGGAATCTAATCAAATAATTTGCAATGTAACTGTATTTAGAAATCATGAGATGCATATTGCCAGCTTGATAGTCTGTTGAAGTTAACGGAAATGTCTGTCTCCTAACTCTGTAGCAGGGTTTCTTTTGAGTGTAAAGCTCCCAGGTGTGCTAATATGCTCTCAATTAGTCCTTTCGTTTTACTATGTGCTATACTTAAAATAGGAGAATACTTTTAGGAAAGATGTTAATTTAAGAGGAAAATATGGGTTTTCCCAGTAGCAGCACAGAATCCAAAACCTGTGGTCGTATGGGAGTCATTGGCTGGTTCTGAAATTAGTCATAGACTTCTGGGAAAGCACATATTTCCATATGCTGTGACTTTTCCTTCACAGTTCTTTTTCATCCAGATGGAATGAAGTCTAAGGTCTGAGTAGTTTTGGTAAGAGTGTTACAGATGTGATACCTGGGGAAAAGGTGGTAGCTTTTCTTCTTGACAGTGGTGAAACTTGTGGCCAAGCTGAAAAATTGAATTCAGCATGCTATCAGCATTAAGAAACACATGTTTACATTTCTGAGGTCTGACATCACAAATGTTAGTCTTTAAACCTGGACTTCACAGTTAAGCAGCAAAATTTGCTGATAGATTAATTACTTGAGAATTTTTTAATGACAGTATCTAAGGTTAGATCAATGTAAATGTTATTGTAAGCTTATCTATTTTTTTTAATCTATTCAGAACCAGAAATTGTGGTGTTCAGTTACCATCATCATGAAATAGTAGCAGTGTGTATATTAATGTCCTCTGGAATGAGACAAAAGCTGTTGATCTGATTGCATATTAAACCTTGAGCTGCTATTGCAACAGTGTTAAGAGATTCCATTGATGTGAAATGGCCTGCATAGGGTTGACTGATCTGTCTTTGCATGAACCAACTGGTGAAGTATTCAAATAAAATGATCACTCATAGATCCCTCAAAGAAAGAGTGGGGGAAAGAAGGGGGAGGAGGAGCTCCACACAATAAACAAAGCGAAAGCACTCAATCCTTTTCAAAGACTTATAAATATTTAATAATCATCTGTCTACAGCGAATCTAGAAAAAGAAATCTCTAACTTGACTGTTCTAAAGACCCACACCTGAATTTTAATTGAGGTGGTTTCAAAGTTCACATTACTTGGTCTGATGTTTTCTTGGATGTAAAGGCAGTGTTTTCCTGGCATGGGGTTTGAATCTTTCCAAATGTAGGTATGGGGCTGTAGTCTGATTTGGATTTTTGGTGTAGCAAAATAATTCTGCATGAGACAGTATTTTTTGCTGCTGTAAAAAAAACCTTTTAGCCTAGTCACTTTTATTTTAACTGAAGGCAAATCTTGGCTGCTGTGGCTCTGTACAAAATTTTTTATGTATATATATGTATTTTATTTTTTCTAAAGTGTGAAATTATATGATCTTTAACGATGTTAAGAAGTTTTTAAGAACAGCCTTTATTCTCACAATTCCTTCTTCTAGGTTCTCTCACTGAAGGCACCTGATTCAAGTGTCCCCCTTGGATGAACCTCTCGTATCTCACGCTAGCCAATTTTGACAGTCTAAGTGCACAAATTGAGCCATTTTGTTCTCTGTAAAATAAACCCAGGCCCATTATATGTGATTTTTCATTCACACATCCCTCCCCGTCTCTTCATTTTCTTCCTTCTCTTCTTACTACAGCTCTGTGAATGTAGAGTTGCAACATTGTGGGGACCAGTGTTTTCACTCCAGGCATGTCAACTTCAATCTGCTGCGATTTGGTGTGAAATCTGTGCCATGGTGTGGGGCAGAAAGGTCAACCCCCCCATAATTGATGTTGCTTATTCATCTGCTTCCCGTGTATTTTTCTCTCCACACACTGGCCTTTGTTTGGATAAATTGTTTGAAGATTTACTGTAGTTCTTAAAGCCTGAGAAGTGGCTCCTGCTGTACAACTTCAATGTCCCCGCGAGGCAGGAGGCTCAGCTAGGATGACACATAATGGCATTTAGACAGAAAGATCTTTTTTTCCCAAGACAAAACGTAGAGGACATCATCTGGCATAACAATTAGGACAATTTTCAGACTAATTTACTATGGAATCGCTTTGTAGAGTCCCCTTGTACGCTGATATTTAATATACTAATTGCTGTTAAAACTTGAAGTAGTATTTTAAAGAATTCATAGACTTCAGCAAATCACTATATATATGAATAGGGGGAGAAGATAGGAGTAGGAAAGAAAGACAAACTTCTAATGAATGTGATTTTTGAAACTACATGTAAGTACTTTTAAGATTATTAAGGAAAAGCCTCAATGGTGATAAAGAATCTGAATATAGTAATTTATTGTATTTTGGGTCACCTACATTTGTTCTGCTTGTGTTAGCAAATGGCATCATTTGAGGAAGGAAAAAAAGTGCCATTTATATACTCAGAGGGGCTTGATGGAAATTTTAAAATAAGTTTTGGTAAATGTAATACAATTCTTTGCATTGTCAGATTTCCAGTGAGCATACATGTCAATATTTGATCTCTGTGGTAATAAATACAGGAACATAAACCTACAAACTTGAAAGAATGTCTGTGTCCTTGTGGCTGTAGTCCTGAAAAAGGGTGCATAATATAGTAAAACAGATCTTGAAAATAGAAGAAATACTTGCTTCTTTAGTAAAGAAGGAAAAAGCTTTATCACCTAGTAATCCTGCCTGCAGATTGAATAAAATAGTTTCAAATCATTGTTTTGATTTCCATTGACTGAAGGCTAGAGTAGCTTTATTGGTTAAGCTGTTAAATCTGCTGTGGTTTAAACACTTTTTTTCTTGATGCACCCTTGCTGCCATTGACCTTGAAATGCATTATCTCATCCTTTTTGATTTTTCAGAAGAAAATGTCTCTTGCATCAGTTCGTTTGAAACTGTCTTAAAATATGCTTTACTACTATTCTTCTTCAAGGATAATGTGAAAGTGTAATTCATGAGTATTTCTACAGCAATCTACTAGATGATATCCACTCCTCTTGGTGATTCACTAAGGAGGCTCTACCTGCAACTGGTGAGCAGGGTCTAATATGTGTGTGGCACTGTGAATACTTTGGTTTAGTTATGGAATACAAATAAACTGAATCTGGAAAAACAACTGGCACTTTATTATCTAAGGTGGTCACTATAGTGCAATGCTAAGATGATAGAATTCTGAAAAATCCTTATCGTGATCAAGAATAATGGATTAAAGAAAATCCTTTTAGAACTGAAAGTAATTGACAGTAAAATTCAAATAAACCAAAATGTTATAAGATGCCCTTTGCTCAGGATCTAGAGCAAGTTTATGATAGTGCATGCAACTGAAAGCAAACCTCTCAGGCAATCATACTGGTTTCACCCTGAGAATAATTCTATACTTGAACTGAAAATCTTACTAGCTGCTTTTTCAAGCCCAAATATAGTTACCGCAACATTTTTATGAGTATCATGCCTTTGCAATATCTTCTTGTTACATGTCTGTCTTGATTACATGTGAAAAGAGTATTGCAGAGATTCTTGTTATAGAATTAGTACATATCAGTACTGGCTGTAGCATTTATTTTATGGATGTTCTCTATCTCTGGATGTTCTTGTTTTTGCTTACTCTTGAAATTAAAAAATTTTGTCGTTAATGGAAATAGTCTAAAAAACTTGGCATGACCACCACTATGCATCAATAGTTGAAATTTCACTTCATCTTTATTCCTTTTAAATAATGCACATGCTGTCCTCAGTATGTGTGAAATTGCATTTTGGAAAACAAGAAAAATGAGATACAAACATCATTAGGAAAATAATGAAACATTTCATACAGCTCCACCCAGTTTATAGACAGTATAATCATTAAAATATTGGTGCTAAGAAACTATAGCATTGAAAAACTAGCAACATATTCCTAATTTATTTTTACATCTGTTCATTTTGAAATGGGGCTGGGGGGAGAATCTTATTGTATCTCAGATACCTGCAAACAAAATTTTAATGAAATGCTTTGCAGAAACTACCCTCCATTTAGCTTCCTATCTACTTTAATCCAGGCTGTTCTCATTCCTTTGAATAATGAAAAAAAAAATCATTTATTCCCATTGTTCTCCAATCTTGGAATATAATCTTCCATCCTAAGGCTAGTTTCCTCTTCTTTCTTCATTTAAAAGTGCTTGGAAAGCCTTAAAATATAATTTCTCTCTTCAGAGTAGTATGCCTTTTCTGTCAGGTGAAGAAGCAGTATTTGAATTTGTTTAAGATTACTTTTAGTGAAATGGCAGGGATAGTTGCTTCTTGTACACCTTTTGGATGTGCACTATGGTAGTTCTAAGCAATTTAATGGCCTGGATGGATGTTTTGCAACGGCTCTTGTCTGCTTAAAACTTTTAGGTGTTTTGGAGTGGGCTGGATCAATGGAAGAATTACAAACACAAAGCAGATCTGGGTGACTGGGTGTTTTCATGAACAGCCTTGGCAAAAAAATGCACACAGGACTAGAAACCACATATTTCATGTTCACTTCAATGCCTTATTGTTATGTATTTGTACCTGCTTTTTCTTTTTGGAAATAGTGGCTATGAGGAATGTGCAAAGTGTTTTTTTTTTTTCCAGACAGTTTAGATCTACCATGTGTGGAAAAGATTCTACAGTTTTGTGACATGGGAAATTGAATGTTTGTGGAAGGTTTATTGGTGATAGGAGGATTAGATTAAATATTTTTTAATTATTTATTTAAACATATTTTGTCCATTGTGTATAAATATGTGGGACTCTAAATTTGTACTGTAGTTAGAACACGCAGTACATATGGACTAGCTGTGTATACTAGCTGTATTCCAAAATTGTGTATTTTTGATGCTCTCTACATAGGGAATATACTTTATGGCATAATTTTTGATGCCTGTATACTAATCCAAGCATTGTCTATCTTGTAGTCTTTGAAATGCCTATCCATTTTATTGGTGCTAGATAATTCACATTGAGATAGCTTGTTATCTCACAGACATCTGTGACTGGTATTGCTGGTAGCAAGACAGATCTAGTGCGTTTCCTTTGGGAGTGGGATTAGTCATATTTGTTTAAATGAAGTGTGAAGTCAGCATTGGTGAAAAGTGCTGGATTGACAACTCTTGAAGATGAGCTCCTGGATCTCTGTGGAACAGGGAACAAAATGGCTTTGTTTTACTGATGTACCTCTGCCCTGACCTCAGACAGTTCACTACTAATAATGGGGCAAGTGCAGGCTCCAGGTTGGTTTTGAACCTGTCTTCTGCTTTGAATCTGACTGCAAGCTGCCAGCTGAATTTGCTTGAAAAGAACTTCGTCCCTGGCAGCTGGACCAAGACTGCAAACAATATGTTTACTTTATCCATCGATTAGTCTTCAGTAATTATTTGGGACAGTTAACTTGCAATGGTTCTATTTCATGCCTTGCCTTCCAGCTCAGTTTTAGCTGGATCATATCCCTGTACTGTTTAGCCATGGGATTGCATGAGAGTTGGGGTGTAGCTGAAGGGAAGAGGAGGTGAGGTCAACCAGTAAAAGCAAAAAATAGAAAAATAAGAGTGTGGCTGTCTAGATTCAGATTGGCTTAATTATTGTTACACTGTAGCATTGCACATTGGTGGTTTGAGCTCAGTTTAAACTAATAATTTGGGGTGAAAATTTCTGACATTGAAATTGTGTTCTGGCCAAAGGCACCCAACACAGTACTGTCATTCTAAAATTAGTTAAAAATACATATATCCAAAGCCATACAGATTCCTACAAAAAAAAAAATCCAACCTTTTCATTTTATATTGAATCTCATACTTTACTGAATTATAAAAATTACCCTTGTATTATTTTGCATATGTGATATTTCTATATTGACTGTATTGCAGTGTCTGTTGTAGTCCCGCTATATTTTCAAAAGGTTGGGTCCATGTGTCTGCTGTTGGCTTTTTTTTCCCTTTTAAAAATCTCACCCTCAATGAATTCTGTAAATATTCAGTCTTGACTTCAGCTTGCATTGCGGTGTCATCAATTATGACAGACTGCTGCCTCTTCTCTCCACTCTTCATCTTTTCCCTGTCAAAATGCACCCTTTGGCAGAATATTTTTCAAGGGCTAAATGTGAGTCTAAGGGAGTCACTGTCAAGGTATTTTTCATAATTTCAAAAATATTTTTCTCTTTCTCTTGTTTATAATTACCTCTTGGAAACTTCAAATTGAAATGTTTCTTTACTGGTTTTTCAACACATGCGCACTCTACTGAGAGAGCAGGGCAGATTTGAAGGCTATTGATGTATTTTTTTACCCTTTGGGGTTGGGGTAGAAGAAGGGAAAAGATGGTATAGCATATATAATATATTCCCACCTCGATAAATATTGAAGATTTTGTATAAGTACGCAAAACTGGTCTAATATCCCTTTCATAAGAGGGCTTTCCCGCTCTTCGTCCTGTATGTTAAAAGGTCAGCTGCTTGTGGTCCTTGCATCCTGTAGTAGATGAATAATATAACCCTAAGGCAAAGGCAACTGTTTGCAGTCTGGAAAGAGCCACAGCTTAATACCTAGGGAAGACAGGGACTTTTTTCCTCCCTTTTCTCTGCTGTTCTGATAACCAAGGACTGGTTTAGATTCCAGGCTGTCTAAAAAGCCTGTAATGTAGCCAAGCACATTTTGCTCACCAAAAAAAGTTTCAATATTTTCATTTTACTTTTTGATCTCTTAGTAAATATTGAGATGGCTTCATTTGCACAGTCTCTGAAGCATTAAACATGACACTTGTTTTCCTACTTTTGCTGTAATACGTATGTTAACTTTGCCTACTGTGGTGCCAGCATGTAATTTTATGGTGAGCTTCATGATTATGGATTTTCTTTTCCCTAAAGTTTCATCTCTAATTTTTAGTTCATGAGACAGTTTTGGCTGTTAATTTTAAATATTTTCATATCTAATAAATATGAAAGCAGTCTATACATGCATAACCAAAAATAAACAAAAAAAGGTCGAATGAAAGAAGAAACATAATAATTTTGGAGTTTATCATTTCAAAGCAAGTCTAATTCATTTTCACATTGCAGTGATAATTCAGCCTTGTCCATGAGAGTGGCTCTGTTAAAATGAAAGATTATTGCTAATAGATTCTGCATGTCTACTCCCTTTCCTTGTAGACCTCTTCTCTGCAGCTGCTTTTTCCCCGCAATAGGTTTAGGTTTTGGATTTTTATAAAATTTATTTCCTCATAGAGTTCGGATTTCATGAGATGAAGGACCCAAAGACACTCTAGAGAATGTGTTATTAATGTTGATTTTGCCTTAAAGTCACAAGTTATTTTAGTAATAGTGAAACTATGGCAGGTTGCTTCTATCATATTAAATGAATATCACCTTCTCTTCAATGATGTTAAATGTTGATCTTGGATATGGAAAGATACACACATACATATTCACTTTTTTCATTAGAGTCTCTTTTCTTCCATGCTATGGTCCTAAATTGCAATTTTTTGCAAATTTCAGAATTTGAAATTCCAAATTTAATTGAAATTTAAAAATTGAACATTTGGTAAATGAAAACCTGTACCCAAGATACATTGCGCTCAGCATAGGAAAAGCTGTGCTGTTTCTAAAGGCTGCTCTGATAGAAAAGATGGTGTCAATATGTTTTTGCATGGTGCCCCGGTCTAGCTGAGGTTTCCACATGATCTGTTTTTCTTATGTGTACTGAGATCTGAGGTAGGGTGTATCATTAAGTCACATTGGCTTTACAGGGATTGCCTGACATTTTAAGGCAGTGGTGGCCATGCCCTAAGAGGGCAAAGAGACTAAAGCTATTACTTTAGGTGGCTCACAAATTGTTGTTTTGGTTTCGCTTTCTTCATTTAGCATTTTGAATCTATAAAAATTATTTGATATTTGTGTTCGTGAAAAACCTTTTTTTCAGCTGAATGGCTAATCCAATGGCTAATCCAAACCTTTTCATTGCTGAATGGCTAATCCACTCCCCTGCCTGTAGAACTGGTGGTTATTGTGCATGCACAGAGGAGGAGTATGGCCTGCTGGTTAAAACAGGGAACTACTAGGATACTGCAAAGTGCAATTCCTGGCCCTGCCATGTAATTTCCATATGACTTTGGGCAAGATATGTCAGCTAAAACTTACTTCATGGGGGCATAATATAGCTGAACTGATGAGATTGCAGTGCTTTTAAATCCTCTTGAGGAAAGTTACACAAAAAGAAATTACTACTATAGTAGAATAGTTGTGAAAATGACGTAGAAGAACTGGCATGATTAGGAGACAATTTATTTACTTTTCTTTCTGGCTATTTAAAAGTTTTCTAACTTAGCTGGGGTTAGAAAAGTGAATGCTCTGTGGGTTTGTTTCTGTCCTTGATGTGCACATCCAGCTCCCATTAGTGCCAGCAGGAGCCCTGTGCTTGCCTTGCGAGAGGAGAATGGACCCCTGTGTGTGTAATGATAAGTTACATAGCATCTTGTGGCTCTGTGTATGATTTCTGATCTATTGTGCCAGAGATACTACAGCTTGAGAGAGAGCTGCTGTCATTTTCAATAGGAAGTGAGAACTTTAAGAGCCTGAGAACTGTCCTCTTTTTTGAATAGCACTTTTGCTGCATGAAGTGTAATTTATTTTTATCACAGCAGGCATAAAACCTTCCAGGTTTTCATAAAGAAAAATGGTCCATATAGAGCCCATGTCGATTGAACAATCATTTGAAAACCTGTAAATTCAAAACACAGCTCTTTCTCAATTCAAAATATTGTTCCTTTTTTTGCTGCAGCTTTTAATTTTTTTAATCCTGGAATTTCATTAGTACTTTAGACGTACTATAAAAAAGTGGTTAATGTCAGTAATTGTATTTCTAGCCATCAGTTTGCCTGTAGCAGGACACATTACTTCATTATAGTAACCAAAAGTTATTCAGACAGGACTTTCTGTGCTTTCAAAATCTTTCATGGCATTACTTCTTAATTATTTTTTTTTGTTTGTTTTTTTATCTTAAGTAACAAATGTGTATCAATCATTAAAATTTGGGAAGAAAATGAAAAGGAGAGGAAAGGACAAGGAAAGGGGGGAAGAGAAAGATATTGTTTGCATCTTGCCTGATACACAAACACACAAAAAGAAAAGATAATAAAGAAAGACCAGTTATTAGTCCTACAACTTGTCAGTTTGATTAGTGAAGAGGTGCCTCTCTCTCTTCTGTGAAAATACTACATCTTTAAATGATGTCCATTCTTAAATGTAGAAACCCTGCATTGTGTCTGTTAATGCATAATTGGACTGTCTTTTAATACAAGCAGAAGCACTTGCTTCTGAATATAAGCCCTGCACCGCAACAGGTCAGGAAGATAGTAAAAACCTGTTGTTTGGCTTTGTCTAGGGGAATAATGGAGTCACTAATCTACTTGATCTCTCGGAGTCAGATAAAGAAGAAAGTGAACGATGCATACATTTCAAAGATGGAAGGCACTTGTAAAAGCAATTTCTTTGGAGGAAAAAAGTAGAGCAAAGGCTGTTGGAAACCTTTTAATTAGTACTAATTACCTCAGCAGAAAACGTTGGAGGCTTGAAAGGATTTGTGTCAGCAAGTGAAAGATCAAAGATTGCGACGCTCGCATTTTAATCTGTTGGCTATAAAAACGAATAAGGGGGTGGTAATGGGGCCCATGAGAATGACAACCCAGGTGGTGGAGGCCTTAATCCCTTCTTTACTGCTAGTGCCTGAGGCCTGGTTCCAATTACATAATAAGATGATTTAATTTTTGCTTTAATTTTAACAAAAATTAAGTTTATTTTAGCCTTCAGTAAGGACAAGACAAGGTTTCCAGACAAAATCCTCTCAATTTATTTCTTTTAATGTTTTAAGTCCAAGCCTTTACTTAGCTTTTTATCTGCTAAGTGGCTGGAGCTGCTCTGTAGAAGGCCATGAGGCAGCAAAGGTGCTTTGATGTGGTCCCTGCAAAAGGGGAGGGTCTGGCAGCAGGTCACTGGTGGCCACTGAGGCAGCGTTTGGGAATCCAGTAGTGCTACGAGTGGGCCTTCTTTCTTTTTTTTTTTTTGCTTATTTGTTGTTTGGTTAGGGTTTGCTTGTTTTATTTGGTCATGTTTTGGTTTTTTGTTTGTTTGTTTTGCTTTTGTTGTTGTTGTTGTTGTTTTTTTATTCAACAAACTCCTTAATTGCATCAGTGAAGAATATTTTATGGGAATACTTGCTGTGATATTTGACTTCTGTTTTCTTTCAAAACACTCCATGTGGGTTCATATGTGTAATGGTAAATTACTTTTTTTTTTTTTTGTGGATGGCTTGAGCAGATTATGTGTCCCTCAGAAATCTAATTGTCATCAAATTCCACTATGGACAAAAGAGTGAGCATATGACTGAGGCTGAAGAGAAGCTGATGGCTGCAGTGTAGGCATCAAATGGATAGATTTACGTCCAGGAATTTCCAGCACTTCTACACAGCCAGGCCCAGCCCTTGCCTCTTAAAATGACGTTGGATTTACAATTCAGCTCATGAAGTCAGTGAACTGGTAGGGTTTGAGTATATTTTTTTTATAACTGGACTTCTACGAAAGGTTATACAACTTATGCTCTGTGGATTCAAGCATAGTAAGTTGCAGCCACTCATTTTTTTTTTTTTTTTACAGGTAATCAGACTAAAAATTTGGAGGTAATGGCAACACAAATAGTCAGGCCTGTATTCACAGTTAAATCTTTAAATGTATTTATTCAGCAATTAACCCTGAAATGAACTTTGAACTACATATTTTATTAAGTTTTATACTGATTTTTTTAGTATTTTAGTTATGTTAAATTACTTCAGCATCAGGTTCTTATGGTGTATGATTTTCTGCTGACATGATAGAAAGCAGTGTTCATTTAAAAATAGATTCTTTCGAAGGAGGACTTTTGGTCCCTCAGTAGGTTTTGTATGTATTGGCATGACTGTAAAACATGAAGCAATCTTTCCACAGGTAGGACTTGATGATCTTGGAGGTCTTTTCCAGCATTAGTCTATGTACGAGTCCATGAAAACACAGGTGTCAAAGTTCAGTGTTGTCTTCCTTTTGCTTGGCTTTTCCTAATCTGTGGAATGTCTGTTGCCTTTAAGCGTGCTTTGGAGAAGCTTGTATTGAATGTCATCCTAGGGCATGCAAAAATACCTGGACTGAGACCTGAGCCTCTTTCCAGACCAGCGTAGGGGAGTAACACTAGCTTGTTTTTTGGGGGGAGGTGGCTCTTTCCTGTCAGATTGTTCCATCTCCATCATGGCAGATGACTGTCCCTGTAAAGCTGCTCAGAAGGACCCACGGTGGTTATCTATTTTCCCAGGAGATGTTGGGGCAATCCCTTTACTCTGACATGATCCTAGGACTTCTTTTATTGCTCCCTGGTGTGAAGACCCTTTGAATATATATGGGCACTGTGATCAAGTAAGAGTGTATTGATATGATCTGTGTTTTGGTTATTCATCATCATAATAATTTTCATCCCCAGACTATCAAATCCACAGTTGGTGTTGGATTTTTGAAGGTGGGATTTATGCTGGACTGTCATTTTTCAATAATATTTTAAGCAAACTTAATGATTTTAGGAACTGAAGGAGGAGGGAGTTAACACACAAAAAAAAGCCTGTCATAGATTCTATAGTCCATCTTCTTGGACTGTAAGACTGTTAGCAGCTGTCTTTTCCTGCCACTGTTTTTTGGGGTTGAATTTTGAAGTGTAGAAATGGAGGATGCTACTGGGAGGGCACTATACAGAATTTTGTTATATGTATTTCCCCTTTTTTTTTTGGTTTGGTTTTACATCATGTGTGAATTGAAAGAAATGTATTTTTTGTCCAACCTGTACATTTCTGGGAAATTTTATTTACTCACATTTCAGTGCGATAATCTTTGTAATTTCAGAGTCTGAGTTCTAGAGTCTTGTTTTGAGCAAATGCTTTGCTTTTATGACTACTCTATGCTTCCATTGCTGAGGCAGTGTGTTAATATCACTTATTGTTTTCCAGAGCAAGAGCAATAGGAAAAATAACCACAATGAACATTACAGTAAACTAATAACTCTCTTTGTTTTGACCATACATTTATTGTTTACTTATGCAAGCAGTTATGTAAACAATTTTAATGCATGTTGCAAGACTTTAATTGAAACACAACCGCCTCCCAATATGACTACACAGGTTGAATGAACAGATTATATGAAAATATTTTGAAAATCAAAAAGGTACAAGAACACACTTATCTCTGAATTTGAACTTCCATATCTAAATTTTTGCAGGATTGCCATAAGGCCCAGTAACACCAAATTGTTCAAGCAATTAGTACTGAGAAGTTATCATGCAATAGTGCTTGACTGAATGCAGTGTGTGGTAACGATTCCCAAAAGTCATGGGGTGTTTCCTTGCTTTCTGCTCTTTGCAAGGGTGATTTATGAGTTTACAAGTTCCTTCCCAAACACTATAATTGCACTAACAGTTTCCCAGGTGGACTATATCCAAGTTGGTATAAAGCAGTACTCATTGTAGCTGGACCTCCTAATTTGTCTTGAGTTAGGTATAGGCCTTGTTGTTCTTTTTGTCTTAATCTAAATTTTTTGTTTTACCTCTCAGGAAACATTGTACCATGGTAATTGGTACTACACTCCCTTCAAAGAGCACATATGCCTGAAAGCAAAGCAAATTTCTATTTAGTAAAACTTAACTGAATGCTTTTCATTTTATGAAAGAAAACAAGAAAAATACAAAGCTTTGTCTTTGCATGTACTTAACATACACCTTTCTACTTGCTGAAGCCATCTTCTTTAGGATTCTTGGCTTGAATTCCAGCAGGTACCCCTTCAGGTCCAGGTGTCAGCAATCAATCTTCAGTCCCACCATCACTTCTGATTTAGTGCTGCCAGAAACCAGAAATTTTGGTGATTGTGTTTGGAAACCACTAGTGATTCTCTGTTTTCTATCAACTGAGTGGCTCCTCCTTTCCCTGAACACAAGTATTTCTTCATTCTCCCTGGCAATGTCAAGCTGGCCAGTTAGATCCCAGTCCAGCTGGACTTGTCCTTCTCTCTGGCATTTATACCTTCTTGCTAAGTGCTATTCAAAATAGAAGCACACACTTCATAGATGATCTCTGCTATGGCGCTGGCTTTCTAGAAACAGATGAAACAGGATATAATGTTAACACTGATGACAGACCCGGTAACACAGATACTTTGTTTAAACAAGCCCATAAAAAAGTGTTTCTCCTCTTACAGTTTTTCTGGTGTTGCAAACTTCCACTTGCCTAATGTACAACTCACTGGAGATTGTGCAGGCATAAGCAGAAGAAAAAGCTGTCTCTTGCTTGTGTATACTTACAGTTTAGAGTAAAGCACATCCATGTGGAAGATGTGCTGTCTAGCAGTTAGGTAGTCTCCTTGAAAGGATACTACTTATTCTTAATTGGCTCATTCATGCATAGACCTTGTATACTTTTACCCGAAGTTTTATAGGTCTAATAATCTGTTTACTAGCTTTTGAGACTTAAATGTTATGTTACAGCAAGGAAATTTGTAACAAATAGTGGTTTGAGTGCAAAAGAAACATTGAAGAGTAAAGGTCAAAATTTGCCTTGCACTTAGACATCATTAAAAGATTTTCAAACTACACACCAAAAGTGAAATTTCATAAATTACTACTAAAGTACCAAAAGCTACCTTTTAAACGTGCTAAGGGCTTGAGCATTAAGAATACTGATGAACAAAATGTTTAGAAGGAGTATTAAATGTTGCACTGTGATGAAAATAAATACTGAAGGATAACCTAGATCCTTGCTCCAGAAACATGAATGTGTGAATTATTCATGAACAAAATTTTTAAATATATAACAAATGAGAAACTTGTGTGAACAATTTTGTTGGTGTAGTTGAGAAAACTCTGATTTCAATCATTGGAAGATATGTGATTCTGGAGCTCACCAACAGTAGTTTGTGTTGATTCAGTTACTCATATTTTTTTGAGAAAGGGTGCAGTATAAGTAAATCTTATTAAAAAAAAAATACAAATTATCTCATTTCAGTGCTTTATTAAATCTATTTAAATATGCATTCTAATATTTTAGAGACATCAGACTGAATGTTTAGAAAGAGATTAATGCAGTGGCCATTAAGTTTTAATTGTCTCTAATATTTTCCTATTATGGCAATAAAAATAGAAACTTTTAAGAGGAATAATGTATATAATGCTTTATTTGATAGGAATATTCTTAGTCATCAAAACCATGTAAGCAGTACATTTTCTGCTTTTCCATAATTTGAGTATATAAGTCATATGTTTCTTATAATCTTTGTGGTGTTCTTATCTGCATTTAACAGCACTGAGAAATCTTTCTTAATATTATTGAAAGTGGAAATATTTTTTAGCTGTGTTCTCCTTTTTCCTCCTTCTCAACAAATTTCATTAAAAAATTAAAAATTTGGAATGAATCTGCTCTCTCTTACTTGGCTGTACTGTTCTGAAGTATTCTGATGAGCCTGGATAAGCTGATGTGGACTTTGGGGAGAGACACATCAAGTATAGGCAGACAGCTCCTGTGTCTGGTAACAAAGACTGAGGAGGTCAAAACTATCCCAACAGGCCTGAGCAGGTCAGTCAGAGGCAAATGTTGGAAATAAGATTTGGTGGGGAGGAGAGTAAGGGGCCTGGGTCAAGTCCTGTTCAAAAAGTCAGCTTTGTCAAAAGCTTCAGTCACATTCTTACCTACAGGCAACCTCTGCTGATCCCAACTCATTAATCGAACTGGAGAGCCGTCTTGACCCTGGCTCCTTCCCTTTGAAGTGTGGTGTCCTCTGCAGCATGAGGAAATAATTTGCTGCCTGATTCAATGAGCCATCAGTAGAGCCAGCAGACCTAATGACATGTGAGAATATTAACCTCCTACCACGAAGAGCTGTGAATCTTGAGAGGCAGTCTATAATTCACCCAGCACTCCTGAGCCTTCCCTTTCTGTCTTATTCTTGCACTCACTTTCTCACTCACAGGGAGAGAGCAAAGAGAGACCTTCTTGTCGTAAAACTTTATTTCCTTCAGTAGTATGAGCCTTACTGAGCTGCTTGATGAGTTACTTTCCTTTTGCAGTTGGATAAAATTTATACTGAAATACCAGTCATCTATCTTGCATATAATAATTTCTGTATAAATTATAACACAGGCTACATAACTGACATCAAGGGGATGGTAATTGTAATACTTACCCAAGCAGACTTGTTTCCCTATTTATTTTTCATCATCAGAGGAAAAAAGCAAAAGCAAGAGAATAAACATGCATAACAATGATGTTATTCTGTACAATATGTGTTTTAGCTTCCCTCAATCAAGAGGATCTTTGTGCAATCCTCTTCTTTTTTAATTTTTTTTTT
>VZRZ01007062.1:26072-97210 GCA_013398175.1 Climacteris rufus
CCTAAAGAGTAAAACAGTTCTGCCTGGCCAAGTACTGTGTGTTACATGCACACACAGGGGTATGTTCTCACCCTTTGATTCTTAAGAAAGAAATAGATTGTTGGTATAATCCCACTGCTTTAAAAATCAGAACTGTTTTTCTCTTGTTGATTCCTTTAGCATTTTCATAAATTCGGGTCTCAATGTCTGGTAAACTTCAGAAAGAGAGACACTGTTATTCATGTTTCTAAACAATGAGAAAGGAAAAGCAAAAATGACGCTGTGTGTATTTACTACTCACCATGATAGTGGTAGTGAGTACCAGACTGTTATATACCCATATACAGTAAAATACTCTGACAGTTTGGTTACATTTTTAGTGTATTTTCATAGTGCTGCTTGGTGCTGGATAAGGTCAGAATTTAGAGATGGGGAACAGTATCCAACATAGGAAATCCCAGACCAAAATGGCTTTGCTGACTACAGTCTTGTGTGTGCTGGAAAGGTTTTGGTAACTGTTTTTGCTGTAACTCTCCTGTCAAATTTCTCATTTTTGGTGCAGACATAGTTGGCAAAAGCAAATGAAGTTATAGCAAGCATGAATACTTATGATGGTGAAAGATATTCCTCCACTGGCAGTGAAAGTTAGTGATGTTAGTTGCATGGCCAAAACCTTTCTGTTGGAGATTGTGGCTGAATTCTGCTTCGTTACCATTAGAGGGTTATTTTGATTCTGAGGAGTTGTTGGTGTATGGTGTGGATCTGGGTACAGGCTAAGATAGCGTGTAGAGGGAATAAAGGAGGATATGGAGATGAAGCAGGGTAGGTAGCAGAAGGAAATAATCAATAAATAGCAGTCATCTGCTGGTTAACAAGTACTCCAGTGTCTGTGGTAAGCACTTATGTAGATCCCTGTCTTTTAGTTGTTCTAAAGATATTTTTTAACATCAAGGGATTCAGTGTTATGTCCATTAACAATTCTCTGCTATCTTGCTTGAGCAGTCTATTAGTCGTTCTCACCTCTTATAGCTGGTCACAAAGGCCAGTCCCCTTGCCTCTCTCTGCTTCATCTTTTTTATTAAGTTTATTAAAACTAGTCAGATTATACATTCTTATGGCACAGGCTGTGCTTGGTCCATTCATTATGGTTTCTTATCTTGGCAGGCAATCTGAATTGAACGGCAGCTAGTCCATTATGCACATATGAAGCCCATCACTCCTCCAGCAATGGCCAATTCATCAAACATTTATCTTTTGCCCTCTGAGCAGTGCGTCAATTTGCTTGTCAATCCTCAGCCTTGGTTGTTGTGGAAGATGGGAGAAAAATTACTTTTCTTTTCCCCCTTCCCACTGAACTCTGGTAGTCGAAATGGGCTTTACTCTACTCACTCTACTCCCCCGCTCTCTGTGGAAAAAGGGGAGGGGTCAAGTTACTATCTGAATTGCAGAGTGACAAATTGATCCAAGATACAGTAAAGCTTTCATTATGACACTGCCTTTGCACTTGAATTTGCTCATATTTCCATTCTAATACTGGTTTTTAGGGGTTTATAAATTGGTTCTTCACTTGGCACATGGAGCTGAGAGGAGCTTTTAAGAATAAACACAGTACAGGGTTTTAGCTCTTTATGGTTTTTTGCTTGTTTGTTTGTTTGTTTTTTGGTTTTTTTTTCTTGTTTTCTTTTAAACAGGTAGGGTTATATTTTGTAAACCCTGACATGTTCTTTTGCTATTTCTAATCACTGATACTTCACTGAATACTTTCAAGTTCAGGAAATGGCAGTGTTTCCTTTTTTAATGCCATTTGTTTTATTAGAACTGAATTACACATTAAGATTGGAGAAAAAAACACAAAGCAAGAGTCCTGCATCCAAGTTTTTCCTCTTAACTCCTTGTTATTCTTCATCAAATATTTTCAAGAATTTTTAGCAGAAGTATATTAGGTCCATATTTAGGAATATTAAGGAAGTGATGTATAATTGAACTATTAGTGGTGTTTTTTCCAGAATACCCTTTGATAAGCTATGGATACATAGTCACTTTCTCTCTGCTTGTTAATTTTTTGCACTGTTTTGCAAACTGTATTTTCTTATATGATACTTGTTTGATGACTAGATAACTAAGAACTCATTTTCTGATCCATTTTGTATTATTTTGAAATATTTTATATGGCTTATGTGAAAACTGCCTTGCCACAGGCTATGGTACACTGATTGTCATTTTGTTTAAATTTAAACAAATTTGTAATGATAATATAATATAAAATCTTGGTATGTTTAATCATGAAGATGTAATATAAAAACTTAAGCAAAAAGAGGCCTAACATGAAGGATAAAACTTGAGCTGTGTTAATGGGATATCCTTTTGGGAAGAGGTACATTAAATACACATAGTGAAATCTGAAACTTTAAGAGGTTCATTAGGAAAGAAATTGAACCCCACCACAGTCAGTCTGGTTGATAAATTATCTCTTTTGCTTGGTTGGTTTGGTTGTTTATTTTATTGAAGGTTTTTTGTATTTGGGTTGTTGTTTGTTGTTTTTTTTTTTTTTTTAATTTTAGTAGAGCCTTGGTAGGAGAGAATACTTGGACAACTGAATGGTTGATTGTAATATGTTTTTGTGAGCAACTGAGAGCTGTAATTGGGATATGTAGTTTATTTCACCAGGTAACTAATCCACTCCTATGGGACAGAGTTCTTACAGTTTCTTTTACCTAGATGTTGCAGTGTCTTTTAATTTCATTGCAAGATTTCAGACAAATAGGCTATGTTCAACCTTCCCAAATATATGTGCTTCACTGAGCCTCACCTGAAGGTCTGATTCACCTTCTGGGAGTGCCCATCTGTTCTTGCTGCCTGTAAGGAGTTACAAGTAACTGGGCCTCTGTAGATGTTTGAGATAAATGTGCATTGTTGCTTTTCAGACAATGCCATTGTTTGCGGAACTGCTGCTTAATAACAAAATTCCTCTCTCAAGAAATACCTGCATTTCTGTTTTATAATTGGTAGGAATGGATCTGAAGTGTTGTGAACTTAACATTTAGAATTTAGGAGGCATCATCTCTTTTTGTCTATCGATTTACTGACTCTACTTTTGTTTGTGTTTTCTTGGAGGTTTTGGGGTGGGTGGTGGCTTCTAAGGCTTAGAAGTTTGGGCTTCCTTTTCTAAGCAATGGAATTTGCTGTGTAAAACTCAGAACAGGACTATTAAAAAACAGATTAATATTCTGAGCTTTCATGAATTCCCATCATTTTAATGTGCTTACATAGCTCTAGTTTAAGATTATTGTGCAAGATGTTTCCATCCCCATCTTTATTGGTAATACATTGTCTCACAAAGTCTTGTATGCTTCAGTGTATAAAAAAAGGGGGGAAACTGAGGGATGGATATTTATTTTCTTGTGTGTCTGGAAGTTAAGTAGGACCTTTATTTGAAAAGGTTCAGAAAATTAATTTTTTTCTTATGGAGGTCTCTTTTCCACAGGTATTTAATGCTGCTGCTGGTTCATTTATTTTCATTTTCTCTTTTGCTGATCATATTCAGAGCTGTGCCTCAAGTTTTATCCAAATAGCTACTTTCCAAATATTTTCCATCTACCAATAGAAAAAAACATTTCTTGCTTTAGAAATTTTGGAGGGTCTTTGCTGTCACTGGGGTGTTGGTTTTTTTTTTGGTGTTTTTTTTTTTTTTTTTTCTTTGGTGGTCTGCCTTGGTCCAGAAATCATGTCAGAGCTGTCTATTAAATACTCCATTCTGGTTTCTCTTTGGATTTATTATCATGCAGAAAACTGTAAAATTACTAAGTAGGATGGCAAAAAATATATATATATTCTTAAATACTGTAGAGGTCATTTTTTGTTGCATTACTTGTATTTTGTCCACCTGATTTCTTAAAATTATCTATGTATATATGTACCATATATGTAAGTACCAACCATATTTTTATTGTGCTTTGTTTTGTGTTGGTGAGGTTAAGTCAAAGGACTAGAAGTCAGGAGTTCTGGATGTTATTTCTTGTCACAGAAAATTGCTGGAGGTCACCTTCCGTTAGTCACTTAACCTCTCTCTGCTTTACTACAAAATGGAATTTTAAGCTCAGCAGGTTTTTGAAAAGTAATTAATTAATGTTTTACAAAAAAATGCTTTGTACTCCTTGGCTGGCAGGTGCTGCATAAATAGAATTTGCATTTCTGTTTTAATATTGAAATTATCTAGTACTAAGGTTTTCATGTTGATTCTGCTCTCCTGTAATCTATTAAAACATTAAAGGCAAGGAAAAAGGTGTTTTAAAAAGCTCTTGTTTTGTAACAGCTCCATCTTTAACTTCTGCTAATGGCTATCTCTTGTCAACAAAGTGCAAATCAATTTCAAGGCTAAACCCAAACTCTCTCATTTACATATTGTTAACTGCTCTCTCTTTTCCTGTTAAACAGGAGGAAAAAGTCAATTAGATATGAGGCAGCTGTCTTATTAATGGAGGGGTGGAATAAAATGTGAGGAACTCTTCTATTTTAGCATATGCTTCTGAGCAGCTTGTTCTTCTGGACAAGGACAACTGCGGAGTACCAAGTTTTGTCTATTGCTTGAGAGGCTTCTGCTTTCTTTCATTTATAAAATCGCATGTTTTCATTGTCAAATATTACCAAAATGAAGAGTTGCTCTTTACTTTCATTGTAACCAAACCCCTGTCAGGCCAGAGAGATCACATGCAATAGTGTAGTTGACAATTACCATGCATACACATATTAAAAAAAAAAAAAAAATCTGTCATGACATTCCTTTTTGTTTAAAACTTTGTTACAAACCATGAATGAATTATGGAAAAAAAAGCTGGAAGAAATCATACTGATTAGCCAAAGGACTTGTATAAAATGACATTTCTGAGACCTTTATATTCTAAAGGATTATTTACTGTCTACTTACAGAACATCTTAAGTCGTTTTGCAGAGGGAGTCAGTTTCCTGTTTAGCACAGTGTTTTTGTAAGCTAATGAGGGCAAAGCGTGAGCCATAGGCAATGATGCTGTGATATTAGCTGTGACAGGGAGCTTGATCATAATTATCTTAACGAGGATAGGGTTAATTACAGTGGAAACTTAAAGTTTTTTCTGTTTGAATGAGGCGACACTGAATACGTTGTGATGTTTTGTCGGTTTGATGTGACTTTGAAAATTGCAGTGGAAATCTCTTGGCAACACTTGCTCTCGTCTGGGAGCAGAATGTGAGCCCTGCAATGAGGTAACTAAGACGTACCTGTGGGTGAGATAATGGACAGCTTTCATGACATTAGAGCAGGGACAAGCAACCTGCAATCCACCTTAATAATGTTTATTAGCCTTTTGAAAGTAATGGAAACAACTACTTGCCACAAGCCCTCCAGTGCTGGTTGCATTGTTGTCGTAAGATTGTGTGTTTGTTTTAGTATACTAATATGAGGAGACTTTTTAATGCTGTGAACTATGAGAAAACAGTGCAGATTTGATTTTAGACTGGTTCTCTTTCTTAGGGGATTTCCCTCTTTCTGTACTTGTCTCTTAGGTTGCTTGTTCTTCCTATGCTGTGTATATATAAGCATTCCTCTCCTCTTTTGTCATGGGCTCATAAGGAAATATTTGGAGTACATTAATATTACTCAACCTCATTAAAAATAAAAATGACAGCATTTTGTACTGGTTTCTGTCTCAGCTTCTCAAAAATGCTTTCTATTACCAATTGGCAGTTGCAATCCTTTCTTATACCCATCTGTAGATGGGATATGGAGGCTTTTAGAAGTTATGGGACTTGCTGAAGTTTGTACCATAAAACCAATCATGTGGATTGTACTTAAAACTTTTAAATTTTGGAGGACAACTGCTGGGCAATATTTTCTTATATATTATGATGGTAGAGATTGTTGCCTAGAATTTACTAGGTAATATCACTGAATGATAACAAACAGGTTTTTTCCTTTTTTGTTTCTTTGCCATGTCTTACCATTTGGTGCTGTTTTTTTCTTCTGTTCAAGATGGGAAAAAAAAAAAGAAAAAAAAAGAGTTCTGTGAATAGCAAGCTAACATATGTAAATTTATATTAATGGCTACACCATCACTCTATACTGTGGCAACCCCTCCCATCTCCCTGGACTCTGAATTTAGGTGATTAAATCACCAAGTGCACACTGCTCTGATGACATGAAAACAGCAATTATAAGCAACCCCCGGTGTAACATGGCTCCTATTTAACTGAGCAGCTAATAACATTACATGGCAAAAATTATCAAAACCAGACAGGTGTAAGGAGATTTGTGCACAATTTCTCTGCCTATCTATGAAACTAGTACCCTTGTGTTCAGCCCAGGGTTGTGAAAGAAAGACTGTTTCAATAGGCAACTCCCTCTAGTGTTTCAAGGCCTTTTGTCCCACTTCATGGCTTGTCATTTTGTTTTATGCCTCCCCTGCAGCAGTTTTGGATGTGTGCTTTCTTCTCCTTGCCAGTTGCCAACCATTTGCTGATTCTCATGATAAGAGTATTATATTTGCATAACATAACTCAGGAACAATGTGTATTTTGATGCTGACACTGACCAGAGCCCAAGCAGTGTTTTTTCACAAAGGACCTATTAACATCCCATAAGGCTCTGTGGTGCTGACAAGGAGGTGGCCTTCTCTGAACTCTTTTGGCAAGTCAAAGTCATACATTGAAATGTGAGGTTTGGAAAGAATCCACTATTTATATAATAAAGAGTATTTAAGGAGAATTTGTTAAACTAGGTTTGTCAAACTGAAATGAAAACTCATAACAGCTTGATAAACTCACTGCTACTTCCTCTGGGTTTTTGCCTTTTAAAGGTACTTGGGGGAAAGCACTGGCTGAGATGTTTCCTGCTTTCTCCTCGAATCTTGAATTTGGCAAAACCAAGTCTGGTGTGACCTTTTACTGAAATAGCTAGCTCAATGCAGCATACTAGCACAGCTCTTAATGGTGAACAGCTTATGTAGGCTGAATTGAGGTTTTTTTCCAAAACTGTTGGTTAAAGGCAAGTGCAAAAATTGTGACTATTACTGCGGTGATTGTTTCAGTAAAATGTTTATAATAGAGACCTTTATTTTTTCAGCTTCAGAAATTGTAGTCTCAATGCATTGTAACGATATAGGTATGCCATAGGGTATAGGCATGGCAAATTTTCTTCAGGTCTGGCTGCCCAGCATCAAAATGGCATTAGTGATATTTGTATCTCCCTTTCAAGTCAAGAGACTTTGGAGACCTTGGACTGAAATACACAGTTTCAATGTTGCACAAACGTTATTTGAATATTCACAGTTTAGTGTGCACTACCTAGTGTAAAAGTCACACACTTGATTTCTTTTTGGTTACTTGAACCACCTAAGTGTGATCTGTAAGTGATCAGTAAGTTCTAGCTACAAAAGCAGTATCTTGTTTTTGTTGCACATTAAATTGTCTTTTCTAATAATACTTGTGTTTTCCTCCAGTAACAGTGTGTGTGGAACATTCTAACAGGGACATTGGCTGTACTTTGATCTTTACCAAAAACTGGGGGGAGGGTGAGGAATCCCCCCAGTATAAATGTCAGTGGAAACTGAATAAATAGTATAACCTGCATCTCCCTTATTCATCACATTTTACAAAACAGCCAGGAGATACAGTGATGATCTTCCCACTGGTAGGCATAGTAGATCAGCTGTCAAGTCATGCAATCTCAGCATATCTTTAGGTGTCTGGTAGGTGAATGAGCTGTGAATGAGTGTCTGTGCGTATGCTTTGTATATCCTGTGTCTTAGGTGATTAATGTGTGGAGGTTTTTCCACTGTTGGAATGTGCAAGCTTTAAGAATAAAGATTGGAATAGATGCCTTAACAAGGTACTGAAATGTTCTTTTATAGTTTGGTTTTTTTTTCCTTGTACTTTGCTATCAGAGGAATGAATATTTCCAGAATCTTGTTTATTTACAAATTATCATCTTCACTACCCTGTTGTCCTTTTTAAAGCTGCTCCCTGCAGTTTGATCTGTGGTTTGACAGTGGACAGTAAGTTCTGAGAGGAAAGCAAGTGGCTTTTCTGTCTGGAGTAATTCTGCATTTTATTTTGTAGAGAACATTTTATTTTGTTTGCAGGGACTCAAGAAGCTAATTAAAAGGTTACTAAAAAGGTGGTGGGGGGGAACCCCTTCTACATTTCCTATTATTACATGTAAGGTAACTACTAAGAAATGATACTTGAAGTTGTATTTATTATTGTTAGCAGGGTATGATATTTCTTGGCAGAAATGATGGATGACAACTTAAATTTGTGTCCAGGGAATGAAGGTGAACTGTGACAGAGTTATTTATCTTGGGAATGGAGGTTAGGGTCAGGCGAGGCTGGGTGCCTGAAGGCACAAGACATTGACAAATTCATCCTGCAGGCCCCATATCTGAAGCCTTTTGTTTTGTATCCTGGCTACTCACTAAGTGACCCGCATCCTTCATCCTGCCAGCACGTGAAGGATGTGTTGCAGTGCCAGCACACCCCTTGCCACTAATGCTTGTCATTCACTCTTCTGACAGGCCCAAACCAAAACTATTCCCACTCCTGAAAGGGAAGGTTAAAATATTTATTTCAGCTCATAATGGCCTCCCTGATTTAGTGGAGTATCATTTTTCCTGTTGCCTTTGTCGTTTGCAGGTCACTAGAAGGACTGAAAACATTCAGTTACTTGGAAGAACTGATCTTGGACAACAACCTACTTGGAAATGACCTTCTGCTACCCAGGTTACCCCACCTCCATACCTTAACGCTGAACAAGAACCAAATATCCTTTCAAAGAAATACCTGCAAAATGTCAGATGAGTTTTATGTGTCAGCCAAATTAAAGTATATGAAATATAGTTTATGTGCAGACAAAGCATTCTCTCGTTTGGCACCTGGAATACTTCATAGTAATTTATTACAGGTCATTCATAAATGAAATGCACCATTATATCTTCCTGTTGCTCCATTTTAGTGAGAGATCTAAGTTATGGCTCTGAAGAAATCTTTCTAATAGATAAAATAGAGAAAGAAAATAATATCAGTTCTACCTGTGTGCAGCAGTTCGTGTGTTTGCTTGGGGTTCTGTTGCAGGCTGACCTCTAGTGGAATAGAGTGTGCAGTGAAACGCTATTGGGTTTTTGTACTTTAAATAGCTCTTAAAACATTAAAGTAAAGTAAAATAAAATTATAATTAACCCCCCAGTAATTTTAAGGACTTTCTATATTTTAAGGAAACTGGTAATATGCACACCTGGGTAGCTGCTGCGCAACTGCAGCCGTAAAAGCATGTCACTGTATTCTTGGTGTTCCAGTTCTGTATAAATTGATATAAAATACTTTCCAAATCAAGGTCTTAATACAGTAAAGTATTTTGCTGTATGACTAAGTCCAGTTAAAACCAATCAGTCACTTCTCCATATGAAGTTAGTGCCTGTTTCTGTTTATTAAGAATAAATATTTCAACATTTGTCTAAATACTCTTCTGAATCAGAGCCCCTAGTCTGTAGGCTTATCGATAGTGGTCTGTAGAAACTAATTATCTGTAAAGTCTGTGGGTGTAGACTTGATTATTACATAGTTTTCCCTTACCTTGATCCACCTGGAGATTTGAAGATGTGTAATACCTCATTTTACAAAAGTGAAGGGCGATCAAACTCTGGCCAGAAGGCCAAATGAGGCCTGCAGAGTCTTAGAGCACAGCCCACTAAAGCCCTCACCTTATAATTGCAGCGTGAGGACAGGACTGCTCAACTGCAGGCTTTTATTACAGACAATGTAAACAGAGAGCAATTTACCTCCTACTAAAGCAAAATCCTCCTACTGAGGGGAATAAAAATAACTGCAGATTCTATGATTTCTGCACTTATTTTTGACTCTATAAATAAATAAAAATCAGCAGTGTAACTTTTTTCTTGGAGCTGTGGAAATTTGCCAAGAGTGTCTCTTGAACAGTAATGATCATTACTGTACTAGGTATTTGGCTATATTCATGGTTAATACAGGATATTGTGGGTTGGATTTGAGTAACTGGTTTTTTTTGTTTGTTTTGTTTTGTTGTTTGCTGCCATGGTAAAGTCTGAACTCATGAAGAATGTACAAGATCATTTTTGGTGATGCCATTTACAAACCCTGAAATGTAAATTTGGCCATAAGACCAAAAAGCATGTGAGTAAATTTGTCCTTTGGATGGGTGTCAAGAAGGAGTTTTGCACTTACCAGAAGGAGGGCAGAGGTATTGAATTGTTCACTCAGTGAACAAAATCAGAGGGAAAAAATTATCCTGTCACTAGTAATCTTTAAAGAGTTTCTGTTGGTCTCACAGACATATTAAAATAGTATTGTCAAGTGAGTAAGCTCTCAAAGTCAATGATAACATGATAAGAAGGATTTGTTCTGTCCTGGGATTTTTTAAATTCAATCTAAGAACTATGAAGTTAGAGCTTTGAGGGTATTGAGCTACCCAGGTTGTAGAAATAATGTATGCATTTTGTAGTGTGCTACGAATAATTCAATAGGGGAGTTGCAGTAATACTTGTAAAACATCTAATGTATAGAAACTGCCCAGAAAAGAAAAATTAACTACTGTCTATCAACATTTTGAGCCCTAGGGAGCAGTGATCTCTTGTAGAGAGGATACATCAGTCTACAGAAGCACAGAGACCTTCCAGGTCCTCTCTTCAATGTTAACGCCATATTTGAAAAAAGTCTTATTTGAACTTCAATCACTTGTTTTAATGAATTATTTCTTTATAGAATTCTCTGAAAAATATTAAGGAAAAAAAACATGCATTTAATAAAATAATGAAATGCATTACAGGAAAGTTTGTTCAATATAAGAGAGTAGCACTACATAAAGGACACAAGTGAGCAAAGAATGCTGATCTGAAATAAAACTTCAGTAGGTGGAATATTGCCATGTATACATAAATATATACAGAGAGAGAGTGAGAGAGATGAAAATAAACAAAAAGCCAAACTGAGCCCTTTGAAAATTGGGATAACATATAAACTTTAAAACACATATGAAACTTGCCTGGGTATCTCTTGATATTACTGTACTCTTCTCTCCTTTTATTCTGGCTTCATTTTGATCCATATCTTGCTTAAATAGTTCTGGTAAGAGCTTTCTACTCCTTTTGTATGGTTCACTTATTGTATGACATTGTATGTGTAAATAACATTTGGCCCCTCCTAATATAATGTCTGGATACTGTACAAATGTGAAAGCTTGTCTCTAAATCAGGCAAATACTTAGAAGAATCACATGATACTTTTTTCTTCTGGTTGTGTATTTCAGTTACAGTTAGGCCACTGCCAATTTTTCTGCTAGACATGGAAGAAGCAAATTAAAATATTGCGATTAAAAAAGTGTGTTATTACTCAAGTTTTCTGTAATATACAATCTGTTTAAAATATTATAAAATTCAGTCTATATAACTGAAACATCTAAAGGATAGTCATCAACATTGTGCAATGTTGGATTACGTATCTAACATGCTTTTTTTTCATGTGTATAGCATGGGGTTTTTTACAAAAATCTGATTTACTTTGGGAAACATATCATCCCAGTTTCTCGCACACAGTGGACAACTTAAAACAGTACAGATCAGGATAGATGGGTGGTAGATGATAAGTTTCTTTTGGAGGAGGACTTATGACTGCAGTCATCTATGCTTGTAATAGGAAGCCTCATTTCTCCTTTTAAGTGTGTTCACTGGATGCTAAGAATCAGTCAGGAAACTTCTAAATTGATTTATTTCTCTGTGTGTGTTATAGCATTGTGAAGTTTCATGGCTTTTCACTGTGCCGATCACGGCCGGTATGGAACAATGTAGTATAGACATTTCAATTTCCTTTACATTTCAATTCTTGTGGTATTTGTCAAAACTACTCAAATGTGCAGTTTCAAAATCTGACAAACTATACACACATACCTGTATGCTGAAAATTAGATGGTGTTCACTGCCTCATTTCCAAACAGACAAGTCTGATAATGAACCAGATCTGTGAGTCTTTGTAGTAAAAGCTCTGTTTCTTTACTTAAGCTGGTCACGTATTTAACACACATTCTATATACTTCTGAAGAACTGATACTAAAATTTCTTGAGAACAAGGTGTTGAATGTCGACGTAGGATGCAGAGAGGAGGGCCACGAGGGTAAAGGTCTGGAGGTGAAACCTTATGAAAAGTTGCTGAGGTCACTCGGTGTGTTCATCCTGCAGGAGACTGGGGGAGATCTCATTGAAGTTACTCATGAGGGGAAGAGGAGGGGAAGACATCTCTTCACTCTCATGACCACTGACAAGACCCGAGGAGAATGGCCTGGATCTGAGTTAGGGGAGGGTTAGGTTGGATATTAGGAAAAGGCTCTTCACCCAGAGGGCACAGCAACAGGCTCTCCAGGGAAATGGTCACAGCACCAGCCTGACAGAGTTCAAGAAGCTGTTGGACAACGCTCTCAGGCACATGGTGTGACTCTTGGGGATGTCCTGTAAAGGAGTTCAACTTGGTCATCCTGATGGGCCCCTTCAAACTCAGCATATTCTATGATTTTATGATTGAATCTACATCTAGGTTTTGAACTGTTTCACGGAAAACCAAAATATTTCATACCACAGAGTGGGAAACCTAGAACTGGGCAGAATGCTCATAATGGTATATACATTGCTTATGTCAAGAGGAGTTACCAGTGTGATTCAGATCTAGGTGTTATATGTTCTTGAGTCTTTGAAAACAGCATGTATTGAATACCTGAACTGAAGAATATACTTCTGGCATAATTTGTCTTCACACAGGTCTCATAATGATCTCTAACAGTACAGATTTGCTTAACCCCCAAACTGTAGATGGTAATTTATTTTGCCTCCGTACGTGTTCCTTCATTGTCCTTAAGTGCCTGAAGACAGAAGTCCCAGTCTGACCAGAATCTCATTATGTTAAGTGCTGAGGAGTAGATGTTTAGACTGAGTGAATACATTAAAGACATAAATTGTCTCCTATTATGCATGGTTCCCCATTCCCTCTAAACAGAGAACTGAACTGAAATGGTACACCACTCTTCCTGCGAATGCTTCTGGGTTCTCCACACCAGAATTGTGGATTTAGTGAAATCTGTGTGGCTTGTTAGAGAACTGCTGCACCTGACGAACCAAAGATCTTTCTTCTAGAATAAAGTGTACCTGAAGTAAAAATCAAGACATGTAAATGCCTAATACCAAACATCTGTGGAAGAGGGAAGTCTACAGTCCAGGTGATTTCTTATGCTGTTCTACAGCAGTGCTTGGACCAATTCAACTGCAGATATCAGAACTTTTTGGAAGATTGTTGAGCTGCTACTTTATTCTTGTCTTGTCTTTGTGATGCCTTGGGAACATTGAACAACATTTGGGCAGAATAGTTTTGTTTTAAAAAAATCTAAACAAAAAGCTATCTTTGAAAGAAAGGATGGTTTCATGACAGACTTCTACAGAGAACCAGAAATGTAATTTGATTGCAGGAATAGAAGTATTTTTCTTTTTTCTCATGTTTATGTACTTAATAACATTGAAACATGGTCTTCACATCTTCAGCCTTGGAACCATGGGGATTCTAAAATGCCTTTAAAAGCACTGATAACTCCAGCTACACAGAGAAAACTAATGCTGCTCCAGTAGGCAGAATGGGATTTTTTCCCCATGTATTTGGTATGCACGAAGCTCTCCATGAGAGATATGGACTTAGTTAATTACTATCCACCCCACACCTTTTCTTTCTTGAGCAAAGTGGTTTCAAAGTCAGTGAACAAGGCTTTATCTCAAGGTCCTATCTCCCTACCAGATGGCGTTCAAGCCAGAATGTGGCATAAAAATGACTGTGTGTGACATCCTATTGCACACAGAGAAGAGGAAAATGTATACTTGCATATTGCAAGCTATTTCTGTGGTTATCCAACCTTGAAGACCTAGCACATTCTAATGGAAAAGCGTTCAGGTGGCAAAGATCTTTTCATACTGCATTCAGAGGAGAATTGGTAACTTCTGATTCAAGGCTATTTGCCTGTGGAATAGCTTGTGATTGCTACATCACGTTTGTGATAAATTTAATTGAAGCAAATGTTTAAAGTGGGAATAAATATAGGTACCTTGCTCTTTTATGACACTGGTAGAAGTGTTACTCAGCTGTTTTAATGTTAGGTTGATTGCAGCAACTGCGTGACAGATGATTAGTTGGCAGAAGACTTTTCAATGACAGTTTTGGGATTTTCGATGTGATGGTCTGGAATTCTGTGTGACATTTGTGATGTTGTCATGTACATATTTCAGAAATATTTAGAATGTAATGCTGATTACACTTTACTTTCTCTCCCTGCTTCCAAGAACTTCCAAAAGCTGTAGTCAATGAAGTTCATTAACATGAAAAGTTCTGCAACTCTTGTGGGGAAGTGGGATGACTTTTTGATAATGGTGGATAATGGTGGAGCAACTTGGAAAGCATTGAGAGAGAGAGAACAAGAGTGGTTACTTTTCTGTATTTGAGTGCGTGACTAGTAAAAAGAATTGCTAACAGACAAAAAGTTTACAGAAAGAACTCCCAGTTTCTCTTGCATTCTTCAAACTGTATATAGAAGGGAATTGCATGGTGAGATAGGAAATGCGTAAGTATTTTTGGACAGAATAAATTAATTTATGAACTGTTAGCATAGATTGTGTTTCTGCATAGGTTTGACCTGCAGTTGCTCCTGAGAGCAACCATGAATATGCTTATACCAAGAATGCTGGTAAGGGAGAAATAGTATGGTGTTTGGGGATGGGCCAGCATTAGTGCTCAGTACTTAAAGAAGCTGACCCTTATATTATTCTCTATAAAGGATTCATGTAGGGTCTCTGCCCTGGAAATATGCAGAAAAGACACAGCTAAAGAGACTCGTGAGAATACAAAAATCTGGAATAGAGGAACTCGTGAACATCATCCAGCAGTTTCTGTGTGAATCCACTCAACCTCTTAGAAGTATAACAGAATAGTCTTTTCCTATGCTGGCTGTCAAAAGACACAGCTTAGCAGCAAAATTACTGTCCCTGCTTGTGAGGTTCTCCTAAAATTGACTAAGTGAAGGGCATTATACTATCCACTCAGAGTTTACAACTTTGTCCTTGTGCAAATGTAATATTCCCTGGGAAGTAATCTTTGAATGGTTTGTGAAGGGGCATAGTTCTGACTATCCACTAGAATTTTAGTCTAGGCTACAGGATTTTCTACTTAACAAACCAA
Source organism: Climacteris rufus (assembly GCA_013398175.1). Classification (NCBI taxonomy): domain Eukaryota; kingdom Metazoa; phylum Chordata; class Aves; order Passeriformes; family Climacteridae; genus Climacteris; species Climacteris rufus. Next base: position 41,307 of record VZRZ01007062.1, read on the forward strand.
CAAAAATGTTACAAGCTTGCATATACATTTAATTCTTAGCCAGAGAAAGGAGATACATCATTGGCTTTGGGCTTTTGCTTGTTCTTTTTGCCTTCTAGAGAACCTCAAAAAATGGTGCTATTGGATATGAGAGAGTGAAAACAGACTAGTCAGAATATGCCTATTTGTAGGATATTTTTGGTTCCATAAAACTTGCAAAAAATTATATTGCTCTGCAGCTAAACTGGACTCATCATAGCACTGTAATTTACCAAATAATTCTATTGGTCCTGTCTCAGTGTTGCTGGCGGCATTTGTCTTTCTGAATAGAAAATACAGTGACAAGGCTGTATATGCTTGTGAATAGTCTAAATATGCGTGTGTAACAGCACACACGCATATTTAGACTATTGTAACAGCATGAAGGAGCTTAAAATATTGTAACAGCATGAAGGAGCTTAAAAACATTAATCTATGAGAGAGACCCAGTTCTTTTAAATGTTTCCCTAATTTAAAACTAGAGATAGTGCAAGAAATAATTATAGTCCTTTCATGAGGGTGAAATTTAAAAGTATGGCCACTGTGTTTCTCTTAATTGTTCATGAAAACCAGATTACATTTTTGGAAAGGACCATTGTTGTACAATTCCTGAGAATTGATATTATAGCTTATGGGCTGTAGAGCTGATGATTTTAAAGTTTAAATTTTTTATTTTAGTCGATGGCTGTTAGAAGGAGAAGCATTAATAGATTGATCATGATGGCACATGAATTAGGAGATGGATTACTACACTAACACACTTTAATTATCACAACAGTGATACTTTAAACCATTTTTCAAACAACAGACTATAGTGTAAGTATTGGCATCACAGTTACGTAGTGACCTGGTGATCAGTGATGCTGACTTTAGAAAGATCAGTCCAGGGCTATTTTTACAGAGCTTTAAATAAATAGCTAACGCTAACATTGCCCATGGATTTAATTGTGGGTTTTCTTTTTTGTAGAGAATGGAGCTGAAATTGGTCTTAGAAGTGGCACAGCAGGATTTTGCAGCTCTTGGCTCTTATTGCACCAATATGGCACTTCTTAGACTGCAACAATAAACCATAAAAAAGGAAGCTGGCAATAAAATTTCAGACTTGCTTTTGATTTTCTCCCTTCATATTTTCCTAGCATTGTTTTAGAAAGACTTAACACTTTTGGTGGAATCATATAGTTCCAGTATTGTGATTTAAATAAGTATTTGACATGCTAATTAACTAAACAGTACACTAGAAGTGCACCATGACTTATGACTCATCTCTGAGGAATACTTGATCATGAGAATTTTAACAGGATATCATTTATTTTTTTCAAAATGCTTTGTAAAAAGTAACTGTGGTGGTGGGTGAATGGGGCTTCTTTGAAAATCAATCTGTACCTTGCATTTTGTTTTTAAGAGGGATAAGAAAAGATAGATAAAGTCCTAAAGAACAGGAAAAGTAATTATTTTATTTATGAGTTCTGAGTCTCTTGCCTGAGATACATCTCAGGGGGTGTTTTTGCATCCCCTAAGGGATATGAGGGTTTAGATGTGAGGTGTTAGAATCTAGACACTCTTCCAAATTTGGGAGATAAAGATTTTTGAAATGCAGATTATCAGCTCCTGTTATTTACCTAAAACTCTTGGTGAATATGGTGTGTCTGCCTTTCGATAGGATTTTGAGGTGTAGTCTTACACTTTTTGTATATCTAAGCTGATACTGCTCTTCAGTACATTTCTAAATATGTTCTGATATTGCCTTGAAGTCTGCATGTTCAGATGGGAGTTAGAATACATGTCATACTCCACATTCAGCAAACTTTTGAGGAGAACAACTTTTACACAAGAAAAAGCTGTTGAATTGACAAGCAAAATTCCTTCATGTTTACTTCATAGAAGAAGCAAAAATTTTGAGTTATTTGGGGATTTTGGGGGGTTTTTTTGGTCTGTTTTTTTTGGGGGGTGGTTTTTTGTTTGAATGTTTTTTTATTTTTCCATTTGATAGGAAATGACCAGATTCAATCAAAGCCTTGCAATAGCTAACCTCCTGTGTGTGATTGCTGTTATGGCAATAACAAACTACTTCTCTCAGGGAACCTTTTTGCAATTTAAGCAATCCTGCAAGAAATTAAGTGTTTCTCCTGGCTGAGGGAGGGTGCCAGGTTCAAGCACTTCTCTAATAGTCTTTGGAAACTTTTAAAAAGCCTTTTCCACACTTGCACATGTGTGGAAAAACAGTTTGTGAATTTCCCATCACAGTCACATACTTCCTGAAAGAGCCATGAAAAAGTTTGTATGAGCATAAGGTCCAGGTATGAGAATTAGCACCAAATTTTGATTGTTAATTCATCCTAGCTAACAAAGAAGATCTATATCATATAGTGCTACAAAAAGATAGTTTTTCTTAGGGCTTGGTAGATTAAATACTGGTATATAGCATTCTATAATATGGCTTTGCTAAACTAAAGGTTAGCATTCCTGCCGTGTCAATGAATTCATAGAACTTATTTCAAACCCTCATTTTTCTCACTTATGCAAAATATCTTATGGGACAGAATATTAACTATGAGTGTAGATACATTGATTTTAGTATACTAGAATTAGTAATTGTTGGCATGATCTTCATGTGTGTTAGGAAATAAGCTAAAATTTCAGGCTTACAAAAGGAAGAGCACATTTTTAATACAAGGCTGTTTTTTCCATTCTGTATTGCTTCTGTTGCCCTTAAGATATTGGGGTGAAGAAATAAAGTAAATTCCATCAGCTAAAAATAACAAAGATAACAGAAACACATAAATCAAGTATAAATAATAGCAACACACATAAACTGATGATTTAAAACAATAGTTGCTGTCTCTAACAGTGGGAGAAAATAAAAACAGAGCAATGAAATGTCCTTTAATGGTTTTGAATAATTGTTATTCTTGTCTAAGTTGATTTTGAAATATTGGAAACTTTTCACACACATATGCATGGCATATATTTTGAGAATCACACCTATATCTTTGTATGTCAATTGAAATAAATGAGAAGATATAGTCCAAGTTTTAGAGACTGTCACACTAAGCTGTAACAAAATTATTTATTTGATCATTTAACAAATTGAGGTGCCAATGGTTGAATTTTGTTATGCTTTTACCTAAACTGTGATTTCCAGTATTGCAGTGGTTAAAGAAAGTCTAACCTTTGCTTGCTTGTTTGTTTTATTAAGGTTTACAATAATGAAGGTATGTCATTCTTTATGTTCTGAGAAATGTAGTTGAGTTAAAAAGCCTAATGAACATAGAAATATAAAGCTATTTTAGTGAAAAATTTGATGCTTTACAAGACTTTAAAGCTTCATATATAAAATATTTGTAACACTGAATTCTATAAGTTGCATTTAGTAAAGCATTAATTGACATACACTAATTGAGTAGTTACAAATGTGTTGCTGTGACACTCACAGTGTTTATATGCTGTGAGTGAACCTGGGTTGTTGTGGTTTAGCTTTTTTCTTTTGCCTTTTTTTTTTTTTTTTCAACTCATTTTCCAGTGGACTGAATATATTAGTGATGAATGTGCTGTGAAACTAACTGTTTGTTTCCATGCTGGAAAAGTTTCATGGCTCCAGCAATTGCTAGCCATTTTACCACACAGCATCCATCATTTTGTCAAAGTTTTAATGTTTTATAGTGAACCACCTAGGAAAGAAAGGAGGAGAAAAGAATGACAAAACAGCCCAATTCTTTCATTCCATGCCAAAAAACTGACTGAAGTTTATCCCTGTTTGCCCTTGGAACAATTAATGTGACATTTTCCTGAATGCCATACTAAATTTGATTGTCAGTTATTGAAATGTATGTTTAAATCAGCAGTGATGCAACTCTAAATGCTTTTTCCATTAATGTCATTGAATCCTTAACCCACTACCTTTGACACATAACAGAATTAGAAAGCCTTTTGGACCATTTGGCTGAAGTTGTGCCCTCGCTACAGTATCTCAGTTTGCTTGGAAACATTGCTTGCCCGAATGAACTGGTCTGCAAAGAAAAGGATGAAGATGATTACCAGAGATACAGGTTAGTGTTTTCACTTGTAGATGTGATAAGGCATGAAAGTTTTGTTTTACTACGGAAAAATACTAAACTAAAATGAACCCAGAGTCTCAAACAAACATCAGCTCTATTCTGAAAGAATTGTAACACATTCAGCCATGAAACACCTGGGAATTTGAGTAGCCCCACTTCACTCTCAGGATCACTCTCAGGAACCCTATTTCAATAAATATTTCAGTGCTGTACAGCACATGTCTGAGTTGAGCAGGTGTGCACAGGGTTTCCTGAATGTGAGTACCCATATGCCCCTACTCATGGCATTTCCTACTTTAAGGCCAAGATAAGGCAAGGTTTGCATACACAAAGGGTGACAGGCAATAAAAGAAAGGAAATCACTACACTGAGATAGCCAGTTGCCTTGTCTTCTGCTCATGCTTGATATGGTGCTAAGTTGCTGGTAGTGTAGTTATCAAGGCACTATTAACACAGAAGAAATGACTCCTATATTGTGCTACTTCACTCAGAGCAGTTAGATTCTAATAAAAAACCCCCAAAACTATCTTTATAATGTAATTTTAATGAGCTAGATTACACCAGAGGTCATCTGAAATTGAATATGGAGGCTTGATGAAATACTATGTGTCCAACTGAGGTGTTGCTAAAAATTACAAAGATTATTTAAAAAAAAATAGAAATACTAGTGACTGATGATGGTTGTGAGTATAGATCCAAAACTAATGGAATGTCTTCTAAGTGACATAATGTTCATAACTATAACCTTTAGACGAGTGAGACATTGATTATGAAGAAAAAAACAGTCATTAGATGTATTTTTCCTTGCTGACATCTGATGCATTATTTCAGCCTTGTCTGCTGGCATTTTTCACATTGGCTGCAAACAGCAGTCAGAGGCCAGTCTGAACCAGGCAGTGCTGGTCACCATGGTCACTGGTCACTGTGCCTTGCAGGGCCTGAGCTTGCTTTTTATTAGGATCACCCACAGTATTTGGAGTTATATAACAAACTCTGATTTTATCTTTATCTAATCCAAACTGTGCTGCAGGAGCTAGGGTAAAACAATACAAAGTTGAAGACACTAAAAGCAGATTTATTGGGAAGTGGTTTGAATTCCATGCACTCAGAAATGCTGTAGGTTAAACAGCAGCACAGCTGAACCAGATGTTCATATATGCTTTTTAGTTTGTTTCAAATTTTTGAGAAGGATTTCTATGTTTTAAGACTTTCACCTTTTAATGATTCCACTTTTGAATCCAGCTTGGCTTGTAACATTTTGGTTTTCATGGAGTAGAGCAGCCTAGGTTTAATAAAATATTTTCCCATTGCTTTCACACTTCAGTGGAAGGTATGCCTGCTATCCAGCTTACAAGAGTATAATAGTGCTGTCTCTATGTAAATTTATGTGACATGTGCACTAGAAAATTGCTTAAAAAATGAATGATATTTCTACAGTTTACTGTTTTTCACTTTAAGTATGTTTTCTGACAATATGTCTCCTCTTAATCATTTAAGCAAAAGTAGTATGTTAAAGGAGCCATTCAGAGGCAAGAACCCATGGTTCATTTAGTGCTCTCTGAAAAAATTCTTTATTGATTGACATCCTCTGTGGATATGTGATGTAATATTTATAATATGTCACAAAGCCATACATCAAAACAAATGTGTCCCTTGTTTCATTTCAATGCAAAAATGTTGATTTCAGAGAGGTCAGGGTAGTTTTAGGTCACATCATGGCAAACCACTATGTCAAAGTGTGAAGGAATTGTATTTATATATCTGCTGAAAACTGCAACATTGCTTCCATTTCCTTTCCTCTCAGTTTTTCAAAATCCTGGATTTTTTTTTCCCATGTAAACTAGGTTAATTGAAGCTCTTTTAAGAAAGAAGAATGGGCTTCTAATTAGTTTAATGATTTATGGTTCTGCTGCTATAATGAAAGCTTCCTGATCCTTTTGCGTAATTATTTGTTGCATTATATGAAATGTGTTTGCTAGACAACATGAGAAAACCCGTCTATCTGCCTATCTTTAGGGAATATATATCACCTACATGATGGAACTGATTAAAAGTACTCTTCTAATTTTACTCTGACTAGCTAATTCAGAGTTTTGAATACACATTCTGAAGCATTTTGAACACAATTTTTGTCTTCCAGTTTCAGCATTTTTTAATGGTTTGGAATAACTTTTTTCCTAAGATTTTGTTTTGAGAAATTAATCAGAAAGCATCAGAAGATTACACTTATGTGAACTTGAATGATGCAAAAACTTGAATTATGTAAACATTGTGCTTCACCATAACTTCAATTGGCTTTGTTTTTTTCTGAATGGGAACTTCCTTTTGTAAATTTTTGCAGTGCCCAGTGGAACCACAGCTTCATTTTTCATTGAGCTTTAATTTTGTTTCTACTGAGTTCAATTAGAGTTCAGGGTATTTGATTCAGAAAGAGAAAGGTGCTAGAAATCAAAGCTTTGCTTAATCTTCTCATTCCAACAAACTGAAAAGATGTGTAAAGTCCCCCAAATCTCAACATTAAAAAGAGTGGATTTTTTTTTTTAATGTAAGTTCCAGTGATTCACAGTGATCTTAGAAACAGAGGTTAAAAGTAATATTCCGTATTTTAAAAATAATTATGTTTTATCAAAAATACTTGGAAGATATAGAAAACTATGCTTTTGTCAAGAAATTACCATCTGATTCTTTAGGTGATCCATTGGTATACCATTTCTATAATTTCATTGCTAAAGCTCTTCCCTAGTCTTTCATGAAAAGTACATTTTATGCTAAAACATTATTGTATTTTTTTGTCTTGAAGTAGTTATTTATCGTCTAAGAACCAGAGTAACATTTGAATGGGATTTTTTTAGGGAAGAAGAATAGGTTTTTCCCCATCCCTACTATTCCTTCTTACATCTCAAATGTGTAGGAGAACAAATTGATGAAAATATTTCTGTGTTATTGGCATTTTTGCTGGGACAGAAAAAGAAAATGGGAAGTTTTCTTCTGTGTCATTTTATAAGCAACTTGGTTGGTTCATTTTAAAAACATGGTGTTTTCCATCATTGTAAGATGGCTTTAGTTTCTTACTATTAAAAAAATAGTTGGTAAGTTCTTTTTGTCTTACTTTATAAGCTTTCTATATTTGGGTGTTAATATTTTCTAAAGGCATATCTTGGTGGTGAGGGCAAGGGAAAGTAGGATATTTTATATGTAATAGTGTTAGGAAAATGTAAATGCTTTTGGCTCCAATGGGAAGCAAGAAATACAGAAAAATAGCTTGCAAAACAGTGTCCTCTAAAATAACCTAGTCTACAATCTCCGCTTTGAAGATTGTGTGAAAACAAAGGTCATGACCCAGAGATCAAAGTAACAGAAGTCAACACAGTAATTGCTGGTTGCTTCTGTTGTACTCACAGTTGGTCAGTCCTGTGGGTGTATTGTTTGCAGTGAAAACTTCAAATGTGGTGTTACTGAACTGTGAAAAATCATCTGGGTCACAATGCATTACAAAGCATTTGTGAATGCTGCAGGTGACCTCACCTATTTTCATTAAAGTGATATGATTGTGAAGAATTCATGCCATGTGCGAAGTTTTTGGTGCTTGTTCATTCTTCTTTGCTCCTTATTGACATTTCCTGGAATGATGCATTCATTAAATGCTGTTGACATGGAAACAAGGGCAAGTGGAAACAAATGCCCGAGTTTATTTTAAATTAGCTTAAAAGTGCATGTACTAGATATGCTATCTTTGGCTGGGGGAGCAAATGATGATAACCTCATGAAGTCCTCTTAAGATATAACAGCAAGAAAGGAAGTACATGCATTTTGTATGGATTAACTTTTCAAGCTAAATCAGCTATTCCCATCCCACAGTTTTGATTGTGAGAAATGGTGGCATTTTCAGTGTTCTTGCAGTTTTCTTTTGTTTTATTGTGGTTTTGTTTTATTAGTTTTTAATTTTTTTTTAATTCCTTCAGATTTTACTTATCTGTTTTAAGTAGTCTTGTTATTGAATTCGGCTGGTGATATAAATAATCTTCAAGAAGCAATAGGAGACTAGAAGGCCTCCCTTAGTAATGGAAATAATGTTAATATACATGCTTACTACCAGTGAACTTACTGTTGAGGCTCTCTTTTAGTAGGAGGGATTGAAGTCTGTGGTACTTCTGTATATATTCTTTATGTACTTAATTATATGGTTAGGGTATTCCCGTACATCTGTATAGTCCATGAATTTGTGCTACTTCAGTGTTTGAGTGAAGCCTTGTCATTTCACCAGTACCTGGAAGAAACTATACTTGAAACATCTGGGACTAGCCACTGTAAGGGCTCATGAGCAAGAACAATTATGATGTTTTTGTTCAGCCAGATAAAAATTGAAGTCCATAACACCAAATTTGTCTATACTAACACAGTAAGTTGAGGCACAACTATAATAATTGTTTCATATATAGAGAGAGATTTTTCTAATTCATAGAGTTGTTTGCTACACTGAAGAATAGCAGAGGGTGTTAAAATATTAGAGGTGGTCTGGATTTCTGTGTGATTTGCAACCCCTCAGAATTACGTGGTCATCACCAAAGAGTGCCAAGGCTGCATAGGGTCTTATGTGATCCTCTAACATACCTCATGCCAACATCATGCCCTCTCTTCTGGAAGATGCTGGTTTAAATTAATGACCTGACTTTCTTATCTGTATATTTAAGTAATGTTTTTGTTGCAGAGGAAATTCTGTAGCCAGCTATATGCTGTTTTTGGGGGGTAGAGGGTTAAATTTTTGGAGATGCAGAAGGAACAATTACAGAGGCTAATCTGGTTCACTGTCATAAATATGTTTGTTCAATCCTTCTGATTTCTTTTTTTTTTTTTTTGTCTTTCCTCCTTTGAATGCTGATCTAATTTAGCCAACTTCAAGTTATTTATTTTTTCTAGTTTACAATAATGTAACTGAGAGCATAATCAGCCCTTTAAAGTTTGGAATCGGTACATTATTTTTTATGTTCTATGATTGTTAAAGAAAGGAAATATAATAGCACAGAAAATAGAAAAATGAAAGCAAACACCTTCTGAAACAAAGACCATGTTGCAGGTATGATACAGGTAGAACTGGATATTTGTGCGTTCTTGTGGGCGAATATTTCTCAGTTTTTCACAGCAGATAATTTTTTTGTTTTAAACTTAAGTATTCATGCATATAGTACAGTTTTACATTCTGGTTTTTGTTAATTGTACAAACTGAAATACCATATGGAATCTAATTCTTACAATAGTCTTTCATAACAGGTTTAGTGGAAGAGTTTGCAAATGTCCCTCTTTTCCAATATCTTGGCAGGTCGATAAAAAGTCTTAAAATAATGCTTATTGCATGCAGCACATACAAAACTGGTAAATGAATTGTTAGTCTTTTTTGTCATTTTTACTTAACTAAAATGGAAATAACATGAAATTTGATATTTTCTGGTCTTTTTCCATATCTGAGTGTTCCTGTTTCTGTGATGAATACCTGTTATGAGCTTATTTTCATGAGACTCTTGGCACTGAGAGTCCGAGTGGGGGAGATGATTCTGAACAAAAGAAGGTGCAACTTTACTTACATAAATAATTTCTTTAATCCGTTTTGAATTAGAAGATCAGTTTACAGGCAATGATACGGGGATCTTTAACCACCTTCCCAGTGTCTCTAGTTTTTATTTTTCTCTCTCTGAAGCTCACCTTTATCCTCATTGCTGAAGATAATAACCTTTATTCACACCACTACAAAGATGTTAAAATCCAGTGATAGCACTCTCAGAACACATGGAACAGTGCTAACTTTCAAAATTACTAAGAAAAAAAAAAGGGGAGGGGAGATTGGGAGACCCTGCCCCCCAATTTCTAACCTAAATAAACCTTTCTAAACTAAATGTGAAATCTAGATAGATCTTTCTTCATTAAACAATATTCTTTTAACTAGTGATTTTACAAGTCTAAAACAGGTGCAGTGTGTCATGCAATTTATGGGTCCCAGTACCTGCCATAAAGTATTTTATGATGGCTGTGTTCTGTGTTATTAGTAGCTGTCTTTTTCTGCAGCCATTGGTATTTGATAATAGTCTTAAGACACCCAAAATTACTTACCTGCAAGCAACATTCCATAGTCCCTGTTGACAGTTTGAATAAGTTTAGTGCTCTTTTGTTGTACTTTACCTTCAAAACAAACTGATTGAACCATCAATAGCTCCTGAAAGCTGACAGAGGCATGTCATCTGGTCTAACCCTCTGATAGTAGGTTATCTGTGGGAGTTAACCTCCCTGCATTGTTAACTGAAATGTTTTATGTACTATGCAACTTTAGGATACTGCTGTGATAACCTTAGTAACTAAGTCATACATCACAGTAAAGAGATTTTGTGCAACAAATAACCCTGGATTAAATTTACAAGGGTTGAATTGATATTGTAGAGTGTTCATTCCCAGGCTTTGGTAATCCTTTCCTGTATTTTTTATGGCAAACTTGTGTTACATTTAGATTGAAGCTGCATGTTCGTATTTCTAGCTAAAATATATCCAGGGAGCTTGCTGTTTCTCTTCAGACATTTAATAAAAATGTATTGTATTATTTTCAAATAACATAGATACTTTTTATCTAACATTTAGCAAAAAGAATATGAATAAATGAAATCACCTTTTAAAGTAATTAATCACAGATACAACTTCCTTCTGCTGGTGGGATAGCCTTTATGGGACTTACTTTTTAATATTTACTCTCCTTAAGGGGAGTGCAAGTTTAAAAAAAACAACCCCAAGCCTGTGACTTGGGGAGTAGTTTGCTGTTAAATTTGTGTGGGTAGAGTTTTTTGGTTTTGTTTCTGGAATTGACAGGTACTAGTGCTAATTCTGTTTTTTTGAAATGCAGCAGGATGGCTTAAAAATACAAAAATACATTTGTATCAAGGAATGCTATTATAATTTTAAGCTCTTTTGAAATGATTGAGAGACTGACATTAGGGCTGTGATCCAAAGTCAGCATAGATGACAGTGCTGTCTTATTCTGTTGTCATTTTTGTTGCAGCCTGCTTTTCAATGGCATATTTCATTCCATCATTAAACATTTGCTGATTTTCTAATACCGATGTTTTCTTCACCTGAATATTCATCTTTTCTCACCCTACACTTAGTGGGTGTCTTTTCTCATTTTTAGCTTCACTCTTCTTCACTCTTGACATATTGTTTCCTTCTGTACATGTCTTCATTTGAAAGAATCTGTTGTCATCAGAGCTTTTCTGCCAGTAATGCAAGATGGATAGCTTCTCCTCCAGTGAAAGATAAGGGCCAGCAAAATGCCAGGGAGGACTGGAAGGGCAGCCAGGAAGGCTGGAATGAGTCTGAGAATGTGTCTGTCTCACAGATCTGTAGCTGTTGTTTAAAAAAATGGTCTTAGGAGTTGTTCTGTTTTGTAAAGTGACTCTCTCTTATTCTTCTACTGATATAATTGAAAACCATAGATTGAGGATTCACATTTAAACTGTCTGAGCATTTCAGAAATGAGTATTTTCAGTTCACTTGTTAACAATTTATGAAGCTGTTGCCTCAGAGGAATGGTGTATTTGATGAAAAGGTTTATTTGCACCATTAAATTTTGCTTGGTTTTAGAATGGGAAGTGTGACAGTCTTTTTCATGTGTTTATCTGGTTTTGACAGCAGTATTATAAGATAAAATTTGACCTTTTAAAATAATTCTGTTTGTGTGTTGTTCTTTTTCAAAATGTTATGCAGAGTTTTCTACTACTTCGATATCTTCCTCCCAGTACCAAAAGGATTTGGTATGATGGGGAGCTCTCTGACTGACTGGGGGTTTATGCAAAGCAGCTAGGCTGGGGAATGTTATCATCACCTTTCTACCTTCTGCCAGGAAAAGTCTGATACTTCCCTCACTTTGCAGTGTCTGCTTCACATTTGGTTGACTAAATGCAAATGATATGCACTTGAGGTTGTCAGATAATTGGATTTGCCATAGTTGTGCCTTGCTTTGGTTTTGATCTGCCATGTTCTCTCCCTTCACAAGTGAGGAGCCCATAGTATTTTTCTGAGGCTAAAAAACTGCTGTCCTTTGAATAAAAATAATAAATAGAATGTAATACTGATTAATCATAACAGGAACTTGGAATTCTTAAAATATATTTCCGATGAATAGTCTCTCCCTGTGTGCTTCTGCACTTAATCCTGAGCTGGGGTCCGTGTGCCACAAGGACACCTTGTCTCTCTGGCAGGAGAGACCAAATTGGAATTCTCATGACAAATGCTGATCATTGTGTTTTTAGGAAAATAAAATAAAATCTGAAGAAGTGTTGGCAAATAAATCTTTTCTAAGAATTCTTGCACAGAAGGTATCTGGCAATTTGCCGTATCTCAGATTGGTTTTCTCCCACAGTGTGGGTTGGAATCTTTGGTATCACTCAAAATTCCTTTTCCCAAACAGGCAATTCAAAACAATTTCCAAATTATTTTGTTTCTTGGTGTACTTTATACCTCACTAATATATAGAGAGATCATACATGTCCATGGTGATAATTGTCTTTGATCCACCCAGTATTGAATGGTTTTGGGCAGGTTACAACAAGCTTCTTTTGAGAGGATAAAGTATTATAACTTTGTGCATAAGCTACATTGCATGAAAAAGGTGAATAGAGGGAGGAGACAAAGGTGGTTGTTGTTAATTGCTGTTATATTTTAGTCATTTAGTCTGTGACTATGTCTTTGTTCATTACTAGATTTTAACTGTGTGCATTTTGATATCTGTCAGATATTTTGTCCTGCACAAATTGACAAACCTGAAATTTCTGGATACACGCAAAGTAACGAAGAGGGAGAGAGAGGAAGCCCTGATAAGAGGTGCCTTCATGAAAGTGGTTAAGCCTAAGGATGCTAAGGTAGGACGGTAAATGAAAGTAGTAACAATAATATGAGTCGTTAACGTTATTTTTAAAAAACTCGAAGAGCCTGACTGCATCTCTTGCTAAGGTGAAACCTTTCAAATGAAAGGATGGATAAATGTCGTTAGGTGGGGGGACAAAAGCCTTAGTAATTTTTCTCTGTTTTAACATAGAAATTTAGAGGTACGTGTTTAGTGGGCTGTGGCCATGTTATCAAATTTCTGGTTTTAACCTCTGTTTCACATATCAAAGTAACTAATATGCATCACTGAGCTTAAAAGAATATTTTTACTCTGTCCAAGGAAATGTAACAACTGTGTGATATACTTTTGTGAAAGAATGTAGTTTTTTCTGACAAGTTGTTCCCTGCCTTGTATGTTAAACATCTATTGCAGAGCTCATACGTGTGGTGTTTATTGGCTTTTAGTGGGCCAGTTGATTCTAATTTTGTGTGATGTTACTTAATGTGGTGTCTTCCTAATAAGCATTGACAACATCAGGGGGACACTTTCAGTAATCTGAGCTTTTAATATGGCTTCCATCAACTCTGGGCATCCTGCATCCTGCTGAAGCAATCAGAATGAAAATGTGAATTCTCCACTTTGCCTTCTTTTTCCATTGTTGATCAATACATGATAAGAACAATCTGAGGTGTGCTCAAAGTGCTTCAGTACTGCAGATCTTAAAACTCCACTCAAGTTTTCAGTCTACTTACTTTCTGTTTGCTGTTTTTTTTTCTCTAAAGCACACCATCAATAATTTATTGCAGATTTCCAATAATGCTGAATAATAATGTAGCAGTTATGGAAATGCACTGTTTGGTAGTAGAACAGTGTTGCTGGATAAATGCATTATCATGAGTATAGTTGCAGTGCATTACAAATTAATTCAAACTGATTAATTTATAACTACTAAAATGTTAACAGTTCTGATACAAACATTGCTTTGATATGTTGTTTACCACTGCCTTTAGTTATTTCAGCTTCATATATGTAATAAATGAAATAATTTATTTCTAAGGTGTTCTGGAGATCTTATTCACAGCAAACCAATCTGGTCACATGCAACAGCTGAATTTTGTTAGGTATCGCACATGTATGTCATCTTTTACACTTCTTATCTAATCAGATTTTGGATCTGGAGAAGTGGTTTTTTAAATTTATCTAACAGATCTTTCATTTAAGAGTCTACTCTGTGAAAACTGCAACCAACTTTATAGTGTAAGAGAATGTGCCTCTCAAATTTGAAGTTACTTTTCTGGATGAAACCTCTTTTTAAGTCAATATCTAAATTACTTAACAAATTCAGGGATAACATCTTTATCTTTTACATCTCCTTTTAGTATAGTTTTGAATTATTTACCCACTAAGTCTTATGATAAACCATACATTTATTTCAGCAAATTTACAGAGGGCTCCAATTTACTGTTGTTATTGCCATACTAAAGGGGATTTTTTCTTCTTTAGAAATGGTTCAGTACAAATTACTGATGGTAAAAATCATTGTAGATGATTTTCGTGGCATGAATTAATGCTTCTTAAGGTGCTACAAAATTACCCATATCATACAGTATTATATACGTATCACAGAAGTGGCTAATTTAAAATAAATATTGAATTTGATGCAGGTATTATAAAGCACTCCAAATTGTTTTGAATTTGTGCTTATTTCCTAGGATATTTGTGCTTATTGTACACATGCATGCAAACTCTTTTTATGTCTGAGAAGACTCATAGAATTTTCTCTGCATATGTTTTCAGATGCAGCTATGTATGTATATAGCTATTGACAGCTCTATTCAAAGACCATAGCAAGCAGCATTCCTCCATCTATCACAAAGATGATGTGCACAATAACTGTACTTTCAAATTCTGTCATGTGTTATACATTGCATACATAATGGGTTTTTTATTCTTTAGCCTTCACATTTCCTGGATCTTGTTCATCAGTTCCACTCCCATACAGTTGTTGATATTTTTGACCACAGACAGGTAGTGGTAATATATTTTAGGCTTTCTGAAACTGCTTAAAGATTACACCTTGATCCAAACTCTGAGGAAGATTGTAGTACAGTATTGTATCCAGTATTGGTCATCAGAAAAATTCTTTAATATGTTGACCTGCTGATATAAGACCTTGACTATAGTGAATAGTTGGTCTTCCCAATACTGGGTCTTCCCAATAATGTGGGGTTTTTTTTCCTTTCACCTAAGGTAGGAGCCACTGTGTGAGCCTATGCTTGCCAGGAAAGGAAATGCAATGGGTAGTATTTATGTTTGTGAATGCCACATGAAAATCTTGTGCCAGATGTACTAACAACAGTGGCCGTATCAGACCTGCTTTTTCAGAAAAAAAATAAATCTTTAATTACGTGGTGTTTTTTTCCCCCATTATGATAAGCAGGAGATGATATGGCTCATTCAGCATAAAAGGCAGACTGCTGATCTAAAGAGGCTGTGATGTGGGGAGTTGTTTTCATTTTAGTCTTGACATGAAATACTTGGGAGAGCAAAATACCCCACCAAGAAAAAATACACAAAATGAGAATAAAAGCAAGAAATTTCCATCTGACTAGCTTGTGTTTACTCAAATGCAAAAGTATCTAGCAATCAGCAGTCATCTCTTAGTCATAAATATTTAGTATAATTTTTTTTCTACTTTCATTTTTCCCTATTTTTATTTTATCTTATTTTTTTAAGAGAAGACTACACTTGCTTGTGCTTTGCTTCATTTCATCCTTTGTTGAAAATGCATCTGTTTGTGGTATGAATGTCTTATGGAAAGATACAATCATTTATTAAAAAGTAGTTTAATGTTAGAATGCAGTGTTCCTTCTCACTGTGTGAGCTAAACTTCATTATTCTATGATGTTTATGTGTTCTTTTGTCAAAATATTGAACATTGTATCATGCCTGCCTTTAATCAAGATTGGGTAAGTCTGACTGGATAAGAGGCATTGAGCTAGATGAGGAAGCCTTGTTTAATGACCAGATCATGACCTCCTTTCACTGGCATAAGTGTAGATCAAAGTGGAAGATGCCTGTCCAGTGTGAAGTGTGTTTCTGGGCATGACAGCATTTCACATCAGAAAGACAGCTCAAGAATACGACAGTCAAAATTGCTTAATTATGTCCCATCTTTGTAATTATTCATCTGTGCTTCTACAAAGAGTACAGTTGTCATTTCTTGACATAATTATTTAAAACTGTACCCCTCTTTGGTTTATAGGTATATGAATTGTGCTTCAAACGATTTAATTTTTCAAACTTAGACATGCAAAGCAGAATGTGATTTGAGAATATTTTAAGACTCCACTTTTTTACATTCCGTAAGATATAAATAAACAAAGTAAAATTATAGTGTATCAAAGGACATAATTTCATATTTTAAAGGCCTGTATTCATGATCATTTAATCTAGATGATAAAATGTGGATATATCTGTTGTATCTAAAGTGTGTTGCTATGAAAACACTGTCATAAGACTGTTTAAATATAAATTTAATTACTTAATACTGGGTCAGTCAGCTTGCAATATATAAAATACATATATTTCCCAGTATTTTTCAAACCCTCTTCCCAACAAATATTTTTTGACTTACTGCATTTTTAAGGTTAACATTTTCATCAGTGGTGGTGAAAGCAAGCAGCAGGCATTTGGTCACTATTAAGAGTTTTGCAGCTTATAGGACCAACTCATTGGTGGTTATGCATGGGTATGCTTCCCAGTAACAAACTTGTATAATTTGGAGTTATTCTGCTTATTTGCAGCTTTACCAAAAGAATCTTGTCCACTGGCTATAAAGGGAACTCTGTACAACAAACGATGGCAGTATAAGTGTTTTCAATTTTTCAAATTTTTTTCACCTCAGATGCATTGTTTTCATCACAAGTTATAATTATGACACCTGACATAGCATTTGTTCTCTAAGGAACTAAGATGGAGACAGTGAAGCAGAAAAGCAAGTCTAATATCTGCATGGCACATAATAAATGTCTGTGATTCATGCTCACACTGTTACTTGAAGGGTAGAGGGAGATTATTTTATTATGATAGGAAGAGTAAATATTTAGGCAGTACCATTTAAGAAATAAGGTGAGAAAATCTACAGTTGCTTTCAGATCATTGGCAGTATTCTTGTGTTTAAGCTCATAGAAAAAGCTCTTTATCAAAGTGACCAATGCTGATATATGCTTCTATTAAAATCAAATGAGGCATAAGGAATGATTTTAGTAACTTTTGTCCCTAACTATTTAACAAGAATCATACTTTTTTTCAACAGATATATTCTACCTGCTTCCATGAATTTAGGCAAAACATTTTTGCTAATGCATCTCATGGACCTTTTTACCCCTTTCCTAAATTAGGAAAATGTTTTAAAAAGTAAATAAAAGGAGACAGATAAAACTTTGGATAACATCTGCATTGCTCACCATTTCTTTTCTTTTTGCCATCACCATTGTGTAGAGATCTCAGTTCATGAATTTAGAGCATTTGAAGAACATGCAGAGTAAAGCGCTTCTAAAGTGTAAAGAATCATTGTGTCAATGCACTTCTAGCTCATAAGAAAGCTGTTCAAGAGATCTTCCATATAATAGGGTTTCTTATTGTCCAGGTGTCAAAGTTGCACACACACAAACAAAACAAGGACGTGAATTTAGGGCTCCAACCTAGATTAAGATGCAGTAAATAATATTTACTTTACGGACATTGTAGCAGTCACGCTACTATTTGGACCACTAAAGCATCCATTTTGCTCTTTGGAAAATATAAGTACTTTAAGGAGAAATCCATAACATGTTTGGTTCATAATCCCTTAGCAACTCATAAAAATCAATAATAAATAATATATATTAAAAAAAAAGAAACAGAAGTTTATATTTTTATGTGTGATTACTTTGCGAGTATAGAAGAAAACATTGCTGAGTAGAATCTGCCAGCTACAAGAGTGCTTCTTTTTAGAACTCATCTGACAGAGCTAAGTTCAATTATTTAAAATTTGTAGTTTTAGAATCCCATTATCTCAAACAAATCCCATGATCAAAAATGAAGCTAAGCAAACATAGCTATAGAAAAATTGATTACATAATTGTATGTGAATAATACTTGCCTGGTTTTTTCTAAACCAGTGGACTTTACATCTTTTCTAAAATTGGGGCATGACATCTTCAACTAAGCCTTTTTGTGGCCTGCAGGGGAGAAGGCATGATGATTACTGTGGTAGAAGAAGAAACATGAAAAGCATTACAGAACTCCAACATAATGAACTGATAAAGGTGTTGGAGAACTGAGAGATGACTTTAGATTTTTCCTTCTGTTTTCTGATTTCTTATAATATACTGATTCACATTTCCTTTTTTAAATTTAATTTGGAAATTTATATTCTTGCATATTGGTATTATTTGATTAGTTGAAAAGAAGACCAGAAGAAACTTCTGGATGTATTCCAATCCTTGAAACATCAAATAGTATTTTCTACTTCTCTGTCTCTGAGAATATCCCCTTGTATGTCTCCTTGATAATCACATTGCAATAATAGATGTCTGTTTGGTATGCATATGGTATGTTTGGTTTGCCATGAAGTACAGTGAACCCAGAAATGGAATTTGAGCTGTGATATTTGTAAATTTAAGAATACTTTGTTCAGAAGACTTTAAAAAGGTCAGTAAAACTGTCCTCAGTTTTGATAGTAACAAAAAAAATCAGTACCCATATGTCTTGATTCAATGTTGAGAGATAAAATCTACTCTCACATTTCATGGTGCTTGGAGGGTAAATTAGTGATGTGAGATTTAAGAAATGGGAAATCTAATTATTGTGACTATATGAGTGATAAGGAGCTTCAGGATGTGACTGAGAAGTTATGTAGTAGGCTAATAAGGAGAAAGCTGGTAGTTTATCAAATGGCGAATGAAGTTCTGTAGAAGCCACCTGAGACACTGGTAAATCTGATGTGGACCTGTGAATATACAGTTACAGTACATAAGGATACAGGTCAACAAGCAATGCTGGTTTAACTTGGATCTTGCCTGATACCTAGTATTGTAGTATATATGAAATAATTCAGTAATTAGCAATATGCAATGGCTTCTTTTACATCTCCTTTGATTATGTATCAAATTAAACATGCATATGAAGGAGAGCCATAGAGTCCATTCTTTGATTCAAGATATTGTGCAATAGCTCCCCACTGTCTGCATATGATCCATAGCAGACCAGTGTTGCACTTGCAGTGTAACATGTTCTCCCGGTAAAGAAAGCTAATGAAAGAGTTATCTTTAAATTTGAGTATATGTGAGGAGGCTTTTGCTCCTGGAAAAGGTAAAAAAAAAGAAAAAAAGGTATAATATCTAGAACGCTCTTCTAAGGCTGGTCAGTAATGAGCTGTCTTCAAAGTGCCTGCAATGGCAGATGCTCTAAAGCAAACTGAAAGGCTGGCTTGGGAAAAGGCAGCCACCAGAAGGAAGAGAAGAGTCACTATCTGTTGCCCTGAGTTTTGCAGTTCTTCGATGTTTTCATTCTTCTGTAACAGTTTATCTTACACTCTCTGTAAACATAGCCATGTTTTTGTAACTGTGTCCTATTGTTTGCATTCCTTTCTCCTGGGCGGAGAAATTTGATGGATATTTCCTTTGACCAGTGTGATGGAGAGGTGGTTATTTCTCCCTCCAATCCCTGTGGTTTCTAGAAGGATATATAAAATAAAGTGCGGGGTCTGGGCAGGGCAGTCCTGCCCAGCCTTTTGGCCCGCAGTGTTGGCTCTCTGTCTTCAATGTGTCTGCATCTTTCTTTCATGTCCGAGTGACAAGTATCCAAATTAGAAATGAAATGGTTATGATAGTTAAGTTGAAGATGCAACTCCAAGCTGCAAAAAGCTTGGAAAATAAGAAACTTGCCTGCAGTACTTGAATCTGAAAGTTGGTTTTTTTTGGCTGTGTTTTGTGTCTTCTTCTATAAAGAACTTCAGTTAATGAGAGAATTGCATTTAGTTTAGACAGCCACAAACATGCAGCTGCTGAAATAGCAAAGGAATTGGCCTGCCATCATTCTTGCCCAGGAGGGAAGAATAGACACATGTGGGTCATATGTGTATTAGGGTAGGGAGAAAGATTCCTCTTCAATGTTTGTTCTTGTGTTGATAATTCTTACAAAACATCTTCATATATGTAGTTCTCTGGGGGTGGGTATTAAGTGGACTACGTTTCACTATCTTAATTGCTGTTATAGATACAGAGTGAAAAAGGTGATGCCGCTTTCCTAAAATTATTTCCTTAAAAAAAAAATTGTCATGAAGCCAGTGTCAGTTTAGCCATTAATGATCCCACTGCATTTTTCAGGTAGGAAGGGGTGTTATTCCTGGAGCTCTGGCCCAAATCCAATTCAGGTGATTGCATTCTGCCTGTATGGATTTCTCTATAGTCCCAATTTACTAAGGCATTCTTCTCCACCTTCTGCCCTAACCTGTTATGTAATGTTGCAGTGTGCTAGTTAACCAGCTGCTACTTTGCACCCAAAAAGTGTGTCTTTCAGTAGTCATGAGCAAATTGATCCCTTTGTAAGACTTAATATTTGTAAAGCACTTGGAAATTCTCTGATGAATGGCCATAGGCACTGTATATAATTAATTCCTCCATTTAATTGGAGAAACTATTGTGACAACTTGTTTATCATTTGTTTATCACAACTTGTTTATATTTTTTTTAAATTTTCATTTGTGGGTTCAGATGTATGGAAACTTCAATTATTAGTTGCTGCAAGTGTGTGCTCTGGGTTTTGCATTGTCTACTCAGTCTGTTTAACAAAATGGCATTCAGCAGAATATAACACCATGATATCAGACAGCAGGATCACAATTGTCTTAGATTTTTGATGGATCAATATGGCTAAAATTTTATTTTATAAGGCCTGTTTTTGTTCCTCTTTTGGAAATAGAAACACTGCTGGAGTACAAGGAGAGCTCACTGCACTCTTCTGGACTTCCTCTCTTCAGAAAAACTAATCCAATTGATCTCATTATCATATGACACCACTGTTAAGCACAGGAGTTGCTCATATGTTGAATTTTGTGAAAAAAAAAAAAGTATTTAATGTGGCATTGGCAAAACTCTTGGCCAGCTTATGTCTATTCTTACATTCCTATAGATGATTCTTTGTTAGGAGATTCTTTTTTTTTTGTTTTCCTGAACCTTAAGACACAGTATGTGTCATGTATTCTCAGTCACATTAGAGTTATTCCCATTGAAATAGTAGTAGTCTTAAGTGTGATGGTTACAATATATGTTGATTTCCAGCCATGTAACAAAGATCCAATTATATGTTTGTTTTGGTTTTTTTTTCTGAAAATTGTTTGTCTCAGCAATATTTCTGAGAGAGAAAATGTGGCAAACTAGGGCCTACTTGGAATTTCTTATATGCAAAGCACCTGGTTTAAAAGTTGGAAAGAATGGTCATGGCAGATTGTATATTTATTGCTTGTTTTGACTGTGGTTAGATGTCACACAGTTTTCACAGCAGGCTCTGTGGTGTATATGCGTGCTGTGTTAAGAGAAGACCTGGCTTCACTGTTTCACTGACCCATCAAAAGTTCCCCAGCTGTTAGAAATAAATGTGGTCAGAAGGGCCGCTGCACAAGAAGACAAAGATGATTTGTTGTTGTGATCTTCTCAGTAGTGTATCTTGCAGCAAGGAACAGGTATCGGGAAGACTGTGATGTAAACAGTTATATGTTGCATTAACTTAACCAAGTTCATTGGCATCCTTCCTGTCAGAGGTTACACTGTGTGGTTTTTGGAAAGGTGATTCTCACATACAAAGCAACACAATGTGAGCTTTTAAGTAATTTATTATATCATGCTCTCATGATTATGACTTGTTCTTTCACGCCAGCTTAAGTTGACACATAGTTTTAGGTTGCTGGTATTTTGAAGAAGGATAAAAAGCTCAAGTTTTATAGTCTTATGTAATTAGACCTGTTTAATTGAATGTCTGTGTTCAATTTAATATCCATAAAAGGAGTGATTGCAAGTCACTTTATGTAGATGATTGTAGCTGATATATCTCTATGTATTTTTCTGGTTTTAGTAGTCTTTTCTGTTATTGGTAAAAATTGGATATGAATTACTGAAAGTGTCCTTTGGTGGTTACAAGATAATTTTTTCTGTCTTTAGTAGTCCTTTTACATTTTGCGGTTCTAAAGTTGCGCTTTAATTCCTCTTTTCCTCTCCTTGATTTTTTACAAGCATAGAAGCTGATCAGTAAGTATTTATTTGGAACGTTTTAGCAGAACCTTGTGATTCAAATGGCTGTATTCTTTTTTCTTCTGTGACCTGAAGTACTACTTTCCTTCATTAATGCAAATATTTCAAGAATCTTTTTTGGTTTATGGTGCAGTTGTAACTTTGTGGTAGTGAAGTTTCTACATTCAGACCAAAAACCCATAGAAGTAGATTACCTTCAACATGACATTCTCTGCAGATTGTTATTTCCTTAGTAGTTGCTGGTTTTGCTTGCCATTAACAAAATGTTTTTGGTTGCACAATGGTGTCTTTAATGTTGTTTGTGATAGTGCTGCAGTCCCTGCTCCTACAGAAGTAGATTTTGTTTCCATGTGTTTACTTGTGACATCTGTGGGATTGTGGTCAAAAAGGACAGTCTGATCTGCAGATTGCAAATTCAAGTGTGAAGACCTAATATATATCAGAGAATAAAGAACCATGACTTCATCATATAAAATGTGGTGCAAGCACATCATATAGCATCTTATCGTGAAATTAATGCTAACTTTTTTCTTTTAGCATTGCTATAGTCAGATGGATGGAATGAGAGGACAGGAACAAAAGGAAAGGTAAAATGAATGCACTAATATTTCTAATCATTTTGGAAACAGTGCAAATGCCTAAAAATAGGAGCCTAGTGCTATTTTGGGTACTGCCAAGTATGCAGCAGTTCCCTGTAGACATGGCAGATAAGTATCTTAGGAGATGTAAGTTTTTCTGGAGCCACCATGGGAGACTGGGCTTGGATACTGTAGAGTGGCTAAAGCAGCAGTAGATGGGCAGCTAAATCCTGCCTTTCCTGTTGTGCTGAAAGAGACTGTGTGCTCAGAATATTGACAGGTCAGGAACACCACAGCATTATAAAAAATAATCCTTCCCTTCACCAACATCAGCCAGAGTGTGATCCAAGAGTCAGATAGGGCTGTGATGAGGTCATCTCCTAAAAGCGCAAGCATATCAGTCATTCTCTCTTCATTAATGACTAAGAACATGACCAATTTGAAGCTGGTTTATGAGCTATTTCAGGAAAAAAAAAAAATCTGTTTTCAGAGAAGGGTGAATATTTCTCCCCTTGTCTCCACCCTTACCAGAAATGTATAGGCCAAGGGGATATTTTGTGAGAAATCCTGAACTTTTTGCTTAATGAGTTTCTAAAACTGCTCCCTTTGTCAAAAAAAACTGGTACAGCACAGTTTCATCTGCTCCCTTAAAATCATATTGAAGTTATAGATACTGCTTTCAGTTCCTGAATGTTAATTGAAGCTGATGCTAACGTTTTTTAATTTTGTCCATCTTGCAGACAATGGACCTGACATAAAATATTTAAGATTTGATAACTTTGCTTATGGATCCATGTATCAGGGGTTCATTGTGTGGATAAAAATCTAAGATGTATTTGTGACTGAGAAATGGTATTCTGTTTGAAGGAGTTAGTGAGATTATAAAGGTTTTGCAGTAAACTGTTGCCCTAATTTATCTTTGTTTTTCATCCAAGGAAAAATGTTTGTAGGAAAACATACAAATTGTAATTAATGTTGTAATTAGAAACATCTCTAAAAATAAATAAGCATAATGTCAATCACATTTCAGAAAGAACATTGCTTTGAATTTTGTTCTGTGAATGTTCTGGTTTAGAGGTAGTGTTTCTTGAGACTTTAGCAGGCAGGGAATCTGTCCTTAAGTGACGTGCATTTATTTTTAAAATGCATTTCAGGTATGCTTCAGTTCTAATGTATTAAATGTCTTTATATCAAGGAACCTAGTAAAGGCATGTGCATTGTCCCAAAGATGATTAATTTCTCTTTCAGCCTTGGTGGGGTTTGAAAACCTTAGGCATTCTTTCTTTTAAAAGAACCTGTGGGATATTTGCTTAATGATTAAATTACTATCGCCTTTGTGTTGCTAAATTATGAGCTTGAAGCAGGAAATTAAATTTTCTTTTGCATCAGTACAGCAAACTATCCTATGTATCTTATTCTGGTAAATTTCATTAGGAAATGTATAATTTGGGTTAAAATAAGAGGTATATTCAGGATTGAGAAATTAAGACTTTTTTTCCTTCACACATTGTAAGACTAAATATACAACTTTGTTCATGTAACAGTTACAAACAGTTCACTGTGTAGGCCAAATGCTCTCTAATGCAGTAAAATTAAGAAATAATATGCTTTGAAAGTGATTTATGAGTGTGGTTAAACTGCCAGATTTACAAAGAAATAGTTCAGATCTTGGGAAGCCTCAGGAGTCACGTCAAAAATGAATTTGACCATGATTTAAACTGCTACTTTTCTTACATGACATTTAATATGTGTACTTTGGAGGCCCATATGTCTTTAATAAAACAGCATTAAGTTTTAAATATGATATGAATGCAGTCAGTTTCTAAATTCATAACCTTTTCCACAACTCCAAAATGCTAACCAATAAGGGAGTCATACATGCAATAAAACTTAAACCTTAGAAAATAGTTTTTTATTAGAATGGTTAGACATTTGGCAGCTGAGTTGTGATGTAACAAATACATGCAGCCAGTTTATCAGTCTTTGTTTACACTGTAAGCAACTGGGACCAGACAGGTAATTATAAATGAGGACCAAAGGTCATGAAAACTATATTTTGCCCAGTGAATCTGTGCTTGCTCAGTGAACCTTATAACGCTAAGAAAAGTAATTTATTAAATAAGAAACACTATACTTTGCTTCCCAGTTGAGTTTGTCTGAGAATATAATGTATATTAGAGAGTCATATACTTTAAAACTGTTCTGAAGTACTGTTTCAAAAATTATGAAAATATAAACATAAAAAAGCATGAACAGTTTACAAAGGATTTCAATGTTTGGCAAATTGTGGCCAAAGAGTTCAGTGATTCATGAAAACAGCAGAACAGGAGTCCTGTCTCTGCTGAAGTTTATACTCAATAACAAAAGAATGCTACCATATTTTTTTGCAATTTGAGGTAATTTACTAGTTTTGTTAAAATTATGTATTTTAACATTACTTTCTGAAACAGAAGCTAGCCTGCAGCAAAACCATATTTCTAGGTAGCTTGAGATTTTACTCAGAACAGCAAATTCTGGTTTGCTTGTTGAGTTCCTCTATTTATTTGACATGCACAGAACAATACTGCAAGCCTGCTCTCATTTTCTAGGTAGTCTGACTTTCTAAAGAAATATATTGACATGGTGTGGGAGTTGTGAAAAGACAAATTTTCTGTGTACTCTTAAGTGTGTTGGGAGGTGAGGCATGAAAACTTGATTGTGGTGTACTTTTTCCTTCAAAATGCTTTCAGTGATTTGATTTCTGGTTAGTGTGGCTCTAGAAAAGTGACAAAATCTAAATTTAAAAAGTCTGCTTTGAGATGTATTACCAAGCATATATTCAAATGCTAATCTCTATTCCTCCAGAATTATGGGTCCCCTAGAGCATCCAGAAAATTATTAACAGCATGTAATCCAGCTCAGTTTGAATACATCTTTACTCTGTTAGCCAAATCTTTACATAATACAAATCATTCTACCTATAAAAGCACAAATATGTTATTGTTCTCAACAGGCAATTTAATGCAGCTACAGGGAGGAGAATAAGAGAAAAGAAGATTACGAGCTAGCTGACAGTGCTTTTATTTCTCTTAAATCTCTCAGCATTTCTCTGTGGTTGTACTTGTTTAAAGATTGTACACAACTGTGCTGTCTATATGATCTGGAAAGTAAATCAGCCTAAATATGAAGTTTCAATGAGTGTAGTTTTTAGGGGATTATCACATTTATCACAAATATACATTTTACCCCAGAAGCAGTGCTGAACCTGTAATCTTTTATCTTTTCTCTTATAATTCTTTTGAAGACTTAAGTTTTGCTGTAGAGAGCTCAGTTATATTTGCCACCCATTTGTGCAGCTTTAGCTGTAGAATAGCTATTAAAGTTAATTATTTTCTGGAGGGTTTTATCAAAAGGACTGTTAGTGTGAGTACATACAGAAAGCATGCAAACAAGGAAGAAAGCCATTTTATTGAAATAATACACAGCTATCTCCAGTCATGCTATGGAGTCAGATCCTACTCCAGTGGAATTACGCAAATGTGACAAAGTTTAGCTGGCACAATTCTTGCAAGCAAGAAGGTGGGTCCACTCTAGCATGTGTGTGAATTGTTGTCTTTTATTGTTACACTCTGCTGTTTTTTTCTCTTGCATTATTTTGCCACCAGGCTCTGGCTTGTGACTCTCACTGTAAAGTTTTACATCTACATGATAATAATAATTTTGCTCTTTTCTGTTGCTTTTCTCCTTTTCCACCAAGCACATGTCATTATGTTGTACATCTACTACCTAATCAACAAGGATTGGAAATTTATAAAAAATGTTTAGATATGAGTAAGCAGTCAGCCTATTACTAGTATTAATTGCATACAGAAAATGTGAAATAAATGTTGGTTTTAAAGTGAAAGGTGAAGGTACTAACACAAGAGAAATCTATCTAGGAAAAATAATGGAGTAGGATAGGCAGTGAATGTTCCTATTCTACCTGTTTTCATCAAGCCTATCAAGCATGAACTTGAAAAAAATAGCGTTTCTGAGTTTGAAATAGAATGTCATGTGCATGTTTAGCAGTTAGCTACAGGTGAAGTCCACTGGACTGTTGAACATAATTGCTGCTGAGTCTAAGAGCTGTTTTTGGAGAACTTGCTCACTTTGCATGCATTTTGACAGGAGTTTTGTGCTGTCTTTCATATTGCATATTGTTCAAGAAAAGTCTAACAGGTCACAATATTAATCCAATGCCCCAGGTCTCCTCAAATTTTTTACTAACTTGCTTATGTATAATATCTCCCAGCTTTTTCCCTTCCTCTTAATGTGATAATTTTTCATATCTTTATGGTCTGAATAAGACTCCACAGTGCTATTTCTTCTAAATAACAAGTCTAAGATGTTGTGTGCAATTTTGAAAGATGGAATGCTGTAACAGGGTAGGCAAAAGCACTGTATGTGTGGCAGAAAATTTTTCTTCCATGTGGAGAAAGTATTTCAATCCACTTTTACCTCTGTTGAGGAGACTCTGAAGGAGTAGTTTGCTGTGTGAGCAATAGAAACAAATGTAGATCTGTGCCATGTAAAATGGTCATTCCAAAGCAGAACTCATTAAAATGTCTGCATGTGTTGTTCTAGTTCCAAAACAACCAAACAATCATTCTCTAAGTATAAATAAATATTGCATTGGCAAGATTTTCAGCAGCAGCTATACAGGTAATGTCCTGATATGAGTGCTTTGGGTTTTACTGTTTATCTCTGAGAGCAGAGAACTCTAAAGGGTGAGAAAATAATTCAGATTGAGTTGAAAAGTGTCTTTAAATCGAGCTCATGCACTAGGCCAAAAGGGTGCATGGTTTTTCACTAAGGGACACACCTGGTTTTCTGGGAAGCATTGCTGCAAGGCCATTGGCAGTTTCAAAGGAAGGAAAGAAAAAGACAGAATGAACTTTATTTTCCTGATTTATTTTTGAACGTGAAAGTAGATATGTTATTTTTCATAACAACTTATTGATTTAAAGGCAACAGCAACATAGCTTTTGGGTCTTTTTCTGCCCCATATTTTTACCAGTTTCTCTGGAGAGAACTTCTGATGACTTGTTGTTTATGTGGAGTACTCTTTTGCTCCGCTCTCTCCTCCACCTCCCAGCAAGCAGAAATGAATAGATATGTTGTTGGTAGAGAACTTACTTGCTTTGTGCTCTTGAGGTCATGTTTTGGCAAGCGGGAAGTCTATTTTTTGATTTGATAAACCCCAAGTGGAATATGGTTTGGCTTGTAAAAACTGCTGTACACAGAGCCAATGGTTGTCTTGTCCTTTACAGCCTGGTCTTCCACCTTCTGCCCAGAATTCAGCCAACTATCACTGGCTGAGGCAATGTCATATGAGAACTGCTGAAAATTTATGAAGCTCTAATTAAACCTCAAATGCACTAATTCAAGCCCTATAAATCTTGTGTAATACTGGTACAGTTAAGTTGACATGAGGGCTGGTGAGGTCTGGGAGAACAAGGCACACGCCTAATATTCTCTGCAACTGAGAAGCAATTATGTTGCAACATAGGCTGTCCAGTGATCCCAAAGACAGTTCATAGATGTTAGTTTAAAGTTTATTTTCAGTCAAGGAATGTTGAAACGTTGTATGCAGATAGACAAGCTATGACAAATTTGAAAAGTCAGATATCTTTTTTTGGCTTCCCTCGGTGGGGAAAAGGCTCAGCTGAAGATTTTGCCTATACTATAGTTACCTGAAGGTGAGAGTAGTTTTTTCTGACCCTGTATCAATAACAACAATGAAAACACTGCATTACCATGGCTACTGCTTAGATGGATGCATGATATATTAATTCTTTGTGGCACAAAATACTATCTTTTCGTATGCTCTCCTAAAGAAATAGATTAATCAAATACTAATATGCCATGTAAATTGAAAATCGTAGCTGCTTGATCTCCAGATGGAGAAGAGTTTAAATTGATGGTGTATCATTTTTTCGTCTATAATATTACCATGGTGGAGTAGTTTTAGTTGGTAGAAACTTGCTGTAGTGAGAATAAAATAAATAATTTACTTATCCCCATGACTGGACTTCTGGGCATAGGCTGAAGGGCCACTCCTTTGTATCTGTAGTAAAATTCTGCCTGCAATTGCATTATCAGTAGAGCCAGGATTTCATGTCTTCTCTTCTACACTGTTCAAAGAAATGCTCATTTTTTTCTGGTGTAATTTGTATTGGAGAAGGCCTATTTTTTTTAAAGGAACAATGGACTGTGTGTTTGGCTTCCTTGTAGGCTTCAAGTGGTGGTTCTTCTCCAACCAGAAACAAGTCAGAAAAATGGCATAATCACTTTTTGCTTTGTTAGGGGCATAGAAAAAAGCTATCTGTCAAGAAAAGCAGATGGGCAAAGTAAAAAGGAAATCTTGTACTCATAAGGCAGCTTGTGAGCATAAGATAACACTACTGAAGGACTGCTAGTGTGGCACTGATGTGAATCTTGTGTGCAGAGTCAGACATATGTTTGTGTGCTATTACCAGGCCTCCAGGATTTAAATAAGTTTTTTTGAGGGCTAAGAGCTTTGTTGTCTTTACAAAATCTTTTCCTTCTCCAGGTTCTGTATATGTTGAGAAGTCTCTTAAAGCCCTGTGTCAGATATGTCTTCTTCATGTGAAGTCTTTATAAATATTTATATAGCCCTACTGAGGGAGAGTCAATCCATCAGAATGCTTTAGGCTAAGATTAGCACTTGTGAAGCCTATATAGCTAGATACGAGTTTATTTAATAACATTAAAAACATAGTAAAAGAAAGCTTCTTTATCAGATAGTGGTAAGATCCATGAAACAGGTTTATTAATGTCTAACTATCAGATTATACTTGACTCAAAATTCATGGAAGTAGCAGAGTAATTACCTGTTTGATTTCAGGGAGATTAGCATGCTTGTTAATGTCGAAGCTGTTTTCAATGTGTGCAAGGCCCTTGATGAGGTCAGCAGCCAGCTGTGGTTTCTTGACTCCCATACCTAATGGAGCAATGCTGGTCTGAGATTGTATGAGCAGCTGATGCTGAGGTTTTTTCCCTCTTTTTCTTTCTCAAATATTTTATAGTGTTCATGCAGAAGCATCTTGTGATTCATAGTTCACTCATACAGATAGCTATAAATGTATGAATACTTGCCACAGACAACTTGCACATGTAGAAGTGGAGTGAAACAGCATCAAGGTAGAGATACTAGGAACCGTTGGGTCTCCTAGTGGTCCAACACTGCTAGCAGGCTCAGGATTTCTTGTATTACTGTAAACTTATGATAAAGGGGGGAAAAATGGTGTATCTTTGCAAATTCCTCTGGTAACACTGGAAGCAAATGTCCCAGGCACAAGCATAACTTTATGGTTATTTTTGCAGGCCTGTATAAAGGGTAAATATACTTTGAGTTCAGTCACATATGCATATCAGTCATTGCATGTGTGGATGTCTATTTATAGTAACCATCCAACCACATACCTCTGAAACAACCATTTCCTTTAATTTATATATATTTATTATCCCTGAATCTCTGGTATGTTTCAGAATTCTTCTGGCAGTAATATGAGAGGTTTGTAGTGCCTGAAACCATCGTATTGTCGTATTTTATATGTACCCATGAGCTGAGGATTATACAATCCAGAAAACAGTTCTTGCTATTCCTTTGTTCTCTTTCTAGCACCACCCCCCCCCCTTCATCTAGAACATGTTGGTCCCAAATTCCTTCTAATTACTCAGAGAAAGAGACTTTGAGAGGTAATTGTTGCAAGGTGAATCTTCATTCCTTCTAATTACTGCCTCTGAAGTAAGAATTGATGAATTCAGTTCACTGCCCAGCCACTCTCATCACGTGCGTTGTTTTTTTTCTTTTCTTTTCAACAAAGGTATTCAAATCTCCCTTCTATCTCTATTTCTGTACCTCTCCCTGCTTCCCAAAGTAGAGCAGATTGACTCTCCTAAATGGTAGGATTTCTAATTATCTTCAAGATGATATCAGAAGGGCATGATTAAAGTACTTTCGTGGTGCAAGAAAATGCAATAATAATGAAACATTTTCTTCTCAGTCACAACAGTTTAGGTTAGTTTGCCTTCTGCTGTCCTTTCCCCTTTGCCACCCTCTCTAGAGAAAATGTAGGCTGTATTAGAAAGATTTGTATTTTCAGGTATAACTTTTTTCCAGTTCAATGTGCTTGTTGCAGCCCTGTAAACATAAATGCTGTGGACTGTTTCAATTTCATAAATTTGACCTTTTTTTTTGATAATGGACCTCCTGCAGAAAGTTCTGGAGCCACTAGCTACAAGTTTTATAATTGACTCCTCTCAGTTCCCTTTGAGTTAGCTTCTGTTAACTGGGCTTCTTTTCTCTTTCTCATTAATATTTGTTCCTCTAATTAACTTCATTACCGGAAGTAAGACTCAAATAGCAAGTGTAGGATTTGAGCTTTAAATTAATTTTCCTTAATTTTAATTTTCTTAACACCCTTAAAGTTGGTTCAGTACAATCATTACTCCAAGTTCTTCCAAGTGAAAAAAACAAAAGTAATTTTTATTTCTGTAATTCACTCTCCCTTTTGAGTGACTAAAATAAGGTAATTGGGTTTGTAAAGAGGAGATCTGCTGGGTTTTTGTCATCTTAGATCTGCACTTTGCTTACTACTGAGTAGAACTGCAGCACTTGCCCTTGAGAAGTGAAAATAGACTGTAACTGTGGAGAGAAGGTGAAAATCTGAATAGTAAACCCACTATACCTTTTTCTTTATAACAACATGCCTATAAGTTGCTTTGAGCATCAATAATAGAAAAAAGTTGTAAAACACCAAGAAAAACATAGACAACTGAGTGTTAACTGAATTAGAGGAACCTAGAAGTGTATTTGTCTTGTGGTATCAGAGAAGTTCATCATGTTGAAGGAAGTTGCAAAAATATTAGATAATGGCAATATTTCCATTACTGAGCAGCTGCACAGAAGGAAAGCCCTCTCTAAACCTTCTTAGCACAACCAGTTAAAGAAGCTTTATGTTTATTGAACACTTCAACAGTTGAAATAAACTAATTAATACACATTTATGAAAGTCAGGGACTTTTTTTAGTTGGAATTCAATGGATACCAGTTTAGTTAACAAGGTCTCTTCAAGAACTATGTCCCCGGGTGATTATACCTGCTTATGCCTATCTGAAAGTACTTTTGGGTGAATTTAATCCTATCTTGTAGTTTCAATTAACATATAGCATTACTGTGTAAGTCTTATCAAAAGTGATCACATAGAAACTCTCTGAGTGTTGTGTTTTATCACTGCATTTTTCTGACTAATATTAAGAAAGATTTAAGCTTTACATACTGTCCCAAAGATAACAAGAGGTCACACAGCAAGCCCAATATCTACAGATTAGTTACATCTGAAGATTTGAGTCATGTTTTTCATATAACTCCTGTGGAATGGCCCATTTTGAACACCTTGTAAAACTCAAAAGGCTTTATGGTGGTTAATAGCTTCTGTGGTAGTGATTTACTGGCTAATTTGAGACAAAAGATGTTGCAGTGTGGGCTAAGAGAATGTGTTATCCTATATGCATAAATAATAATATGTTACTGGTTGTGCACTTCAAAAGCAAGTGGAATGTGTATTACCTTATATCTTCCAAGTAGATTTGACATTTCAACTTTTACTTATGACTTAAATGAACCTGGTTAGGGACAAAGTGTAAAGTTGAATCATGCATTCTTTTTTTCCCCCTGCATGTTATCCATCACTGTGAACTACATGTAAATTGTAACACTGGTAATCAGTCTGTAACTGCAGTTTATTCAATTGAAGACCATCTTATTAGTGTAAAAATAGTTTCAAGCGACATTTTTATAATGACTGTGATAAAACTTTGATGTATCCTAAATGTGTGTAATGTAAGACATTTGTAATAGCCCCAAGTGTAATATTAACATAGCCTTTTAATGCATGTAAAAAGAGATCAGTTAGTTTTGATTATATTACTCAATATAGGTTAAATTCTCTTTTGGAGTTAAAGCATTGCTTGCTGGTTCTAAATGTCAAAATTATTGGAATTTCAAGACAGTTAAATGAAGTCACAGTTTTTGAAATGTACCGGGCAGGTACAAAGAGGCAAAGAGGAGTTACTCATTTCATACAAGTGAGTGACAGCCAGTGTCACTTGGTCTGTGCTCTGTGCACATGGGCTCTGGTAGGTGCTGTGCCCTGCATTGGCAAAAACCTCTGGAGTTTAACTCCTATGTTAGTTCAATTTTCAGCTGTTGTGTTAGAAGCATAATGTCCAAACAATGAACAGATATGAATGGTCAATAGCATGGATGTTGGTTTCTGAAGAATGTTGCAGTGGTATCTTGTCCACTAGAGATCTGGTGATAAATTCCAAATGATAGATGAAGAGGTAAATGGATAGATATCACAGCAACCTGTGTGGATTTTTGAATATAATGGGAGTTTCAGCCTTTTTTTTTTTTTCAATTTTAATTTTCTCTTTAAATATATTTACATTATGCCATTGTAAAGACAAACAAGAATTTAAATTCTCAAAACAGCTGAAGGGAGCATTTTTGATTAGCTTTCATAGAAAACTTCTCCAAATGATGGGAAAGAATATTATTAAACACTTTAACTTCAAAGTTTGTCTCACAGTTGCATACCTTTATGACTGCTTAAAATTTTGAAAAACTTTACAAAAATTTTTCTTAAGATTCAAAGTTTTTTATAATCTTGATATTTTAAAAATTAAAGCCCCTCCTGCCCTTTATTAAATGTAAAGGAAGGCCTTAATTTACATTTACATTACTAAGATATGTTTTTTCACTTGGAATGACATTATTACGTTGATGTTTCTTTTAAATCTTTGAGTGTGTCACTTTTCCTAAATATTTCTTCAGTGACCTTTTTATCTCCCACAAATTCATCTTTTGTCAGAGAATTCCTCTGATTTTTCTTCTTTCTATCTTTTTCTATGATTACATTTCATTAAAGTTACCAAGATTTCCTTAGGATATGTTTCTAGGAAATCTATCTGTGTTTGATAAACCAGTAATTGCAGGTTATTATTTGTTCTGTGTAAGGTGACCAAATAATTAATCATAATAACTGTTTAAAGTATTGTTAGATTTTGGATTCTGTATCCTTCAGTAAAGTGAAATTGCATTTAGAGTGGTTACAAAGCAATTTCACTGCATAAGAGTAATTATCTGGTGGTCTGTAAGAAAGTTATGTCAGGGAGGGGAAAAGGGGAAGGGAGGCAAAAACACTTCTCCCGAAAATAGTGATCATTCAATTATGTAGTGCGGCAAGATATGCCTGAAAGCTTGTTTGCTGTAAATACAGAACTAGTTGTCACCTGGCTTTCTTGAATGCTTCTCAGTGATTTTTTTTTTTTCAGTGAAAAATTAATAATAGAATATCTGCACTAGTTGTTCAGACTACATCTGAATCCTTTCAGAATTGGTAGTGATTATGACTGAGTTCTGCTAAATGTCAAAACCTTCTAACATTTCAGCATTATACCAGACATTTTTATTTGTATTGATATTTTAGGCTCAAAATTTTGCAAATTATTTGGATTTCATGGGAAATATTTTAAATAACTATTTCATTTAACAATATTAAAAATATTAAAACTCACATCCTGTTGAACAGTAGTTTAAGTACTTCTATGCTTTGTTTGCTGTACAAGCCTCATTGTTCCTTTGTGAAGTAGGTAAGATCTTTGGAGATAATACTGCTGAGTTGAAGAGCTATTGTTCATTCAGAAGACTCATTCCAGGATGATTATAGTAGAAAGTAACTTCCCATAAACCTTGCTGTAAATCACTTGAGTGAAATCCACTATACTTATTATAGGCAGTCTGTCTTATCTGGTGTTGGTCATAGTAAGCTATGATGTTTAACTGGCAAGATGTGAAGGTTTGATGAGAGACAACTTCCAGAGTCAATATTCTGCTTTCATATTCCAGGATATGTGAATAGTCTGAATTCCGTATCAGGAGAGAAATAATTAAATTTGCTTTCCCAATTAATATCACACTGCAGAGTAGAAATTGGCTTCAGAAAAAGGTTTAGTACTATTTAAACCAGAAATTACGCTTAGTGGCCAGGTCTTGGCAGATAGTTGGACATCACTATTTTTTGCAGGGATGTGCTTTCCCAGCCTAGTACAAAATACTAGACTCATAGTTAAGCTTGTCAGGATTTCTGTTATGTCTTTAGATCAAAAGCTTTTTATGTGCCAGTAAGAAATAATTTTGGGCTGAAACATCTTCACCACTACTCCCCACCTTGAACCTTTACCCAAGACTTTACTGAAAAATAAATGCAAAATCTGAATGGTTTATTTATGCAGAGATAACCGCAGAGAAAACTGTGATTTTAGGATTGCTGCAAGAATCAGCTGTTATAAACCACAAAGCATATACATATGGTGAAGAAAGTAGCTCAAAAAATGTAAAACCTGATGTAAATAAAATATGTGTTTACAGATGCATATTACATACAAATGTGCACTAAGGAATATAATAAAAAAGATGCAAGTGTCGAGACAGAAAACCATTAACATTTTACTGTTTCTCAAAGTTTATAGGAAAATACAAAGGAAATGGTAGATTTTGCAAGGAAAGATATAAAATTTTGTTATAAGGGTTTTTTATAAAAAAATTTGTGTGAACTTTCTACCTCTATCTGTGTTCTGTTTTAAGCCTATCTGTTGCCCTGAAATTGTTCAAGGCTGGATGGATGGAGCTCTGAGCAACCTTGTCTAGTCGAAGGTGTCCCTGCCCATTGCAGAAGGGGAGGAATGTGAGGAATGTGAGGTGATCTTTAAGTTCTCTTCCAACTCTAATCATTCGATGATTCTGACATTCTATGATGAGACAATTTTTAGGAAGATGTACCACTGTAAATGAGCTACTTGTAGAATAACTGATTATTGCTCAAAGAGCTGTATCTGACTAGGTCATATCTTTAAGAAAAATATTTAGGTCCTGTGAAGTAGATCTAATAAAGAGACCAAAACTATAAAATCAAAGCAGCAAAAACGATGGTCATTTTTTTACCTTCCTCATTGCAGACTCTTGGCATGGATTTAGGTGTTATCTGAAAAACAGTTAGATTAGTTGTCTTAATTAATTAATCTCTGGTATTTTTTACTTGAACTTTTTGCCACATTTCTGTGCATTCCATTCATTTTTTAGGAAGGTGTGTTTAGTATAATCTGTATTTATATTACATGTTTCCTCTGCTGGATTTCAGCCATATAAAATAAATGCTATGTTTATTATCCTCTTTGACTGCAGTATTTCAAGGACTTTCCCTCTTGGCCCTTTTGTTGGAGGCTTCTTTCCAAGGGTTCTTTATGTCCAGACCTGTCAGACGTTACAGACTAGCATGAAAGGATGTGTGTTTGACTTGCCTCCCTTGAATCCACATTCGTTTATTTCTGAACTAATAATGTGGAATTTGGACCTGTTTTGAAAAAAAATTAAAAATTCTTTGATGATCTAGAGCAAAAGGGACAGAGGAATAGAGTTTTTGAAAAGCAAATTTGCCACAAAAATATACATGTACGTATAAAATATTTCTGTATTGCTGAAATCAATGTGTATTATCAGATACTTATACGACAGATGAATTCTGACACTAAACTGTTTTTAATGCATACTTTAAACCAGTTATTTTGTGACCATATACTTTTCAGTAAATTATTTTTTTTTGTTGTATATTCATGTGCTTTCCAAAGCAAATGGAATATTTAATTGACACCTTGAGGATTCAGAGGACCTCGAGGCTTCCTTTGTGCTGAAACAGCAACTCAAATGGTACTAAGAACCAAAGAAGCTGCACAGAAATTAACTTCTGAGGAGAGGTTCTAGCTGAGTTACAGAGTTTCTTATGTTTGTGGAACCCCAAGGACAGTGTGCTGATTCAGCATGGACTTAGCCTAAATTTGTGTTCAAGTTTTGTGTTTAGAATCTTAGGTTGCATTTATTTTTTTCAGGTGCTTTTACCTGGACTTAAACATCCTTAAACAACATTCGTAGTTTCAGAAGAGAATGAGATATGACTGTTTCTTAGAATAAGATTACTTTTCTTACATACTGTTTTTAGGGACTTCTATTAAATATTCACTTTATGAGTAACTGCTCTTTCTTATCATAGGGCTTTGTGGTTTTACTATAAATTTAACTAAAATAAAAATAGTAGCCACTTTTCTGCAATTTGATTTGGTTCTGTGTGCAGAAGTGCATCAGATACATCTGAATTTATTTCCCATTAATAGTGTAGGATAGTCATGTAGAATATATAAGGGAAAGGATAATTTTTATTAAATAGAAACATCAAAGTGATAAGCATGAAAATTGTAACAAAGCTGCAGTTGAATAACCTTTTCAAAAAATCTAGAGGAGTTAAAGGAATGGAAAGAAACTACTGAAGTTCCCCCCAAAGTTCCTAATTCCTTATTTTCTTCCTCAAATTCCAGGTAGATTGCAAAACAGTATTTGACGTAGAGATTCACATCCAGTTTTGGTGTATCAGAATCTACAGGGCAGTTGATAACTATTGGAGGCATAGGTGAGTTTAGATTTCTAAATCAGTCTGGAACATCCTCTCAGCTCACGCTGAAGAGAGAAGTGCAAAGCTGAGCGACTGAACGACTGCTCTTACGTCTGACACAGCAGGGATTGCCTTTGATTACAATGATTAGGCCTGGATTTACAGCAGTGTTGAGGCAGATTTTAACAGGTATCTTGGTAAACTTAGAAATCTGGTCCTGTTTTCTCAGTGCCCATTCTAAGCCAGTGGAGGAGTTATGTTTCTATCTGCTTGAGAAATTATGAGGAGACTTGTCCTGCATGTGTTCCAATATCTGCATGGATGTAGATCTTAATAAATCCAAACAACTTCTACTTGTGATGGTGGGGTAATTATGATTAATGTTATCCTCTACAAGGTTACAATTAGGACAAAGGTTTTGAGAAAAGCTATATGATGGCAGAAGAGGACTAATTTTAGTAGAAGTGGCTTTATGGCAGTAGTTAGAGAAACTGTAGATAGTTCTTAAAGAAAAAAGTTGTTCTTCCATCTCACATTGTTCTTCCAGATGATCCATTTCTTTCAACATTTATCCCCAAAAGTGTGGACACAGCAGTCCTTTGATAATCCAACATTTTAGGGGCAATGTTAAATTCTACTTGATGTCATGTGCCTAAAGTTGTCCAAGCACCAGGGTTGTTGGTTCCCAGCAAAACCAGTGAAACCGGAGAATGCTTAACAGGTAATGTGTTGAAATCCCACGGAAGTCTGGCATAGATTGGCTTCATATTTACCAGACAGATGTGGTCTTTTAAAATGAAAAAAACCAAACCAACCTCAAGCCAGTATATTTGACAGTACAGATAGAATTGCCGTGTGCCATAATACGTGTATCAACTTAGATTAGACAGTATGGATTTATTAAGGGTTATTTTACAATCAGTCTCCGATGCTTTAGGATAATGAAATCCTAATTTAAATTCCATTGATAAAACCTACTAAAATAAACTTAACAGGGAAATAGCACCATTAAGAAATTGCTTTCCCTAACCTTAATTTGGAGATTGCTATTACCTTGACAAAGTGCTGCACCTGGCAAGAAAGTCAAATCAGTATTTGATAGATGTAGCCTGTTTGAAGGTATTAACCAACAATTTGAAATTATGGTCATTATTTACTTCATGGAAAACCTCTTAGAGAATAAGATTTACACTAGCAACAAGCTTTTTGGTGCAGTATAAGAATCTAGAACTACAGGCTAGAAACCAGAGAGCTTAGACTAGAGAAAGTTCATTTAGAAGTCATGTTTCCTATATAAATTAGATGCAGTTGTGCAAACATGTCAAAGTTTGGTAAATTGAATTGTTTAATGTAAACAATCTTTGACCAAAATAA
The DNA here is from genome assembly GCA_013398175.1 of Climacteris rufus. Taxonomy (NCBI): domain Eukaryota; kingdom Metazoa; phylum Chordata; class Aves; order Passeriformes; family Climacteridae; genus Climacteris; species Climacteris rufus. The sequence goes on from VZRZ01007062.1 coordinate 80,034, forward strand.
TAACATAGCTTCAGAAAAAGACATTATGCTCCCACTTTCATAAAGTTTGTATAACTCAATGCAAGAAATAACTCAACTGTAATTCTGTGGAGAATTATGATTTATTATATCCAATTCCATAAAGCAAGCTCATAAACGTGTTTTCGTTTCTTTAATTGGTCTATGTTCTAGAGACAGTATTAAGACACCAAAATATAGATACATTCTTTTTTATTGGTTGAAATTGCTTGGACACCAGAGCCCTAATAGGTGCTATTGGGATTAACTGCGAAAGTAATGAAATAATTTTTGCAGGTGATGGCTAGAAGAGTGAAAAGAAATTTAGTAGCCATATTTTTGAGGTACAGCAAAAGGCAGTGTAATTTTACTTTGAAAAAGCCATATCTTCAGTGTGAGGAGACACCTACAGTTGTAGCATCAATAAATATTATTTTTTGGTTAATCAACATGTTGCATAGGAGCTAGGACCTGTATAAAAACTAATCCAGTTTGTATTTTTTTTTAAAGTGTATAAAGTTTTGAGCAAGATTTCCAACAATTACAGACTTTTGGCCGAATCCCACAAAACACTGAATATTATGGCCCTAACCTAGGACATTACCATGGCATATTGTAAATAATTCTGTTGATGTTTTTGAAAGTTAACCTTATCCTGATTTTCTAGTTGTCTGAATGAAGGCTTTTCAAGGTGAAGTGAGGTGAATTAGTGAAGCTTTATGATTGTTATGGAATTGAGGAAGAATTCTTTCTATCAACCCGGTTCAAAAGAGTCCTGCCCAAAAACATGGAGCAGTGAACAGTGGGCTCTTTCCAAAGAAGTCTGTGCAGTGTCACAGTTCACCAAGAGGCTGTCAAGGGGATTAAAGGTCAGTACATACCAACGTAATGAGTCTAACCTAATCTCTGCAAGAAATAGGATTTCCAATTAAAACTGGAACATTTAATTACATTTCAAATTATGCAGATTCAGGAGATGTGTTTTCCCATGGACTAGGGAAGTTGGGAAGGGGGTGCAAAACGAAAATCTCATCAAGTTTGTTGCTACTGGTTTGAGGAGGGAAGAAGAGCTCAACCAGTCAGATGTCTGAGGCATCTGTACTGTCCTATACAAACATGATCTAAAATATCTGCACTGAATCTATCAGGAGTTTTCAAAGCAGGAAAGGGAATATAAATTCACCCTCCCCCAAAGCAACATTAAAACTCCCATTACACTCCCATTATTAGTTAATGAATCATTTATCTGCAGACCTGTGCTTAACTGGAACATGGGGCCTCCAGTTTATCAGCAGTTGGAATGGCTAACTAGTATGTATTGAAGCATGCAGGACTGTGTGGGCTCAAAGTCAGTATTTGTGTCCTCATTTATAGGTCGAATCACATGCAGCTTTACTTGTTTTGCAGTTCCAACTACCACTTGTGTGTAGATTCTCTGGAGAGAGCTTTGGTTTAAAAGGAAGAGAGAATGCAGCTCTGTTGTTGACACTGGGGTAGCTGTCAGGGACATTTTGCCTTCCACAGAGGTCATAACTTGTCACTGAATCCCATTGTTGGCAAAGAAAGGTCTGGTTTTCATGGCATTGCTATTTGTTTTTGATTTGGTCTCCTCCTGGGTGCACAGATTATAGGCCAGTAAACCTCTCTTTCACTGACTAGTATGGGAAGTTCCAGTCTCATAAACCTTAAATAAGTCTTAACTCCAGAATGGTGCCTTTTGTAGATTAAATTTCTCAGTGTTTTGCTGTGTTTTTAGCCCAAGGGTGCTGTTGACAGAAAGCAGTGTTTTTGTTCCCTGATTGCTGTCTCTCTTTATAATTTTTTTTTGCATGTTGCATTTTTATGCATTAGTGGAGGTATCTGTGTTTGAAAAAGGATTACATTAGTCAAAACTTATGACACGTAATTTGCCCTCTTTCCTTACTGACTGACAGGAGCCTAAGATGCACATAATCTTTTGTAGAATATGGCCCTTTTGCAGCCTACTGAAAATTTCAGAACCAGAAGATTTAACCTCTTAATGCATCTAATTGAAAAGTTGTTGATTTTTGACAGTGTCAGCCAATAGTGGTATAAGCTGCCTGAGATTTGCTGACATAGATTTTTTTTTTTTACTAAACAGATAATTTTCCCCTATATTTCCCTTATTTAAGATAATTTATAGTCTTTACTGCAGTGAAGGCAAAAATGAGCCTTCCTTAAACATTTGCCTTGAAGGCAAAAGTGAAATCATTGCTTGAAACCTGAATTTTGAACACTGTAATTTTGGAGAAGCAAACTTAAGCAGATCAGCAATGTTCTATTGAGAATTTTCTGTAACATAGATATATCAAAAGCATAGCATGTCTGTTTGGCTTTCTAGTACTCAAAGGAAATATTTCAAATATTTTTCAAATACTGTGAAGGAAGAGTTATCAAATCTGAGCATATTTCAGTCAGATGTACAACTATTTTGAGTGCAAAGTACTAGACCTGCCTCAGTGCAGATGCTTGTGTCACGCATTATTTTTCTTCAGGAAGAGCTTCCAGAATTTTCACAATCCTCCGTCTTGTGTTCCTCTGCCCCAGTGTGAATCTGTAATGCAAAACTGGTTTGGATATTCTGGAGGGCTACTTCCTAAGACTTTAACTGATAAAGCATTGAAGTAGGGTGCATTCTGCATTCCGAGCAGAAGAATTTTTGTCCTGCAGTAGTTCACAAGTTCACAGGTAAAGTTAAAAGTTGCTTGCTGCTTTCTCTCAGAGAAAGCTCTCTGTTTGCCTGCCATGGAAACCTTTCCTGAGATTTCCTAGTTGTCAAGGATGGGTTCAGAGTTCATAGAGCTTTTTATTGTGCCCTTTTTGAGGGATAGAGGCTGATTTGCAGCACTATTTAAAGCAAAGATGCCAAATGAAAGTTCTTCATTTTAAGTTTGTGCTTACACAAAGCTTCTTTGTGGTTTTTTAGGCCTGTCAGACTTGTCAGGCGTGGTAAGAAAAAGTATATTGTTTCCAGCACTTGGATTCCTTTCCTTCTGACATCTGCCACTCTGTAAAGATGATAAATTCCTGCCTCATTAGCCAGGGGTGTGGGATTACAGGCTGACAACACATTAATCACCAGCTTCTGTGGCAGGCTGACTAGCAATAGGCATTGTTAACAAAACTTTTCTAATATGTCACTCTTCTCTATGACAGCCTGTAATCAATCATCTTGATTGACAGTGCTGATAGATTACACTATTTATACTTTGTGTAATGAAAGATAGCGTTTCCACCTACTGTCATTTCTAGGCTAGCATTGGAGGATCACTGAATAGAAACAAACACAACAAAAACCTCAGGCCTCAGCTCGGCATTGTGAAGTTCAGTCAGACAGTGTTGTAGGTCTTTTGTGGTAGCTTTCAGATGACGTGTATTGTTGGGGAACCTGGTAAGCACTTGCCTTTAAATAACCCTTGAACTGAGTGTTTCTTTGCTGACTTTGTTGCAATAAACTGCCAGGTCAAGTTCAGGCAGGTAGGAGACCATGTTAATCATATGGTGGCTCTTGCTCCTTTTCCCATCCTGTCTGTCTTCTCCTGCTGACAACCTCCCACCCCCAACCCTAACCAAGATGAGAGATCATTTAGCTGTTGATAAAGTATGTGTACTTCATGATTTAGAAGGCAGAATTATACGTGTTTCCTGTAATTGTATGGTTCAGGGAAAGTAAACATAAGGAGGAAGTGCAAAACCAACTTGCTAAGACAGCAGAATCTGTGTTGAAAGTTGTTTGGCTTTTGAAACTTAGAAAATTAGAAACAATATCAGGATTAAAGTGCATAAGCAAATTGATTTGTTGTTTTGGTTTTGATATAGCTGTTTCATATTCTAGAATCCCTTGATTATTACCTTTCTTTCTTCTTTGCATCCTGAAGTTATTTCATTTGACTGTACTGGAACATAGAACACTGACTATAACAGGACAAAAGTTTCTTGTGGCAAATGTGTGTTAGAATGGATTATTTTTTTTTTACAGTTGACTCCTATAGATTCATGTTGATTAATTGCAAATAAATGCTGCCTTTATGTTATTATAGTAGCTCACATGTCATTATATATCTTCATTTCTGTATGCATCCTGAGAATTTTCTTAATATGCATTTTGGATATATTTATTTCTTTATCGCTCTGTCCCTATAAGTATTGGTGCCTTTCTTTCTCATTGGAAAGTTTCATGTGCTCAGTCACAATAAGAAACTTAAAATTCAACCTATGGAAATTAGGAAATATGAGTTAGAACCTAAATTATTGTCTTTGGGAGTTGAGCTAAATTTAGGCATTTGGACAGGAACACGGGTGGAGAAGATCATCTAAACTTTAATCTCCCTGAGAAGAGTTTCATTGTGAGCCCACAATGATTAATGAGAAACCTGACCATCTGATTAAACCCCTCTGTGTCACAGGGCATGATTAGTAGGTGACAGAGACTGTAACAGTATCCAGCCAAGCCTTGTTTCTTTCACAGCTCAGACTGTTGTATGATTAATGTCCCCAAGGGCTATCTCCAGGTCAGGCAGGGAGAACCTGTCAGAACAGGTGGAAGTGACAAATTCTGCAGAAACGCAGCAGCAGCACGCAAGAATGGATGAATGGGGAGGATTCCAGATGGGCTGGTTGACCTTTCTGTACTCTGAACAGACACCAAGAGCATCATGGGAATGAAACATAGTAAGTATCAAAAAACTGCAGATGTTCCATAGTTATTGAAGAATTACAGTGTTGCCAAGTTGGGTTGGTAAAATGCACAACATGTCATATTATTGCCACTGGTTTATGCTTCCTGATATGCTGGAGGAGACTGTAGATCTAGCGTGTGCGTGTATAGACTAGATAAAATACCACACACTGTGTTTTATGACAAGAGGGGAAGATTCTTTGCTTCAGTACAGATAAGGGTTGATAGAGTTTGTGCTTTAGTATAGCGTTTTCCTGTGCTAGTATATATAATCTATCTCATTCTCATCAATACTGCTCCATTTAGGGCAAGACAATCTTGGAAGTTAAAATGGTTTATAAAAATCCTCATTCCTTTTTATTAGGTGGTGGTTATCTAGTAAGGTATTTTATATCTTCCAGAGTATTTTCACCTTTTAGGTCATAGGTTCAAATCCCCAGCTTAAGTATCCTGACACACACCACCTTTAACATCACACAGCACAGAATTAGCAAGAGAATTGCTAAAATATCATCTTTCAGATAAACAGAGCTTTTCATTTAATCACAGAAATGGTATAAAATATCTTTGTAGTACTACACAGGCAGAGAAGGGAATGTTAGCACTGGGGTCCTTATGGAATTCCCCCGCATGCAGTTAATTTTCAAAACAAAACTAAAAGTGAAACCAGAGAACAGGACTTCCCCATTTGCCAAATGAAGAAGCTACATCTGTGCAAATCTTGTTGTTATACCATTGCTGCTGGTGTTTGGTACTATTTTTAGCCATTTATAATCTTGCTTTCTGAAGCTTCTCTTTTAGCATATATGGAGTATCTTCCTCAGTTTAGTTATAAAAGTCAGTATTTTCTTGCATATGAAGTTTGGTTTTTTTCTCAGCTTTACATATCTTTGAGAAGAATGGCTTCTTTCAATTTTACAGATTGAAAATGTGGAGTACAGAAATCTAAAATAGTACGGTCATGCCAGCCCTAGTTAAGTTATTGTGCTCCAACATTAGAGTTCACATTTAATTGAATTTCATTTGTATTTTCATCACTTTAGAGGGAGTGATTCTGAATAAAGGCTTGAATTTCTGGGGTTCTAAGACTAAGCTTTTGTTCTTTGCCACTGTTTAAACCATCAAATCCAGCTTTGGGTATGGTAAATGCCATGCTCCCTTGAGCAAATCAGCTGCCATATGCTATAATTTACACTCTCAAAATCTTTATTGGCTAGGCAAAAGGTCATTTTTCAGAGTGGTTTTCCCAATATAGAATGAATAGAGGAAACAGACACACTTCAGTGCATTAGTGACTGGAGATGGGAAAGCTCCTCTATGTGCATAGTCACAGAGCGGCAAATAGAATATAGGTAAGAGTAAGCCCTTGAAGCTACAGAGGGAGTGAACCAAAATATCTCACTTGAACACTCCAGATTTTTAAGTCCAATTCATTTTTTTATTTTCTGTTTTTGTTAAAAAAATCCACAAAGGCACAAATCTCTTGTAGCATAAAGATTTTAATAGCAATTTCAAGTACTATCTCTTAGTTCCAACAGGAATGATGGAGTTTGATAAATTGTGACAACTTATCTTGTAAATAGTTTGCCTAGCTATTGTTTGTTTCAAACTTTGCTCTCAGTTTTTCAAACTCTTGTCATCGTAGATGCTTTCCTGTAGTTTGATCAGTAAATCAGAAAGGAAGGCTGGATATGAATTGCTTGTCTGACACAAGAGGAGACAAGGCCGACTTTTTAACCCTCTGTGCAACTCTTGGGGGAAATGAAAGCAAGCAAAATGCACAGAATTTTGCTATTCAAGTTTATTTAATGAAGGATATGTTAATTTTAGGGGTAATCTGCTAATCGCAGGAGTAGAAAATCAGCATCATGGTGGAATATTCCAATATGATCACATTAGCAATTTGTGTCATTTGTATCATACAGCTCAGTGCCTGAGGCACTCTACCTTAATTTAGAATTACCAAAATGAGTCTTAGTAGTAGGGAGGTGCAGGTGTGCATCTGTCATATTTTGTAAGACACTCAGGTGTGTTTCTGTTGTTATCTGTAACACTAATGAAAGTTTAATGTTGGTTTCCTTAGAGAGTTGCAAGGATGGCTCTGTTTCTTTAACTTGTAGGATGTGTGTTTATAGTGTAAAAGGAGCTTGTGAATTAATTGTAATTAAGGCACATGACTCCAAGACTGATTAAACATTCCTGTGGAAGAGCACCTGCAAGATCATCATCATCATCATCCAGACAAAATGCAAGAGGCAGCTATAATAGAGTTAAAACAAACTTACAAAATACTAAAATACAAAATTTTAGTCTCTACAAAATACTAATTACAATTTTTAAATATAACATTGGGCATGAAAGGTTGTCTATGTTGTGTATACAACTTGTACAGTGATGTTTCTCTCCTGTATTGAGCCCTGTAGAGAACTGCTGCTGCATTGCCTAATGAATGAATTGTGCACGGGTGTTTCTGGTTGTCTTTTGAAACATTTACTGTCAATGCCAGGAATGGGAGGAGGGAGAAGTACCCCACTCTTCACTGGCATATTTAAACCTGCAATGAACTTAATGTACACCTCTGCTCCTTCAGAAAAGCTGATTTCATTGATGACTACCTGAAACTGTGCAAGCAGAATAGTTACTTGAGTTGATGTAGCTGCATGGAGAGGACTTGTGTGTGGAGGATAAAGGTGTTCTGGTATAGCTCTATCTGTAAATTCTTTTGAACACATGGAGTCACAGTTTTTGAAAATCTGTGTGCATAGTCAGCAGCCTCTAAGATACAGGTAGTTCAGTCTTATGACTGCTGCATGGCCATGGGGCATTTCAGCTATTCTTCACAACCATATCCTTCTTTCCCAAGATGGAATATAAATTGAAAATGAGATGGCATTTTCACCATATTGTAGCTTGCAGGAACAGCACAGTGCTCCATCTACAGAGCTGTAATTCTTGGGTTCCCTGTAGTCACAGATCTGAGTTCTAGCTGAGCTACTGCTATGAAAGGTAACATGTAGATACTTTTAATGGATCTCCTCTCACCCGTCATCTTTACAATATAAAATAATGATTTAACATATGAATTTATAGTACGAATGCTGCTGTGGTTCATTTCTACTTGAAATGGTACTTTGGTAATAATTATATACAATTTTTCTTGTCATGATCCCTTATGTAATTCAGATCAGGACTACGAGAATTAGGTAGAGAATCTTTCTAATACTATGCCAGCTACCCAACCACTTTTCACCAGTTTTTCAAAGAATGCAGGGCAATATGCCAATAATGAGCTTAGAAAGTATGTATGAAGCTCCTGATAATGTGACATGATTTTTTTTCTTACTTTTGCTCTTCATTTCATCTTAATTAGTCCCAGCAGGAAAGATTGATTTTTTTTTTTCTTTTAAAGCCTTGTAGCTAACATCTGTTGGTATTCCTGGGGTCATTCTTGCTCTGTCCTATGTTTGACATTTCTTGTAAAAGAAGACGAATTTGTTCATATTGACATTAGCTGCCTTGGTATCTCTCAGTGGTGCAGATGGCCTGTGAATAAAGACATCAAGCTAATAGGCAAGATGACAAGCCTTGATAGCACTGGTGCTCCTAATGCTTAAGTGGCAGGGCAGCATAGATTGCTTTTGCTGGGGAGGTGCTAGGTCTGCTGGCACTAAAGCATATGGAATTAGTTAAAAATGCAGTGGGATCCTGGGAAAAGGATAGTGCCATGAAAATCCCTGGCTGGCTATGAGTTTCTTCTTTTCAATGTAGCATTTCCTTGAGGGTCAAGAATTAAAGAAAAATGTATGCGTATGGAAGAAAGATCCCTAATTTACTCCAGCTGTTTAGTGATTGTTGCTGTTTAATGCATCAGAATAAAAGATTGTTGAAAGATTTCTTTGTTACATTTTTTGCTTGTCTGATATTGTTAGAAGTAAAAAACGAGAGTCTTGTGTGATAAGAAAGGTAAGGTGAAACATCTGATTCTAAATGAACATGTGTAGGATGCATTGTAAGTGCATATTAAAATGTCATTGTGTGTGTTTTGGAAAATGTCATAGAGTCCCAAATACAGAAAATCTGTCTCTTCCACAGTGAACATTTATATTGTCTTCTGGAGAAGGCATACTGGAAAACTTGGTATTTTCAAGTCAGCTGATTACTTCATGTGGTAGAATAGAAAGAAAAGCCAGATACTCAAAGTCTAACGAACAAAGCATGAAAGAAAAAAGATAAGCTCTCAAGAAGCAGAGGATTAATAAGTTGCTATAATTTTAACATGGCAGTTAGTTGGCAGAACTAGTGGCTTGGGGATCCTATGTCTTATATGGTGTGTAAGTCTTTTTCCTAGGGCTTATTTGGGATAAAATACAGCTTGGGGAAATTCAAAGAAATTGAAAGGATTTTACCTCATCAGTATAGGCTACAAATTCAGGTTTTCTAAAGCCAGCATTTACTGAGGCTGACTTTAAATAGTTTGGTGTTAAAACTGAAGAATAGGTAAAGGAAGGAACAGAACTTTTACCTCCCTCTACCTTTATTTAAAATAAAGTTATTCCCTTTAGAAAGACAATATTCTGTCTTCTCCAACCAGATGAGATACACCAACACTGAAGAGTTAGTAAGGTCTTCTATAATAAAGGAAAATCAAGCTTGGTTGAAATATTTCCATTTCATGAAAGGCAGAAAGCAAATATATAAATTAAACCAGATTTTATTTTGAAATTCAGTTCCCACAGTCTAGGGTATGTAATTATAAATTGGTGAAATGTTAAGAAAAAGCAAAAAAAGACAGTCAGAATTATTTTTGGGATATACTTCAGCCATATAAAAAAGCCAATACTTTCTTCGATTTGTATCTCTTGACAAATCACATTTGAATTTACTGAAAACTCAGTGAGCAATGCAGTCAAGAATTATCATATTGGTGTGGCATATTTGAATCTACTGTAGCTAGAAAGCAAATCGTGCTCTCATCTTTCAGGAGTTCAGGGTCGTCTGTTCTCACTTGCTTTGGACAACTTTTTTGAACTTCTCAAGATGAGAAGTGATTTCAGGTACTCTCATAAGAGGTTTTCACAGGTGTGTTTGCTACTTAATAATGCTGGAAGACAGATGCATATATGTTTGTATGAGTGAGGATTTAGGAGTGTTTGTATCTATAATGCATAATGATATAAATGTTGCTGAGATTAAGCAATACTGTATTTCTCCTCTGCCTGCTCCTCTGATCTCAACTTTAAGCGTTCACTATGGGGCAGTCACTTAATAACTTCTATATGAAGATCTCAGAATTTTTCAAGCATGAATTAAGTGTCTTTGAAAGGGGGGGAGAACTTTACAAATTACACTGGCACAGTTTGTAGAGTTTATATGACATACCTTAGATACATGAAGTGACAAGTGAGCAAAAGGTTCAAGCCAACAAACTTTCAAAAGGTTCAGGTTTGAAGTCACAAAAGTACTTATTTCACAAGGAGTACGTTCAAAGAGCTACCTTGTAATCAAAATAGACTCCAAAATCAGAAAGTCATACAAGTGAGCTAGGCTGTTGGCATAGCTTCTGGGAGAGGTGTGTGAAGCCTTACATGCAAAGATTTTAATGCACACTGTTGATTCAGGATGGTGCAAATCCAGGGATATTGGCAGAAGTGGTGTCTTATTCTGTATGTGTCTATTATGCTTGAACGACAGCCAAGTCATTGCAAGGGTTGCGAGTGTTCAGCTTACTGAATTCAAGGATGGGTTTTGGATAAATGATCCTTTGCATCCAGACCTTTTAGCAGCTCAATTACTCCACTTTATCGACAGCTGGAGTTGCTCTTTAGTTTCTTTTTCAGACCTGTTGCCCTTTAAAACATGCTGAGATATTTTTTCTTTCTTGTCATCTTCTGGTATCTCTTCTAAGCACTTCATATTGTGCACAACATAGTCACTAAGAAATGGGCCATCATTGAAGGGACCTGCTCTGCTCCTTCTGAAACTGAAGGACTTTTTCAAAGATTGCACTCTCTGCATTCCTTCCTCTATTAACAGTAGTGGTAAAGGTAGATCTAATAGACCTATTAGGACATCATCTTCTGTTCTTTAGCTTGTGGCTTTGTTTGTGGGTGGCTGATTTCACCATTAGCAATTCATTTGTATCTATTTTATTGTGATATACTGTGAAGCCACATGATTTTAATAGGGCAATTGTGTTGTTCATACCTGTGTCTTGAACATGGTGCTAATTGCACAGTCATAAAAAAAGAAAATTGACTGCTACAATGACAATACTTGAAGACCATGTGGCAAATTACTCCTGAAAGTGAGCAAAGTCTTCAATTTAATAGTCACATAGTAGGCTGTATTTCATTATAAATATGATCTGTTCTACACAAAGGAATCTTTAAATCCTTTTGTTGCAGTTGATTCCATAGTTCTTAAATGGTCCTCAAGGATTCTGCTTTTCATTCTTTCCAGTGCTCAAAATACATTTATAGTGTGTCAGAAGACATCCTGAAAACCTGAAGATAGATTGAATTTTGTACAAATAAGGCATAAAATTGATATCTTCAAGTTTCCCTTATAGACAGGTTCAACATTTCTGGAAAATAGCTACATTTTACTCATGCTGAAGAACCTGAAAAGCTGAGAGGAAGTACAGGAAGAAACCATATTGCTAATATTGGGTTCTAGGCAATAGAACTTAGATACATATGGATGAACTTGAGGGTGTGTGTACATATATCTGTACATATCAGTGCCTATACAAAGTATATGTGAAATTTGTGCAATATTTCATTCTAAGAAAGCTGGGTGAAAAATAGCTGATTAAGGTTGATTGCACAGTTTTACTTTGCTTGTAAATCCAACCTTCACTGAGAAAAGAACTGTGGTCAGAGAGAGGCTGGAGAGATCTCTTCCCTTAGGAACGAGTTTTACAGTCCATATGTGGAGCTCTGCCCTATCTTTTGGAGACACTTGATCTCAACACAGGAAAAAATCAGCTATTATCAATAAAATAGAGTTTTACATTTGCTTCTTCCCACTTAATTTTGTTAGGAAGTTGTTGCTGTGTTTTAGTGGGATTTATAAGCAAACATTGAAAGATGTGGAAAACCATTTTAGCAGGGCCTGTTGCAATAGGACAAGGGATAATGACTTCAAACTGGAAGAAGGTAGAATTAGATTAGATGTAAGGAAGAAATTTTTTATTATGAGGATGGTGAAACACCAGAGCAGATTGTTCAGAGAGACAGTAGATGCCCTATCCCTGGAAACATTCAAGGTCATATTGGACAGGGGTCTGAGAAACCTAGTCTAGTTGAAGATATACCTGCTTATGGATTTAGATGCCTTTTAAAGATCCCTTTCAACCCAAACTATTCTATAGTTCTATAACTATGGTCCTCCTTCTGGTTACAGAGACTTTGACATGGCAAAGGCTTTTACTCTTAAAGATATATGTTGTGTTGAAATTAACTGAAGAGGTTCTGGTTAATCCGCACATGGATATGCCCTGGATGAAATGCTGCTTGCTGTAATAGCTGATGATGTGCTGCTATCTTATAGTTTCATGAGGCACTGGAAACCTTTTCCCAATCAAGGTTTGGTAAGTTTTGATATAGTAAGACTTGAGCTCTCAATGTGATCCTGGTAGTAGTTAGGTCCAGTTGTTTTCTTATTTGGTATGGCTGGTGCACCCAGTGAACATACAAGGCAATCCAGCACTGGAACTGACATTAATTGGAACATATGTTGTCAATCACAGGCAAAAAGCTGGTGAATGCTCTTTCTCAATAAAGATAGATGGAGTAACAAATTAGAGAGCTAAATAAAATTCTATGAAAAACGATGTTTTGAATTATGGAGAGGATTGTTTAACCTTGTTCTGGGATGTGCCATTTGCAGAGTTTTTTATCACCTCAAATTTACATTTTATTTTGGGCTTGGACAAACATTTGGCCAAACTTCAGAATTCAAACTGGGATGGAGTTGCCAAAAGTTCAGGTTGAAACCATGTAGAGAAAGAATCTGCTGTTGCAATATTTGCTGCACAGGACAGCGGCTGGGATTAGAAACTATTACGTTGGATTGAGTGAGTGTAAATGAACCTCAGCAGCTGTGGCCCTATCTACACAAGCAAAAGGAATCAATCAACGTTTCATACCTTTATGATGAACATATTTACTATCAAAAATCTGTGCATGAGTTTGTGTAGTTCCTCCCTGTAAGCTGTTGAGATAGTTGTTAAAAATGTTATATAATAATATATTTTTGTTCCTATTTCCATTCTTTTGCTTCATCCTAACCCCTTAATTAGTTATAAATAAATAAGACAACCTTTGTTGCTAAATATCGTCTGTCATATAAAGAACAGCATAGGAATGTGGAGGAAAAAAACTTTCATTTCTTGCTTGGCATCTTAGCTGTAACTTTTCTAGAAGCAGGGTAAAGAGGAAACGTTATGAGCCACTGCTATTTTAACACTTCTAGCAGTAATGTTTCTTCAGTTGGTTTTACACTGCATTGTGCAAGTACCTCATGTCTGAAACTAAACTGTTCTTCCCAAGCTGAAGACACACAGCACACAGTGTGCATCCTGCCCTTTACGTGTCATAGGTATTGAACGAGATGTGAAGCCATGTTCAGAAAGCAGTGTTCCATCTATTGCATCTATTTTTATAATGCACCTATGTAGCAGACTATTTATGTTTGACTGAGTACCAGTTTTGTTACTTCTAATTTTGGGTTGCTGTTTGGTTGCTGCTCCCCAGCACACATTGTGCCTATTATTATTTTTGCAAAATATTTTTTTTATTGGTTAACATTTTTTGCTATTGTGAAACTTCTTTTCCATACATTTAAATTTTTCACTGTGTATGTATACAAAGCTAAAAATCAATATTCCTTAAAACAGGGAGTAGTCTTGATTCCTTTGAGTTCTAATTTGAGAAATATGGATTTTTAGGAAGCTGTATTTTCCCCAAAAGTAGCTATGTAGATTTTTCACAACTTGTCTTTATTTGGATAAGAAAACAGGGTGCAGTTTTAATTAGAGATTTATCTGGCACAGATCTTTGCATGCTATTTGTTTATTGATTATGATCTACTTGCAAGTAGTACAAGTGTCAGGTCCTCTCAGCTGCAGTCACTTGAAGTATATATTGAGTGTTTGTAAGGCTTTAAATCTAGTTGCAAGAGTTGGGAGGCAGTGTGAAAAGCCTTAAGCAATAACTGCTTCAAGTAACCAATCTACTTCTCTTGCTAAATGAATTACTGATATGGATACAGCCAGTGTGTCACTTTCTGGAAGGTTTTGGTCTATTAAGTTACCAGTCTTTTCTAGTTACTGGGAATTGTCTCATTTGTTTCAGACAATTGTCTCATAACCATAACTGCTATTTTCAAGTAAAGTTTAGTTTCCTTATTAGCAGAGTCCTTTAAAAGAATTAAAACTAGGACTGTGATCTAGGTTGTTTACGTTGAAACTGTTTATATGTAAACCAGTCTTTAAAGAGGTTTTTCAGTTGATAAACTGCTTTTAAGGTCTTTGTGCAATACAGATGAGTCCCATCATATTCTCAGCTCCTAGAACTGAACCTGGAAAGTAGTCAAGGCTTAGTCTCTACTTAATGACTAAAAGGCTTAGTTTTCACATTGAAAGTTTTACAACTTTTAACTCAAGTTGTATAATAATTATTAGCCTCATTTTATAAATGTTACTTTTCAGCTAGGAGTTTTACAAGTGATATGGTGAACGTAATTCTGAAAGTCTGTGTCTATATCATACATTTCTGTCATCTAAATACATTTATTTACAGTTACCAGATTTCTTCCCATCTGTCTAGTGGTCTTCAAATATGTATCTGCTGTACATTGGGCATTTTTACTTCAACTACAATGAATTACTTTTTGCTGCTTCTGGTGCTGACACTGGAGAAATGAGTCTCTGCATTTTGTACTAGTTATTGGAGTAATGGAAGCAGATGAGGCCATTGGAGAGTTACTTTTCTGAGGATGTTCTCAGGAGCTAGGTGTCTCAAAAGGTAAACATTGATTAAGAAGTGTAGCACTTTATGAAAACTTTTAAAATACCTAATAAATTGTAATATTCTGCCAAGCGATAGTAAATAATTTTTCTCTTTAGGAGTTCTTATTTAACTGAAAAAGTCTTTTAAAGGCTTGAATGAGATTCTGACTTACTGTGTGATTGTTATACTGAATATCTGTATTTTTTAACAATAATGAATGGCAGTAAAACACAGAAAGAAATACTGTGTTGTGAACATGGAAACTGCTGTACTTAGTAAAGGATATACCATGTAATTCAGATCTTGGTTAGGTTAGTTTTCTGGTCTACATGGTTACTACCACATGGAATAGATCAAGACTGTATGAGAGTAAATGGTCTAAGATACATGAGATGGAGATGCTTTTCAGGAGACCAAAGATATGAAATTTCATTTGTAAAATCCATTCAAAAGTTCCTTAAATGCCCTATTCATTAAGCATCTCTTTCGCCCAAGACAATGTTCAGAACTAATCACAGAATCTCAGAATGGGTAAGGTTTGACGGGACCGTAATGGGGTCATTTGGTCCAACCTTCCTGCTCAAGCAGAGCCATCCCTGCACAGGACTGTGTCCTGTTGGTTCATGAATTTCTCTAGTCAGGGAGACTCCAGAGACCCTCTGGGAAGAATGGCCAAAGGACTAAAGCTGTGATCATTGTGTATGCTGCATATATAAGCAAACATTAATTTTGCTGAGTGTTTTGAAAAACAGATTTTGCTGGTAGCAACTACAATAAAAACGTAGATTGAGAGAAAACTTGAGAAAAAGAATGAAACTTGGTACTTCTGAAATGAAGGATGTGCAATCCTGAGTACTACAAAATAGTTGGGGTTAATGCTTCCCTACCCTCACCACTGCTGTCCTGGTGAACTCCGCACCCTTAACAAATATTGCTCTACTAACCATTTTCTCCTAAATATTAGAGGTGTTACACCTGGTACTTTTTTTTTTTTTTTAAACTAGCATGTGAATGAAAGCTATGTGGCATCTCTTGGCCCCTTTCTGGGCTCAGTGACTCACGGAACTAAAGACAGCTGAATGAGTCTATTGTCTAAGTGCCAGTGTCACAGTGGGATAAACCTTGTAAACTCAGATGAATCTTCTTCATTGACAGGAACTGCAAAAACCTGACTTGGTCACATGAACATTTTAAGTTTTAATCTAAACATTCAGGACTTGGCCCTCCTGTGGAAAGGCTTAGCTACCAGGGAACAATTGCACTTTCTGTTCTTGCATTTGTAATTATTATTAATTGGAATATAAATTTAATTATACCACACAGAAAAAAAAAAAAGACAGAGAAGAAGGATAGCTTAAATGAGCATATGGAGCGTGGAATCTATGTTTTATATTTATAAATCCATGAATGATAATAATATGTAAGTGTACATATAGACATCTTATAAACATATTAACACAGCCTGGATGTGTTCTGCTAGAAAAAGCAAATATTTTTTAGAGCTTACTGAATTCTCATCAATAGGTTAGCTATCTGGTTCTTTAGTTCTGGTTACTTGCCTCTGGCACTGTACAGTGTTCCCAGGATAACCCCAAATCTTAAAAATATAACAGGGAATTAGTTTAATGCTATGCATGGGAATTTGGCCACACATGGTGCTCAGCCGTCTCTGTCCTGTAATACAGGTAGAAGTTAAACTATCTTTTCAAAAAGATGGATTCCTGATCTTTCTAAGTTCAAGCAGTGTTCAGTGGGATTCTTTAGTCCTTTTTCATAGTCTCCTTCTGTGCTGGTTATTACAGCCGTAAGAGATGAATTTTAAAGCTGTCTGGTTTTAAGCAGTAAGGGGATTTTGGTATGTTAAGCTTGATCTCCAATCCTAGTGGGATGTTCAAAGAGGCCAAACCCCAGAAGTTACTCAAAGAATCAAAGATCACATTAGTCTAAAACTAGAAAATTTTAAGGCTTTGGAAAGAGTTTGAAATAATTACATTCTGTTATAGAGTAGTGTGGTGGAATTTGATGTCCTGGAACATGAGGAAAGTTGTGCTCCACTTTGAGCATTAGACAAAAGTGGGCATTTCTTGAGGCAGGCAGGCATATATCCCCCAGCATGGATAGTTATTGGATAGTTTTCTGGTTTTCATAATAATTGAGACTCTGATACATTAAAATTCTGTATCTTCATTCTTCTTTGTCCTATTGACTTGGCTCACCATTTAGAAAACAGTGCTTAAACAGTAGTGGTGTTGCAGCACTGTTAATCTGAAGATGTATGCAGTCCAAATTCCTAAGAAAAGTAGTCTTTTGTTATCCTCGGTAACAGAAAAAAACTGAAGAGCTTTTAGATGTACTAAGGCTAGAGAAAGTTGCATTTATACAAGTAAGCATAGTAAATCTTATAGATTGTCTCTTGGGTAACTAATGTAGGTTCAGTAGTGTATTATGGTTTGGGTTCCCCCCCCCCC
>VZRZ01007062.1:97251-285576 GCA_013398175.1 Climacteris rufus
CCCGAAGACTACTTTTTCTTTTTTTTCTTTTTAGTTTAACACTTTCCATATAAATGACCCTAATCCTGTGCAACAGCCTGTGTGTGGAAAAGAAAAAAATTGCTTTAGTCAGCTTTGGTGTTGGATTTCTGAGTATGCTATTGGATTGTTATATCCATATTATTATATAAACATGTCCAAGACTTTCATTTCTTGTTCATTGGATGTGGGAGCAAGTAAAATAGAATAGATATTTGTTCTTAGGAGTTGCCAGGTGGAAGCCATCTTTCATGAAAGTATCTGAATAGTATTGATTTTCTTAGTTTGTGTTTCTGGAAATTAGATAATAGATTGAACTGCAACATTCAAGCTACTGTGCTATTTCTTTTTACTTTTTTTCTCTGCCTCCAAACTGCTGACTAAATGCTTCACAGTTTACCTTAACTTCTATGTGTTTTTTTTCTTTTTGGTTTGGAATAAGACACTTGAAAAATGTTAAGCTAAACTGCTGCAGTGACCCAGCCCACCTTGGGGCTGAGTGACATCCAGTTGGTGGATTTCCCCGCACAGAACTCCCACCCTGAGGGTGGATCCGAGGGCGAGACCAAGGTTTAAGGCTACTCACCACTGGGTGTCCCTCCAGCAGCATGTCCTCCTCTACTTCTAGAAACCTCTCTGTTCCCGTAATGCTATTGGTTTAGACTCCTATGTTTATTCATGTGTTTCATTGCTTATGGATTGAGCTCTGGAAAGTTCTGTTCAATTTGGTTCCCCATTGGTTGATTCAAATATGTTCCTCCCCTAACCCTTTGTGATTTGTTCCCTGTCACCCCTCGTCATTCCGTTATTGGTTTGTCTCTTTGTTCCTCCCCTTCTCCATTCCCATTTAAAAAGGCTGTAACTGCTCTCGAGTGTCTTTCTCCTTTGCCTGCCCCTCGACTGGAAGCTCTGCCCCTTGGGGCTGGAATAAAGCTGGGATTGCAGGCAAGGAGAGGTTCCCTCTGTCTTCCTTTACCCTCTCCTGTTGCCCAGCAACACCTTGCAGCAGCCAGCCTTTGAACTGAGCTACTTGCAGGCAGCACTGACAGCTGCTGACAGGGCTCTGATTGCCACGCTGCTGGGGCATCAGAACTTGTTGCCTGCCGGGCCACCGGGTGGCTTGCGGTCAGCACAACACTAAACTTTCCAGACTTGTTGACTTGTGGCCAGTTTGCACGTTTTATTCAAATAGTTTAAGTAAGTGTATGTGTGTCCACACCTAAAGAATGTGATTTTCACTTATATTTATTAAACTCAAACAGCTTGTGAGCTTTGATATAAGGTCATGCTGATGTAGTATCTTGCTTAGAAAAAGTCACATTATAGGTCATATATTATGTACTTTTTAAAATATATGAGTATCATCAAAGAAGGAGATCTTTGAATGCAGAGAAAAGTTTTCTTAGGATATTTTTTTATTCCTGATCTGTTCCTAGTTTTTTTTAATTTTAATATTGTCACGGACAAATAATCACTTAGAAGATGGATATTTTCTCCAGTCGGTGTCCATCTACAGAATAAATTTCAGCAGTACTTTTCATCGTATTTGTTAAACATTTTCCTGTAAACTTAAAACCTGAGTAGGCTCAAGAGTAGCACAAAAGCAGTAGTGGCAATTATTCATAATATATTTTGTTCATACCATAAAATGAAATTGATGTCATGTTGGCTTTCTCTTTGGGATGACTACAAAAAGCTTATGCCCCAAATGTCCTTTAAGGATAGTTGAGACAATCTGTCTTCTGCACAAGACATCTGTGAAGAAATAGTGATTTCTACCTTTACATAGGGTAGTTGTTTAGTGCTCTGTAATGCTAGGTAGCAAGGTAAACATTCTGGTTCTTGTCCAGGAAGAAATATGTTGTGAACAAGCTCTGAAGTTTATCTATGTGGTGAAGAGTGTTGGCATGAAAAATATATTTTCTCCATTGTCTTGCTCTCTGCTCGAGTAGACTTGAGAGAAGTTTACAGGAAAAGTGGTTGTCTTTGTGGAAATTTTTTATCCTTGCAGTGGTACGAAACATGAATGCTCTTCCCCATATTAATGCTGAATTGTTCTTTAGAGGAAAAGATGAAATCTAAATGTGAGGTTACATATTACATTCTCTGTTTGAACGTGTCTTTTTTTTTTTTCTCCTGTACTTTTGGTGACTCTTCCCATAAAGTATAGTGTTTTTTCTCTTCCACAGACTGAAAGAAAAACATTTGCAGCTGTGCTTATGTTCTGACCAGCTCCCACTAGTTTCTATCTTATATATTCTTCTATGAATGCTAGTAACTCTAATTCAATTTCTTATAATCATCTATCCAAGTATCAGAATGTTACATTTCAGGATGAAAATGCAAGTTTGAATAGTAATGGAATCTGAATTGTTCTTCTCCTTGGTCTCCTCTCTTCCCAATTTGGAAATTATTTCTGGGACACTTTGTTAAAGTAATTAGGGTCAGCTTAAGTCTTGTTCCCCATAAAGTGTGCCAGTTCATCAAAGTACAGGAAAGCATAATTGCTGGTGACAACAACCTGCACATTTTCACCAGTACGGTATTAATTTTAAGTAATTTGCATAACTAAATCAGTGATAATCATTAGATGGTAATATTTGATTTGTAGTACTTGTATGATGAGGGAGAGAGTGCTTCTCTTGTGTACCGCATGAAATGTTTAATATTTTTAGGGGATTATATATTATTTGATAAATTACTTTATATGATGATAAATTTATTCTGTATAATGTTTGCATGTTTAGAATGGAGGGTGTAACTCGAAGGCAATACATTTTCACGAGCTTGTTTGAGCAAGTGACCACCCTGTTTCACCTACATAAAGTTAGATTAAAACATTCCCTTCTTTCTTTACACACAGCAACATTTGATTTAATTAGAAAACTTACCCAGTTTGAGAATTGCCAGCAAGGGTGGTGATGCTCAAAACAGTTGTCTGGAAATCATGCTAAGTAGTCAAATGCTCAATAAAATTGAAAATTAATTAATGATGTGGAATCCTATTTTATGAACTACAATGATTGATATGAGAGGAAAGGCTGTTTCTTTAGTTCAGTAAATACCGTGCTGCCTTGTCAGAAGGTAGGTAGAGGATCTGACTAACTCAGGGACCAGATTGGTGGTGGCCATGCCTCTTGATGAGATGCTCAGTGAAAGCTGGTTCACACCATTAGGGAAAAATGACTGCCCACACAATCCTGAGTACAGCAGCTGGTGAGAAGGACCTTGTGCTCTTTAGAACTGTTGAGTAATTTACATTGCTAAGGACCACGAATAATTTGCCCAGGTTAATCAAACTTACTGAGTTAAACTTCAAGGCAGTAGGTCAGCCACAAAGAAATCAGAGTACGAGGGTATGAATGGCAGTCTCTCAGAAATTAACAATTAAATACAGTGCAATAAAATCAGAATATTGGAGTAGATTGTGCAGGCATAATCTATTCCTATTGGCCATCCTTTTGCAGAAAAGTTTTGTTCAAGGTTTGGAAGCACAAGGATCTGTTGAATTTGTAGAAATACGTGAGTTCATTGGTTTTGATGGATTCAACAAATGGATCTTGAGGGCTCTATAGCAGAAGACATATCTCTTCTCATACTTATTTATGAAATGTTTGTCATTCAGTATCAAGTAGTTATTTTATTCATGACCTGTGTATTTGAGATTGTGGCAATAACTTTTAAAGTTTGTATTATTCATAATTATCTTCTTTATAACTGTATTTATTGATATTTATATATTTTATATTTATTCCTGAGGCTATATATATTTTTCATGGTTTTAGGTAGAGATCAAGGGTACCCTTATTGTGAGGAATAGTTGATCTGAAGATCAACAGAGGGAGAAAACAAATAAATTGCTGGTAAAAATTTGTCTGTGATATGGGCTTAATTTACCAGCCAATACCAGTCAAGATAGAAATGAAGAAAGGTAGAATTGTAATGGAATCTTTGACGTTTGCCAACCTGTAGCCTTGCTGTCAGAAAAAGAGTTGTGGGTTGGAATAAACAAAAAGCCTTTTTCAGGGCCGATAAAATATGTTGGAAATGGCAGCTAGATTAAAGCCTCCACATCAAAATGGATGCTGAAAAAACTCTTTTCAGCACTAAAGAGGAGATTCAAGTTGTCAGCAGTCAGTCTGAATCTGGCAAGCAACATGAAGTACTTAGGGCTAGATAACTTTAATTAGACTTCTCTCTAGGCAAAACAGAAGTTCTTAGTCTTCATCCTTGATAACTCAGTGATTGGCTTCTGTTGTACTGACAAATATTAACTTTGAGAAGAATTTGTGTATGTGTACCATGCAATAAAGTGCTATATTATTATCTGAGCAAAAACTTCAGCCTTGTTGTGTGCAGTGGATATTGTGGATGATATTAGAGCAGTAGCTCAAACCCAAGGATATTGAATTCTTGTTTATTTGTATTGTGGAGGAGATACATTTTTTATGAAAAACAGCCTTTAAGTAGTAAGTAGTAAATTCCTTTATATTTTCTTTCCCTCACAGCAAAATAATTTATAATTTTTACTAAAGTTTATTATCTTTATGAATTGAATGGACCTAGGGAAGTTTTCTTGATAGATCAGGAGAGTTATTATAATCTATTAGTTTCAGTGTCAAAGAGTTTTAGAAAAGATAATTTGGTTTAAAATCATGCTCGTGTGAGTTGAAAAATTAATTATAAATGCATAAACTAACCAATGATATAGTATAAAATTATATATATTATTTATGAAATGCATAAGGATTTGATCAGGAATTTTTAGAAACAATATTTTTATACTTTGATCAAAGTCTGATTATTTTGACCTTGAGCAAAATTATTAATTAATTATTTTTTTAGATGGTAACCAAAGATTCCTGTTTTCCTTGTAATGACTCAGTTTATTTTTCAGATTTTTTGTCATTATATGTCATGTATACATGATGTTAAGGCTAAAATTTAATATTTAGTACTTTGTACTGTAATACAAGAAGCACATTTTGGTTTTGGAGAATAAAGGGATAAATATTGTTGCTGAGTTGTTACTGTGTTTATTAAATAGTAATATATAGTTATTATTTTAGATAGAAACAAGATATACTGCACAAGACTAATCAGTGGAAGGATATGTTTCACTATAGCAAATCTCTACTACTACAATTGGCTACAGAGATGAAGTGCTATTTAAAGTTTTGCAAAGGTTTTGTCAAATCAGAACTATAAATACTTTGCAGTTTCTTTTCTTGTAAAGTGTTCTTCTTCATCCCCAAAACACTTCTAACATTACCCTCTCTCCTTTTTTTTTTAATTGTTTTGTTTAAGGTAATACCTTTATATATTCTTAAGTGTAGTCACTGTTCTTAATGAATTGATTCCCTGTTTTATTCATCAGGGAGACAGAATCTTTTTCAGGATCTTTCCTCTACCCTTTGCTAGTCTAAGATTTCTTACCTTTGGTCTGTTTTTTTTATGCTTGGCACTATACTTCCATAGTTTGATTTTTCATGTTTTTTAAATTTTTTCTTCTCCATGATCTAAGCTTTTTTCCTTGGAGCATTTCAGAATGGCAGTGACAGTAACTCACAGAGCTCTGTCTTCCACTTCCTTCTTGTTTCTCAGGTTCACTTCAAACTATGCTACAGGAAATTTAATTATGGTTCATTCTGAAAATCACTATGACCATTGTTTTTTGATAGCTAATATATAATCAATTGTCTCTGTGGCCCAGTAAGATTTGGTTTGAAACTGATGGGGACCTTTGGAAGTGGTACTAGGTCTTTTGTCTTTCTGTTTTCACTGACAAATTATGTGAAAGCTTTTCTCCCTCTGCAGGCCATCTGTGTTGTGTTTGGGAGCATTGTCCTTCTAAGCCAAGGATTTAGAGGGCCTTTGTGTTGGCAATATTGAGTAATTCATGGAGGAAGCTCTTCTGTGTCAGTGTAGAAGGACCTTTCGAGCATTATTTTCTTGGATTTGCACTGAGTATTTCCAGTCCAAACTGGGAATATTTAGAAGATACAGAATGTTATCAACACAAAACTTCTTTAACACTTATGTTTTACCTCACCCACAGTGGAACAATGGATGTGATGCCATCCATCAACAGCATAATCTCAGTTCTGGTGTTCAGTGTCTTGTCAGATAAACACTGCTCAGTTGCGGTGGAAAGGGTCAGCTCCAGTCCATGCAGAAGGCTTAATTACATTGAGGATAACATCTAATGTTGTGAGATTCCATATTATGAAGGATTTAACAGGTTTATATCTTCCAGCAAATTTTCAGAGTAAATTTTATCTAACATAGATTACAAAGAACTGATTTAGTGCATTTAACTGTAAGAGGAAAAAACCCAAAATGAAGGAAATGATGCAGTCACTCACCACCTCACATGGGTGGGCCTGTGCCCTGCTAGTTTCCAAGCACAGGGTGGCTCACTTACCTAAACCCACTCCTCGCTGGCTGATTGCTGAGTGTGACAGAACATGGTATGGAATACCTTCCTAGTTTGGTTCCTCTTCCTGCTTGTGTCTCCTCTCAACCGCTTGCACACACCCAGTGTATTCACTGCAGGGACAGAGTGAGAAACAGGGAGTGACTTGACCCTGGGCAAACACTGTTCAACAATAGCCAAAACATTTGTGTGTTGTCAGCACCGTTTTGATTATAAATCTCATCCGTAATGTAATTTAAGCTGCTATGAAGAAAATTAACTCCATTCCAGTTGGACCCAATACCATTTCTTACTTCCCTCTTCTCTGTCCCTCCTCTGAGTTTTTACCTTTAAAATGCTTTGTTCAAAGACAAGAAATGTAAACAGATTGAGAGGTGTAGCTAAATGGAATAAAGATAATAACCAAAGGAAAAAAATCTGTATATTTAGTATCCCAGATTGATCAGAACCTAACTCACTTGACAGATAACTGCCTGACAAGCAGTGTCTTTGATGTTAAGCTTCAGTGAAGTAGAAAGTAAGTTCCTCAGCTGCTCCCAAACAGTCTTTGGGTGGTCTCTTGCTGTCCAATACTGGAGCACCCCCTCACCCTGCTGAAGGGGTCTTCTCCTGTGACACACTGTGTACAGACAGCTACACACCACTCTTTCTATGAAGTCTTGGGGAGAGTGAGCAGGATGGAGGGTGATTTGGAGGGAGCAAGAACAGCCAAATACAGTTTAAAATAAACAACTTCTAAATTAAAAAGAATGTTAAATACAGATCATCTGCTCAAACCATGACAGCAGATTTAATTCCTTCCTCCTTTTACCTGATGGAGATGCGCCTGCAGGGCTCGCATCAATTACCTGTCGACATGTGGAAAATGATTGATGAGCTGCCTCAGGCACTGAAGTATACTTTGTCAACCACTCATAATTTATACATCTTATCTCTGCCAGAACAAAAGACAGGACAGCATACACTCTGAAAGGAGGAGGTAAAAAAAAAAAAAAAAAAAGAGAAGGAAAGAAAGGAAGAAAAGGGGCTGTTTGAGTTCCAGTATGTAGCACAAGTTGATAACATTGATGGCTATCTCTTTGCTCCCTCAGCAGACATCTCCTGCCACTTTTTACTGTGACTACTTGAGTTTGCCAGGCTCTCTGGCCATTCCCTGCTGGCAAGATGCTGACATAGTAAGCAAGGCGCAGTCTAGAGTTACATTTTAATTACACTATTATCTACAAGAGTCTCTGGAGCACTGATGTTTGTTCTGACCTTTTGTTTTAATCAGCACTCTCAGAGCATGCTGTTAACCACCACTGACAGAGATTGATAATTTATATAGTGGGGTCTTCTTAAGAAGCTTTCATTTAGAACCATTACAGAAATCAGATACTTTTACTTCAGACATCATTTTAGCATGTACTTCAGATAGGTGAGTCTTACACTAACATAGAAACCAAATTTTTACTTTGATCTCCAACTGTAATCAAACCTAAAATAATATCTTTTGATATTTTTGGAGGGATAAAATATTATTTGTATTTCTTTGAGACTCTTGGAGCACTTTCAATCACAATGTTTATTCAGTACTTGCTAAGAATTTACAGATAAGCCTCATATTCTACTCTTAATTTTTGAGGAATAGCTATTAATCTAGAGGGAGGATGGCAGATTATTTAAATGCCAACCTGAGACAGTGTGAACAAGGCTAATTTCCAAAACACCTGGTATTTAGTGTTGTTCAAGTGTCTCAAATTGAAAAGCAAAAATCTTACTAAGTTTGAAAATTTTATTTTCCAGTTTAATACAATAATGAAACTAAATGTGATCATTTCTCCACCTGAATAACATGGCATACTAACTCTTAAGATCTACTACCCTGGGAACAAAATAAGCATTTTCAAGGTATTGCTCTGTTTGCTTGGAAGGTTGTGCTGAAATGGTGTACAAGTCATATTCATCTGTAAGCATCTGTGTTCTTCTGAACCCATGTGGTAATAACAAAGGATAAAAAAAAGGTTAAAACATAAGGAATCTGAGTGGGAAATTTCATGATACAATGTTTTAGAATACTGGAAGTTCTAGTAAATGTCACGTGGTAATATACTGATAAGTTTAGTTTGTATAGTCATATTTTCAGTCATATTTTCTTGTTCTCTGGTGTCATCTTGTTGATTTTATTGCCCAGACATTCCAGGATGTTTTGGAGATTTCTAAAATATTCAAACCATGTGTATGCTTTTTTTCTGACACCCTGTTTTATCTTGTCTCTACTGAATGAGGCTGTGAGGCATCTGGAGGGCAGATTACTCTAGAAGCTTTGGTCTGTAGTGCTCTGTAGTAGCATTTGAAGTACTAGATGGTATAGCGAAGAGTGCTGCTGGGTATAGGCATCATTTTCTCAGTCACAGTTTTACTTTACCTATGACAGGGTGAGCAAAGCTTTCAACTGAGTAGACCTGTTTTGTGTGTTTTTTATGTTAAACTCTTCCCACACAGATTTTTTCCTTCTATCATGTTACACATCCAGCAGTGGAGCAGATTACCAAGTCACAAAGAATTATGTTAATTACCACGAGCCCAAACCTGCTTCAATTCAGTAACAATTAAGTATGCACAATAGCTGCTGACTATATAATTCAAAATTGTTCAAAATGCTATTTAGTTGATGCAGTAGAACTTCTGGAAGGATGAGACTATTTGTACTCTAACTAAATAGAAGACTTCTCTTTCATGATAACATATCTGTACAAATACATGTATGTTTTTTTACTTCCTGGTTACCAAAACAGAGCTAGAATTCAGAATTGGTAAATGCAGAAGCAAACAAGACAACGTCTGTTTTCAGAGTTTGGTGCTGCGAGCTTGCATAGAGTGACAGGCAAATACGTTTAGCTACAGAATATGAGAAACTGGACTAAAAGCAAATTAAAAGTTTTGATCAGGCAGGCAGTTTTGATGATTAGAAGTAACATTGTAACGTTGTTGCAGCACTTGTAGTAAAAGTAAAATAGAATTGCTTGTTCAACTTGTTAAACCCATGAGACTAATAAGTGGTGAGACAGAAACTTACTTTTGCTCAAGTTCTGAGCTGTTGTAATCTTGCTTTGCTTGTATTTCCATCTGAAAAAAAGCAAATAAATGTTGTCAGCATGAGCCTCATCCTGTGAATCCAACTTCTCAGCAGGATTTATTGGCTCTAGTGTAGCACGAGTAATACAGGTATATGACATTTTTTGGTTTCGTGTGGACAGGTTAAGTTCCTTTCTGTCTGTAATGCATTGTGTAAGCACATTAGAGTTTTGTTTAGAGAGGGAAACTGCTGAAAATCATAAAACTAACATACACTGATCAATATGAAATAGAATTTCATACAATATTGCTTTGAGAGAAGAGGATATATATTACAAAGGCAGTTTAAAGAGACAGCAATTCCCAGTCAGTGGGGGCAAGAGATTTCAGTGTGGGCGAAACACTGGTTTCTTTTTTTGCCATCAACCTGCTATATGACCTTGAGTAAGATACTTAAATCTGTTCTTTATGCTATTTTTTGTCTGTCTTGTCAAGTTAGATTGTGTTCTGTTCAAGGCAGGGCCTGTGTGCTGTTCTGTGATTTTGAGAAGCCCAGCACTGGCATTATCTGACCTTGAATAAAGTGTGTAGGTGTTGCTGTAATATGAATGAAGAGCAAGGTGTCTTCAGGTGATAGACATTGCACTGTTGCTGTTATGTATGAGATCAGTAGCAATCATTTAAAAAAAAATTAAAAAGGTGCACCAGCTATGGGAAAATCTTGCCTAATTGCCAAGGTTATAGCTGCTAAGCTATAAAAATATCACCTTTGCTTGATTTCTCTGCTCTTTTATCCTTCTGTGCAGCCGTCCTTCATTTTGCTAGTCTAACTCCTAAGGAAGCTAATATTCCTTTCTAGGCAATGCCAAGCTTATGAATTTTTATAAAAAGTCTTGTTCTTATCCAGCTTCTGTGAATGGTGTTTAGGGATGTGTGGTACCCCTTCCAATAGGTACCTTTCTACTTTCCTGTATTCCTTCGCCTCCTCCCTGTTCCCCAAGCCTGCATCCCATTCTCTGTGATAAGCTATTCCTCATAGCTGTCTGAAATGGATTAAAAAAAAAAAAAAAAAAGGTGTCCTTACTTTGTTTTTAAGTATGTTATTTCTTCTTAGTGCTGAGCTGCTTTTTTGTTTTTGTTGTTTTGTTATACAGGCTGCTTGTAGATAGAACAGTTTTCCATAAGGGATTGAAATCATACATCAAATCTATTGTTTTATATGTAAGCCACTTGAGAACAATGAAAGCAGTTGCTGGAACCCAAATACCATTACAAATCGATTTATTGTAGTATGTTTTCTCCCACCTTTTTCTAGAAGTTATTACTTTAATCTTAAGAATTTATGTAAGTGGGCTTGTAGCTTTTATATGGTTTATGCATTCACTTTTGAGACTTTTTAGCTATTTAGTGGCATGGTGTTTAAAACAAGTGTTATCAAGGAAATAATTTCAGCTCTACATCATTTTTTTATATTTCCCTCTGAATGCTACATATAAAATAGCCAGATGGTAATATAAAAGAGTTATAGTAAATGTCATGGAAACTTATCTTCACGATGCCCTTTAGCTTGGTGTGTTCATCTCAACCTACAAACATCAAGAAGAGATAAAGATGTAATATCCCTTTGTCACAAAATTATATAAAATTTCAATGTCTTCAAACTTTAAATGCATCTAAGAAAAAAACTTACTAGAAATATGTGCAATTAAAGTCATTCCAGCATTTGTAAAAGAGCAGAAATGCTTTTAAAATGCTCTCCCTTCTTCAACTAGAACAAAGCTATTTTTTAGTGAAAATAATTCCCGAACTATAATTGTGACAAACTAGATCAGATGTGCCTACAAGAATACAGATTTTCCTGTCATTTTAATAGTGAGCTTAAATCAGATATCAAAGGGTAGAAAGTTATTTACATATTTTTGACCCATAACTTAATACACTCAATAAGCATCAAAATGAAACAACATATTTCATTTACTGAAATATCTTAAATGCTTTAGTCTTCACACTGAATGAACTAAAGTCTTGATAGGTTTACTTCGGTCTCTTGTTTTCAGGGGATGAAAGATTGCTGGTTACTCAGGAAATACATTTGAGTTCACTGTGTTGATAGGTGAAGAAACTGCTGATTAGATAGCTTTTATAAAAAGTGGTGTGATTCCCCAGCATTTCTCACACTTTCCCTGTCCAATTAGCCTTATGTATTAAGATGATGTCAAATAGAGTAGTATCTTATTTTTTTTTATGTGAGTGAATGGATGAAATGTAAATGAAATATTGATTAAACTGACAATACAGTAGAAATGTGGTTGAGTATTCAACTGATGCCAAAAAATACTGACAAATGGTAGGTTGTGAAGCCATGCTCATTGTTCTTAACAGATACAAGATTAATAAACCCCTCTGAGTTGCCATCTAGAGGAGGGGGTTACATCCTTTCATGTCATAACTTTCCACAGATGGACATGAAGAAATTAGAGAAATAAGTATCTCAGTGGAAAAATAACAGTAATGATGAAATGAAGGGAAAAAACCCATGAAAACAAATTAAGGAGGCTAAAAAAGCCAAAATCGTAGTTGTGCTGAACTAGACTGGTAATTAAAATGTGGTTAAGCAGTGAGCAGTCTCCTGCTGTCTGGGACAGTCTTTACTTTTTCAGTGAGAGTGGCACAGAACTAATTCATGAATTTCAGAAATGCATTTCTTGGGAAAAAAGAAAGTGGGTGTACTTGTCATGTGTGACTTAAAATTTGCTGAAGTGATGTCAGTAGCATCTCAGTTTTGCTGTTAAGTAATCTCCTTGAAGTCTATGATATATTAGTTAAAATTTGGAAACAACTGAAGTACAGTTTCACTCCAACCTTGCAGCTACATTTCACTACTTTTTTCTTTAAAGCTAAGACTAAGCTTTCCATGGCTCTTCTACCTTCAATATCCTTCTATCTTTGATATCTTTCTTCTTATTGCTGAAATGAAAAGATGTTTTTTTCTTTCTGTCTGAAGACACCTGCAGATAATATCAGCTTATTTACAATGTTCTTAGGAAGGAAGGAAAGATAAAACCACCCACTTTTGGCCCAGTTATTTACTGGTCAAGATGTGAAGAAGAAACAGGTGTAATGCTTCTCACTATTTGTTTTGTGAATATTTTCTCTCAAGAGCATCAACACACAGAATACAGACATGAGGAAATTATATTAGATCTTTTAATGAAAGATGGGATTGCTGATGTTAGACCTTTGCATGGGTGTGAATCAATGGATACCTGTTTAGTTAACCTTGATACAGCTTTTTAAGCATTAATCCTTTACAAGGAAGTTTTCACGCATGTCTTTGTTCTTCTTGGGAATTTGTGATTGTGTGATAAGTGTTGTTATATCCAGTCTTACAGAAATTTTGCGGATCATTTTTGGCTTTGCATTTTTAAAAGTTCCTTTTTTTTTTTCCCCCTCCATAAGAAATAGCTATAGGCTGAGAAAAACATCACATCATGTTTTTGTGTAGAGAAAGGGAGGAATCATCTTTCCTCTTTTTGTTTTAATCCCCTAGCAAGCAGTAGACACAGCACTTTGGAACTTGAGCTCCCATTTGTTTTCCAATATATAACAGAATTTGAAATTTAGTTTTTAATTCCTGGTCAGGAACCTCAACTGGTTGCCCTGTGGTCATAAAATATTCCTAAGAAAATGAAGTAGCCAGGTTAGGATATACTTCTGGAAGTAGCCAGTAGCAAAAAATTAATAGAAGCAAAATGCACCAGTTCCCAATAAAATGTGCTGCTGTGCTTGGCCACATTGTGACTAAACATGTATATACATGTGTGTGTATATCTATATATCTATATCTATCTATATATGTAATATAAGATATAAAACCAGCTCTTCTTCACCATGTAGCTGTAGAAGCAAATGGCTTATTACTTTAACATACATATGAATAACAGTTAAAACAAAAAGGAAAAAGAAAGCCTGAGAGAATGATGCATGAGAAAGATGAGCATGTAAACAACATCTTCTGTTTTCTTTTATTTCAAATATGAATAAATATGTATTCAGGCTGCTGTTTCCTGTTAACTGGCCAAGAGAGATATTTTACTCTGTTCTTTCAACAAAGTTTGGATTGAGCATAGATGCTCTTACTTAGTATGATCACTTTTAGGGAAGCAACTCTGTATTTCTGTCAGTAAAGTAGTTCTTTCATTTAATTTTTTAAGTGTCTCTAGTTTCTCCTTTAGAAAGTTGCAGAACCCAGTATCCGAAATCCATTGTCTCTTTATTGTGATGCATGCAAATAGAGCAGTTTTGACTTTCCAATCTAAAGTATGAAAAAATTGGATTGCACATTTGAAGTGGAATGAAAATGATGCATAGAGAAGTAGATCATTTTATAGGCTGCTGTTCTATTTTATGGAATGATAAATAATGATGTAAAGTATGTTTTCCTTTGCATGTTTAAATTGCTCAGTGTACATAACTGAATTTAAAATAAGTTCAGAAATGACTGCTTAGCCTTGCTGAAATACTTGGAGAGCTGCTTTATTCTTAGTGTCTCTTCTAATAAATAAGTTGCTGTGCATACAGCTTCTTGTTTAGTTCTTAAATTTTAACTGGACTTTGACAGATTTAAATTTACTCTGGACACTGTAATATGTGACTGTCTATACTGTCACTCTTGCCTGCTGTTTCAAATGACTGATTTCTCACTCCTATTCCCCCAACCATTTTATTTAACTTTCTTTCAAGAGCCAGATATGCTGTATGAACTGACTGACTAATTTCTTTATGTATATAAAATTGTACTTGGTCTGGTAGTGTTGGAGCTAGGTTTAGTTTTGGGATTTTTTTGTTTTGTGACTGGAGCAGTGTTGATAGCACACCCATAATTTGGCTGTGGCAGCACCAAGGCTTTCTCTCTTTGCCAGATAAGCAGGCTGGCAGTGGGCAGAGCATTGAAAGGGACATAGGTGGAACTTTACTTTAAAATTAAATCTGTACCATCAATGAATCTCATTAATCTGTAAATTCCTCCTTTCAAGTGCATTTTTTTTCCAGCATGTGGTGTTATTTCAAATCAAATCTTTTCGAAAGTAATGTTGAGTTTGCGGGTAATGCATCAGAAAAAAAGGAAAGGCAAGTTGGCAAGTCCAATGTTTTTGTTTATGGCCCTTGTCTTATCTT
This sequence comes from Climacteris rufus, assembly GCA_013398175.1. Taxonomy (NCBI): domain Eukaryota; kingdom Metazoa; phylum Chordata; class Aves; order Passeriformes; family Climacteridae; genus Climacteris; species Climacteris rufus. The sequence continues at coordinate 111,941 of VZRZ01007062.1, forward strand.
ATTACTTTGCCTTCTTCTCTTTTTGTCTTTGGAGTGACTCAAGTTAGCACAAATTGCTTTTTTTTTTGTGTTTGGGAAACTCAAGGTGGAGGTTATAGGTCTACAGAGAGTGTCAAGGGATTACAAAATAAAGAAATTTCTAGTCACTTTTCCTGTTACTTTTAACTATCTTCTCATAAAATATAAACTTTGTGGAGTTTGAGAATTGATGCTTGAATTTATTCTTTAATACTAGTTTTGCTTAGCTGTTTTAAGAAGGGCATTATTTGGTTTATGCATGTGTATACACACACATATATATGACAGTGTTGTAATAGAGTAAATGAGCAGCAACATTCTTTAGGCACTTAAAAACAAGACAAATCCCTTCACTGGACACAGTGACTCTTCTCACAAGATCTTTTAACCCTTGTGACTTTCTGTTTATGAGATGCATGCCTGAGTTAACAAGAACAAATGTAATGTAGCTAAGAAACAGTTTGATTTCTTCCAGATATCTGACTGCTTGTCAGTATAGATGTGGCCTAAAAGTCTTGGTTTTCACTTTATTTTGTTTGCTTTTAGACTGTGTGTCATACTTGGTTATCATTTTTAAAACTTCAGCTGTGAGAGGGTGACACTGGTGTGAGAATGATGTCACAGCATGAAAAATTCAGAGAGGCTTTTCCAGTCGTTACTAATTTAAATACATCTCACCCACTGGTAGAGACATAGACTAGATGATCTCATATGTCTCCTTTGCCTCTGCCTTCTGTGATTCTGTCAGTGATAGGGTGGTACAGGAGATGAACACTGAGTTTATTGGCAGCCGCAGAAAAACAAGGCACTAAACATACCTGCACATCCTAGCTGTGGATGTACATTTGCGTGCGGCAGTTACGCATAGAGATCACACTTGAATACTGTGAGATTACTTATTTCCTTCCCTCTGCTGGTTCCCCAGGAAAACATGACTTTGGCTATTGAAGCTGGTATCTTTTAGTTACTCAGATTATCAGTCTTACGTTGTCTCTCACCTCTAAGGATATCTGGAGAAGAACCCTTACCTCCCCCACCCCGACGCCCATGTTTCAAATTTTATAAGCATTATACATTAAAATAAGATCTGCCCAGCTTTGGTGTTCAATCAGAACTGAGCTAACTTGAAAACTTGGAAGACTCCAGTTTTACGGTTCCTGTTATATAGCATGCTGTGTATTTTGAGTTACATACCAAGAGAGGTTTTATCTCATATGTATGATCCATCCAGAGCTTTCAAAGGAACCTAGAGCAGTTAGTTACTCAGGTTTAATTGGAGATATGACTTGCAATTGTGATTATTTCTGACAATATGTAATATTAAAGAAAATAAGTATTCTAACTCTCCAAAATGTTATTACATTTTTTTTTTTTTTTTGGAAATAACATTAAAAAAGTGTGTTGAAACTCGGAAGAATTTGCGCATGGTAAGGGAGCGTTCTCTTTAGTCTTTTTTTGCCCTTGGTAAATTCAAAAACTTCTTGCAGTGTATAAACTGGTCCAGATAGCATCAGCATACAAGTTGCCCCAATAACTCTGGATTGCCTTATTTGCTGAAAATGTGTGATACTTCTCAAAAAACAGTGTTACAGGTCTTTGTGAATGGAGTTAGAAGCGAAGTGTTCCTTTGTGACCTGGAACATATGCAGTTGATGGATAAAATTTAAATATTGTTGAGATGGCAACTATTTGATGAAAGTGAAAGTAGAAGCCTGAACAAGTTTGTTCTCACAGAGGAAGATGAGGGGTTTTAGCAGAAAAAGTGGAATGCTTTTTGTGCATGTTCTCACCTTAAGCTTTGATGTTCAATTTTAAGGTCATCAAGCAGTTTATTAAAAGGAGCTTTCTTTGCAGACACAAAAGTATCACTTTTGGGTATTTTGCATTATTCTAGGGAGAAGAATTTGAGTAATATAGAATGTCTTTCTGCTCCAGCTTATTTTCTTAGACGTTGCAGTGAAGCATGCAAAATGAACCTATGCAGTAGAGGATGGACGAGAGGATAGCCTTGTATGGAGAAAAAAGCATGGACAGGAAACTTGAATGAATGTTAATGCTGGTTTGTGGGGATAAGTATACTTTTACTTAAAATGTAAAAATCGGTAAAAAAAAGCTCTGTAGATCAGTTGTATTTATCTAATAAATAAGTTGTATATCAGTATGGAAAGAGTAAAGAATGTTTATGTACTTTTCAGGAACATGCAATATTGAATCCATAGCAACAAAGAAGTTGTTTTTATTCTCATTTGTCAGTAACAACAAAATATTTACATACCGTGTTGTCTGGTTAGAAGACTTGGCTACTTCTGGGACATTACTTATGGAATTGTGTGCCTATGATGATATAAGCTGGAGAAAAAGTTCTTTATCTTATTATGGCCCTTGTTCTTTTGTGGTAGGGTTTTTATTTTAATGCTTTGTTTTTAACATTTTCTCTAGTTTGCTCTATCTCTTACTTTATTAGAGGTTTATTAGATTTGTTGAATGCATTGGGCAGCTGATGAAAGGAAATAGACCAACTGTGAAAGCTACTTTTGTTTTAAAAAAATTAAATCTCTCTGCTTAACAAAAGAAAAGGTAAGATAACTCAAAATCAAAGTATATCTTTAAATTGTCCATGATAAATCAGACTTTGAAATGGGCCTAAAAATAAGGATGCTGGACTATATTGTGTTTATGAACTTTATTGTAGAGATTTTCATTCAGAAATCATAGCCATTTATATAGGATATTAGGTATTTGTAGTAAATTGTGGAGAGTAGCTGGGAATGCTCATTAGCTCATTTAAAAGGAAAAAAGTGTGTATAATTTGCTTTAAAAGCCATCACAATTTTTTAAAATCTGAAATTCATCTGTCTAAAAAGTAGCTGTTTGAAGGGAAGGATAAGGCCTGTCAAGCTACTTCTTCTGTGTTAGTGCTTCATCTCCTTTGTCTGACATCTCTAAACAACTCTTTAAAAATGTCGATTTTGGCATGCTCCACAAAGGAGAACTGAAGGGTGTTGTTTAAGTTATTTGGGCCTTCTCTGGTTTTCTTTCTGTGGCACAAAAATGTGCATTTTTTTCTGTGCCTTTCCCCCCAACAAATGTGTGTTTTAGCCTCAAATGACCCTGGCATCTTAACATGTCAGAGTGTTAAAAAAGCACTGAGGCTGTCATAATGTGGGGTTAAATAAAGTCTTCATGAACTGTCTATTAAGCTGATTTTTTGTTTGTCACTTTCTGTAGTTTCTTTATGGATGCAGCTTGTCTTGGTTTGTGGGCAGCCAAGCAAACGGGCTTTGTCTTTGTTCACTGCTTTGTTTAATTCTCCCCCTCATTCATTAATCATCCCTTTGACTATTTATACCAGTGGCAAGTATAGCTAACACACTTAACGTTTTCCTTTGTCTCAATGGCACTCTTTGTGCAAGCCAGAGGAGGGCTAATTATTAACTGTAAAATTACATTAAAAACCCGTAGATAAGCATACAAATACTGCATCCACTGAAATGCAGGAGTTTTTTGGCCTTTTTTTTTTTTTAACATTCAAGTGCTTGTGGCCAAATGAGTTTTTCTTGCTCTGTATAGTTGGGAGTTCACAGTAACAGTGCCAATGTCTAGATAATTAATGAAGAAGCTCTGTTAAACCCAGAGAGTCTGCCAGGGTCAGGTTTTTTTGTTTCATCTCTGGACAGCTTAGTTGGGTAGTTTGTACCTTATCAGGCAGAAGCAGGGATTTAAATTGCTGCTATTTAGTTGGAGGCAGTTCCTCTTCTCTTTAAAGGTCTCATTTCTGTGTTTATTAGTATTCTGTATACACAAGTCTTAGAAAGTGTTTTTTGTTTTGATTTCTTGTGATGGGAGAAATTTTAGCATAGATTTTCTTGCTTATTCAAAGTCTTTTTGACCCTCTTCCTTCTCACTCATGATGTCATGATATCAACACAACAATTATTGTGGAAAGGCTTGTTTGAAGAAGTAATATATAGAAAAGGTATGTCTTCTAGCTGTTTGGGGGAACTCTATATGTCACAGAATATTTTGTTTTTACTGTAGTGTCTACCTCATTCCATCACTTGCCATAGAGTTGAAACCACATTTCCTGTTTTTCTGTGCCTTGAAAATAAAGTGCTGCTCTGTGAGGTGGGTCCAGAGAGAATACTACAGGATTTAAGTAGTATTGCAATCAGCTCTGATAAGTTGTAAGTGACTTTTCCTTTGGCTGATACTGCAGCCAGAGACGTATTCATAATTCATAATCATGAACATAACATATAGATGAGGCCTGAAGTTGAAGTTGCAGCTAATCCTTTGAATGGCTGAAACAGTTTGGTCCAGTAGTGATCCACTGAACACAGTTTGAACATTTCTGGTCTGTGTCATAGCTGACGTTTTTCTGGCTCTCTTTGCATGAGCAAAAATCCTACTGAGTTGAACATAAAGCATAATATCCACTGAGATAGGTCTTTGATAACAGAGCTAGTAAGAGGTTATACTCTCTTATTCAGGCCTGTGTATATGAGAATAAACTGATTACTTCATTCTATTGTTACTGCCAAATGGAATGTCTTTCAAAAAATTTCAAAGAAGTGATAACATTGTGGGGGTATCAGAGGGCTTTTAGCTAGCTGAGGCAGATTGCAGCTCCAGCTAAAACAGTAGATCAATAGTTACAGATTGCTTTCTGCATGTTTCAGTTAGGAAATTGGTATGTTGATTACAGAGAATCCTTACTTGAGATGAAATTGAGAGTGGTGGGAAAATACGTTTTTAAAAAAGTATGGTGATACAGTAGTCTGTGTTGCATAAATACCTTTGTATTTGTTTTCTGTGCTGTGTAACTGAATAGATTTTAACACTTAAAAATGAACCACTTCATAATGTTGTGGGTTTTTTTTGATTCTTGTTTTTAAGAACAAAGATAGCTTCTGTAGCTCATTCTTTTTTCTCGTTTTCACATGCTCTATGTACAACTCTCTCTTCTTCTGTATTATAAGTGAGCATGAATGAGTTTTGCCGCGGTATTATGGAAGAATATTTACTTTTTCAGAGTAAACTTCCATCACTTTAATTCTTATTATTTTGCCAGACTGAATGCTGATATATTTAATAACTATTTTTAGTAGCAAGGCCCTGAAAATAGGAATTCTTATTTAAGGACACTTTCCTGGCATGATGAATCAAATTGGTCTTTAGGTAGATAAGTTTCTCTCCTGCTACAAGAAACCAAAGTTTATTGACTTTTCATTAAGGTTTTTGGTGCGTAGTTTATAAAAGACTGGGCCTGCCTTTCAGGCAAACTGTCAGCAGCCCAGTAACAAAAATGAGGTTGGTAACTTTGATATTTTAACATGCTAAAAAGAAGAGATAAAATCTCTGCAGAAAGATACTTAAGTACAATTAATTCATCTAACCTGAACATATAAGTCCTCAGTACCTCATCCTATGGCATTCACAGGCAATCTCCTAGATGAGATCATACCAACTTTGTGGTACTTGGTTCATTGACAGAGAACTGTTAGTTTTAGCAAGGTAATAGTTTGAAATAATCTTAAAATTTCTTTTTTTCCTGGAGGTGTTTATTGATAATAATATTTTGGATTGTATTTTAACAGCTAGTAAGCACTTATAAAATGTTGCTGGACTTCTGGCATCAGAAGATGCTGGGATTTGATTGTGGGAATATGGAGATGATCAAATACAGATCTGATCTCAGACAGGAAAGCTGTAATGATATAATAAATGAAAATTACTATAATCATGGAGTGGAAGGAGCAGTGTGTGCTACTGAGTTTTCTTCACATTGTTCTGTTCTACTGACATCTCTGCCAAGTTTGCTTTTTAGTCAAGGTAGATGAAGTCTGTATTCACAGATTTATGATGTTTATTCATTTAAGTGTGCTGTGCAGTTATGGATCCCTTCATTTCTTACACACTTCATTTTCTTAGTTGTGTTTTTTGCATCAACACCACTACACAATATTGGCATTTCTGTACACTGAGAAAGCTGTCTTAAGAGAGAGATGAGTCCATAACTCAAGTTACATCACACTGAATACTCAGTGCTATGGTAAATAATTTTTTTTTAAAAATGCAATCATTCTAATATGTCACCTTTTTCCTGAAGTGTTTCTCTCACAGAGAACATTCTTCATGTTAAAATTATTTATTATGTGTTTTTAAAAAATAAATAACAATTATTTACACAATGTCAGCAGATGCGCCCTGGACATCCTGTGGCATAATCAGGAGTGTCGACTCTTGTGACCCAAGGGTGACAGTTTCGATCAGCTTTGCTTTACAATTCTCTCCTCCTATGGAAGTGTGAGGCAACACTTATGATTACCCAAGAGCCACCAGATTACAACTACATGCACATACATGTACATGCAGAATATTTAAAATAATTGCAAAGTAACCATGACTAGGGGTTCCATAGATTTTTGTTGGAGGCTAATACTGATTTTTCATTGGAGAAGTGTTTTTTATGTGTGACTCAAAAGCTCAGGATAGTCTAGCGTTCAGGAGCTGTGTTGGAAAGCTACGGGAATTGTTTCCAATTCGCATTTCTGCCTTTGACCTGTCATGTAGCCTTGGGCAAATAATTTAATCACTGTCTACCTCTGTTTTCTTTCTCCTTTTTTTGTCTTGTCTGCTCAGCTCATATATTTCAAAGCTGTTTTATAATCCTTAATATGGCTAAACAAAAAATTGATAGAAAATATTGTATCTTCCCAATTGCCAATATAAATATTGCTTATAGTTGATAAATTTAAACAGTTTTAAAACTATTCTATTCTGTAATTACTTTTTGTAATACAGAGATCAAAACTAGAATGTTAAATCTTCTTTGATGCTTTGTTATTAAAAAGGTATAGTCAAAAGTTTATATTTCTTAAAGACACTGGACTGTGGACACAGACTGGACTGCACTATCAAGAAAATGGAGGTTCATCTTTTAGTTTTGAGAAACTGTTGAGATAAAAACAGACACACACGTGCAAGATGAGGGGAAAAAAACAAAAAAAGTGTCAAATGTTTGATTCCAAAAAGAGAGTCTGTATGAGATTAACTGAAGAAATATAAAAGGGAGAAAGATTCTGTCCAAGTCTCATGTATTTCCACTTAAATGAATAAACAATGAGAAAATTATTTTTTTTTTACCTCTTCTGATTGTTACTGAGTGTAACCCAACTTCATGAGATAAGAAGACCTTAAGCATCGACTACTTGCAGGTTTCTTTTCCTTCTCTGTGTAATATATTTAATTTTTGTAAGTTTATCCTCTTTTAAAACTTGCAGAACTGTAAAGAGTGCATGATATCTTTGCACAAAAGTTGCCAAGTGGGAATTAAAGTCTTTTCCATTGCCGCGGGTAGAAAGCGTGAATAACTTGGAGCCCTTTGTGTCGGTCTCGTTTTCCTAAATGAAACAACTTTGGCCTCATCTAGTCTCCAATCTGAAGGCGAGCCGGGCATCAGAACTCCCGCAGAATCTAGGCTTAGCTCATGCACAGTGGTTTAATTTATGCAGGGAAGCAAAGAGATGAGAAAGGGTTCTTTTCTGCTTATTGCCAGCAGGATTTTATTCACTGGAGCATGATGCGGTAAAGATGACACAAAATGGACGTCAGGGCGCGATAAGATGGAGGCGAGGGCGGGGCAGTCGGGAGAGCCAATCACTGCGGAGGACCACAATGATTGACAGGGGCGCTGGCCAGTGAGTCAGTTGTCCAAACCCGCCATGGGAACCAATGAGCTGTCCCCCTGGGCGGGGCGAAGGACCGGCACCGCGCGGGGCGGGAAAGGGCCGGCGGCCCCGGGCCTGGGTGCAAGCCACACCCAGAGGCACCGCAACATTCCATATATGTAGATCTTTACTTTGTTATGTTCCTTCACAATTCAGAGCCACATTGAAGCATGTTACTGTAACTTTGCCTTATATTGTGGAAGTTATTTTTATTTGTCTGGTTATTTATCCTAGTTCTCTTTGACAACAGTAGGAATGGCATTGAATATAAAACAAATTAGCAGGTTATCATTTATGTTCACATTGGGGCAAGGAAGAAATAAAGAAGCAAGAAATTTAACTAGAAAGTAATTTCAGCTTTAAGATTTCTTATTTGTTGAGATAAGGTCACAATCCATGCCTTTTTAAAAATTAAGAAAAGGTGAAAGAGTGCTAGATTTTTTCACTTGTCACTATTCTAATTCTTTATTTGAGCTAGTTGTATATGAATGCTCTGGAATTTAATTTAAAATCTTGAGTCTTGAAAAAAATAAATCCAGATGGCAACTACATGACTGTCCTTGAGTTTCATTTTCTATATTCAGTCTTGCCCATATTCTTTGTTGTTCAGTAGTAATCTTACTTTCCAGTGTTTTAAGGGTCATCATCTAAAAGAAGTCTGTGCAACTCACTCATCTGAGTCCAAGGAAGAATAGCCTAGGCATAGCATTCTCTAGTTTATGGTAATTATTCTTTCATTCATTCAGTTTGTTCATGTTTAGGACAAGTGCATAAATGAGATTGTTGACAGAGGAGTAAAACTGAAAAGTTCCTAACTGGTCCCCTGATGTACGTATCAAGGACTCTGTTATTTATACATACATGGCAGGTAGATCTATGGCTCCTTGAAATACTGTCAGAGAAAGATAACTGTAGCTTTATGTTCAGTATGTGTTGCTTGTGTTGGGTTGCTTGTTGATGGATATTAGAATTTTGAATTCTATCTGTTATGCCAGAGAAGTGAGCTGTTTAAATACTATAATTTCTTTTGTCATTTGTGAGTACTACAAATTTGAGGAATCTGAACAAAAAAGTATCTCTCTGTGCAAAAGTAAAAAATATAGCAATATTATTACTAGTTACTTTAATTTTTGTCTAAAGTTACAATATGTGGATCTGGATTTAATAATGAAACATTGATTTTAAAGCCTGTTGAATGAAAGGGACTTTATAGAACTGAAGACAGTCCCCTATGTAAGAGAAGCTTATGGTCAGGAGAGAAGAAGAAACATGCTATTGGTCAGGAGTAAGTGGTAGGTCTGAAAAGAACTGAATATAGTATTTTTTTAATTATAGAAAAAAAATGGAAAATGTAATAAGTGTGTTGAGCTGCACAGCACAAAAATCCAATTTTTAAAAGGTTTTAAGAGACCTAAGATTACATCTGTAGTTTGGTATTTTTCAGAACAAATGATTGACTTGCTTGCTTTCTGGGAAATGCATAGATGTTCAGCTGAGACAGTGTGAGAGCTGCAGCCCATGACACATTTGGCTTTCTGGGCTGGCAGTGCACATGGCTGGCTCATGTCCAGCCTCTCATCCACCAGCACCCTAAAGGCTTTCTCAGCAGGGCCGTTCTCAATCTGTTGTTAAGTAGTTCAGCCTTCTCCTCATCTGTTGTTACCAGTTTACCAACATTGTTTATCAGGGGTACACCTTCTTTGGCCTTCCTTTTCTGGTTAACATTTCTGGAGAAGCTCTGCCCTTGTTATTTTTTGCATTCCTTCCAAGTTCGGTTTCAGCTTTGCCTCAGCCTTCCTCATCCCATCCCTACACAATTGAACACTGACCCTATACTCTTCCCAGGATAGCTGTCTTTTTTTCCCGCTGTCTTTTTTTCCCACTCTCTGTGTATTTGCTTCTTTCCCTTTCATTTGACCAGCAGGTCCTTACTCAGCCATGCTGTCCTCTTGCCATCCTTGCCTGATTTCTTGCACCTGGGGATTGCCAGCTCGTGCACTGTATGGAAGACTTTCTCAATCTGCCAGCTCTGTTCCACTCACTTTTTTCTGAGGGCAAATGCTGCTATTTACCTGAAGAGCTGGAAGTTTTCTTTCCTGGAGTTCAGGGGCCTAACTTTATTCCTTACTTGACCCATATCCCTCAGGACAATGAACTCCACCAACATATGGTCACTGCAGCCCAGGCTGCCTCCAGTCTCGACTTCCCTGATTAGATGACCAACAGATCCAGTATTTCATCCTTTCTGGTAAGACTGACTGTTACCTGCCTCATCTGTACACTTTTTGAATACCTCCAGGCATGGTGACTCCAGTGTTCCCCTCAGCAGCCTGTTCAAATGCTTGACAATTCTTTCAGTAAGAATATTTTCCTAATATTCGATCTAAAACCTTCCTGGTGCAACTTGAGGCCAGTCACCTCTTGTCCTGTCGCCTATTCCATGGGAGAAGAGATTGGCCCCCATGATGCTACAACCTCCCTTTAGGGAGCTGTAGAGAGTGACAGGGTCCCTCCTGAGCCTTCTTTTCGCCGGGCTAAACACCCCCAGCTCCCTCAGCTGAGCCTCACAGGACTTGTGTGTATCGAGTATCATAGCTGGTCAAGTATCATTCTGTTACCTTCCATGGCTACAGAAGTACATATGTAATTATATATCTCCCATTATCATCTTCCAACCATTTCCCCTCCTTTTATCTTTTTTTTTTTTCATTTTCCAATAAGCTGAATATGGATGTCTTCAGTACTGTGTTGGCAGTGTTAAAAATATTCTAGGTTGTAAAAATTCATGACATTTGTAAAATAGAGAAATATCTGGCTTTCCAGTTTTGCTGCTTAATCACTTGTCTGCATGCTGAAGTAGAGAAGGGGAAAATAAATAAAAAAAATGTATACCCCTTTACTGTATTTTACCATTGCAGAGAATGGCAGAGGCTTGGAATTATAGAGAAAAGGACTGACCACTAATAATTTGTTACTAAAAATATGGTGCAAATATCATTCTGCAGCAGCCAACAGATTTCAGGTGTCTGTTTTCACAAACCCCAAAAGGACACATCTTTAAGGGAGAATGGTCTTAGCCAGTACAGATTGAACACCTTCATCAACAGTGTGAATGGAGGGCTGTTCTGTAATTGAGACGCATGTGGCTGTGTCAGCAGGTGATGGCAGACAGACACACCTGAATGACAGTGTGACAGGGAGCAGAGACAGGGGGCCCCATCTAGCCACTCTTACTGCTGGAGTGATGAGCACGCAGGAACACAGTCTGTGAATTATCAGCAGGCCAGAATGAGATGAGGCTTAGGGAGGGCTGCCAGACAGTTTGCAATGTGCTACACATTTCTTTCAGCAGTTACTATTTTGCTATGCATAGCCCCTTGCTATTAAGCAGACAGAACAGCTCATATCCTGTGGACGGATGATAGATATGTTATATCACTGAAAAATTGTTTGTCTTCCACAGGTGTATGGGATGCCTTTTAAAGCAGACAGAGCACATGACACTTTTCAACACTCTTTCGGATACTGATTTGGCATTCAAGGTCTATCAAAGGAAAAATCTTTCACATGCAATTATGACAGAAAATAAAGGTGATGAAGTGTTGTGTACAAAGAATGGAGTGAGATCAAAGGACTGTAATGAAAACTGATTACAATAAAAGAGCTGCTTCAACCCTGAGAACTCCACAGAACTGCTTGGGGCGTGACAACACACACACACACACTTGCATGCACAAAGGAGGAGACAGATAAAATCACAGACACTAATTCATAGGAGTAAATGAGGAAAACTACATAGCTGCTTGTTGGATATCACACAACGTACTAAGACACTGAAGTGGTGTGAGTGACCATTCTAACATGGGAGAGTCTGATTGGATCCTTTTGTAAAGCTTTCTTTACTGTAGTACCAAAGTTCTGTAAATTTATAACTTCTGATAAGATTGTAGGATAACTGACTGTTTTCAATTCTTCTATTGTTTTCTTGATTAATATCCTGTGGATCACACACAGAATAAGTCACTCATTCAAGTTTAAATATTGGCAAGGACACTGTTTAGTACTGTTTGTTGTATAGAAATGAAGAAATTAATCAAGTTTACTCATTTATCCTTCTGACTCCTGTTCTGATTTAAAACCTATTCAAATGACTTTACATTGACTTCACTGTGTCTTTCCCAAATTCCTCAGTTGAGTTTTGAAACTATTCATTGGCCAGTTTCAGTTAAGTGCCAAGCAATTTTGTTTCCTAACAAAGTTAGAGACCATTATGCTAAGTACCTTTCACATTTTTCAAAAAGCCTTGTGTGACTGAGTGCAAACCAGAATTCTTTATTTACTTGTTTTTGATACTTTTGTTCTTTAATAACTTGCCAATGTCTTTGTAGTGAAAGACCTATCCTTTTACACAAGGTAAAGAATTGACGGTCTTTGCAGCTGTGTTGTTTCAAATTTTTATGTTCTGCCAAGATTTCTCATAGATAGTGAGTTTAGCTTCAAACCCAGAAGGAAGAAATATTTTGGAAAACTTTGCAGAGCTTGCTTTTTTTCCCACTTACATTCTGAATGAGCTATTTTATTTTTAGTCCCAAAGCAGAGAGTGTTACCTGGAGCAACATTGACTCAAACCACTTATTTTTGCTAAGAGTTTTAAAAGTGATTTAGCTCCTTGACTTGTGTGAAACAAGAACATTTCATTGTTTGAAAACTCAGCTGCAAAACTAGAAATGTTACCCACAGTGCCGATGAAATTTCAAATGAATCCAGAAAAGCAGGTTACCAGTCCTAATATCTTTCCAAGAATTGGCTTCTCTTCTCAAAATTCTATTCTGTATCCATGAACATAAGACATACTCCCACTTATAGCAATATATTTTGCCCACCAGGTAGTGTTTAAAAATACTATCTCACATAATAAGCAAAACTCCTATGTCATTCAAAATGGTATTGTAAGGGCTATGGTGCATCCCAGAATGAACATCCAAAATGTATTTAGAAATGTTTTTCTGTAAAGTGGTAAAAGGCCAAACAATATTTCTGCTGCATTACATGCCTATTAGTGTGTTCTAATGAATGCTGCCTATATCCGAGCATTTTCTTTTATTTTTTTCCCCTCCCAGTTTATTTCTGACTGTGAAATACAACTGTTAGAATATCAGATTTAAACTCTGTTTATTGTAGTTTCTCTCATTCTCTCTCAGGAAGTGTTCCTTTCTTTGTATCATTGTCAGAGCCAAGAAAACCTTGCTCCAGAAAGGTCAATTTTCAGAGAGGTGACCCTTATTTAAAAAGGGATGGCAAAAACAAGTCCAGCCCAAAACAAGCCAGGAGACTTCATAATTTCTCTTTTGCTCTTAAATTATTCCAAACAGAATGATTGTACGGAGAATCCTTCTTTTTGTGTTGGTTGACTGAATGACTTTCCCTAGTTAATGACGCCTACGGTCATTGTGTACCATGGGCTTGGAGAATGTCTGTGTCTGTTGCATCAGGCATTTTGAGTTGTACTATTGTATGTTTTTGGCAGAGCTTTCAATACCATTTAGACACATATTCTTAATTTCAAATAAGGAAAATACACATTTTTAGCAAATGGACCTGGCTGCTTGGAAAGAGTATTAAGGCATTTCATTTGATACAATGGTCACTCTTTCAAGGATACCTATTTAAAATCACCAAAACCATGGCAACAGCTTATGTTACAGAGCCAGCATTATCTTAAGTTTTGTTGCACTTTTCATGACCATGATATTAGTATTCCAGTATTTACAATACAGATTGTCAGAAAGCAGAGGTAGCACCGTTTTAAACAAATTGAATTTGCAAGCCTCCTGATAGACATTTCTAAACTTTTTAAAGTGAAAGTCTACTTGTTTTGCATCTGAAAACACTTTCAAAAAATGTTTGTCTGTGTAGTCTAAATCTGCAAATGTAGATGTTACCAAATTTTCAGGGTGAAATGACTTGGAACAGATACCTAAGTATTGTAGTAAACAAACAGTGTAAAGCACATCTGCAGAAGTATGCATTAATAATTGGGGGAGGGGGGTGTGTGCATTCCTCTCTGTTTAAACTACCTAAAAAGCTCCTGACATTGTCAAATGTTGTTGACCTGTAAAAACGCTTTTTTCACCTGTATGTATACCAAAATTTTTGGAAGCTGGAGAATCAATAGTGTTCACAAAAGAAACTTACTCACATTCCTTGAAGTTCTATTGCTTAGCACAGTAGAAATGGCAATATTACCAAAAATTTTAATTCTAAGTGTTTAGTCTTTCGTGTATCTTTAAAAGATATCTTCTTTTTGTTATGCAATAAGAATGCTGACTGTCTAATGTACTTCTTGTGAGGGAAATCTGTTGATGTTTTTCATAATTGAATGTATAGAAACATTGCAGTAAAGATTAGAAAAATCTTATAAATTAATTGTGCTGTTAGTCACTCTTGTACGTTCCTAGCAAGTTATATACTTGCACTAAAATGACAATTCCACTATAAAGAAAACAAAAATAATTAATTAGTTGTTAGATCTCTATCTACTGAGAAAAAAATTCTCCTTGAATTGTCCATATCATGCAGTAATGATTTGAAAATCAGCGAGTCATTTATTAATATTTCTAAAGAGCCTGTATGGATCAATTCCAAAGTTAACAGCTTACGCATTGTTCAATCCTTGTATATATTGTCAGTAGCTTCAAAGATAACTTTATGTGGAAAATGTGCTCAGAAAATGATTTAGTTAGATGCTTATTATGTGCTAAGTTTCACTTATATTAGTAGATTGAGAATAATGGTTGGTTTTCTTGAATGGTGGTAGAGAGATGAAATGAATAATTCTGTGCCTATTGTAACACATTAAGATGCTCCTCTATAATGCAGAGCTGCTAAATTAGGTTTTAAATTATATCTGCTTTCAAGTATGGAGGTACCTGAAAGCTTTCTCTTCAGCCTTCTTTTACAGTTGCACCTTTCTTTTGGAAAGTAGGTGATCTGGGGACATCTGCACCAATTCTGTGCTGACACAACACGTTCATGTAGCCTTACCCGCTCAGTAAAGCTCAGTTTTCAATTTCTCAGAGTGGAAGCAACAAAAAATGTGCCTACCACAGGAATGGGGCCTTTTTAGGAAATGTAAACTTTCTGCTAAATTTTATATGTATTGCTATGTTGCAGTTCCCTAACAACCCATTTATATTTCTCTGACCATTCTTATTAGTTAATTTTTTTCATTTTTGTATGTTTATTTTTTGACATAGGAAGACAAAAATATGAATCCTTTTTGCTGTGTGATCATTAAGATAGCTTTTACACTCATCCCCTCAAAATTATTAAAATGCATATGTGAAGTTCACAAGCTAAATATTCCTTTTGGTTTTCAGGAGCCTAATGTCTACACTAATTTTGGAAAAGGACTTTGTGGCAGAAGGAGAAATGGTTATTTATTAAGGCAGAATATGAATGCCCTCCAAGTATATTTATATTTATAGTGTTAGCTTTGTAATAGTCTATGTTGTCAGCTTTTTAAGGTTTTATTTATTGCCTTCTGCAATGCCATATTGCATATATTTTGGATGTGCCACTGTGTAAGTGTAAACAATTTAAAGTACCCTTGACCTGTATAAAATACACAGAAGAACATAGACTGTTTGGGTCCAGTGGACCAAAGCTTTAAGAAAATATCAGTCTTCATCTGCTGAAGATAATGCCATTTGTGAATGTTTGTAGAGATGCCAAAAATTCCTTCCCAGGCACATGCCTGTAGTTGATTTGACTCTTCTGCTAAAGAAGCAGCATAAGAGTTGCTGAAGTCAAGGGAAAGTGCGGTAGTGCAAGAAGCAGTGTAGTCTGAGAAACTGAGATCAAAGGATCCCCTGTGGCTTCTAATTCTGGCTCTGACTTCGACATCCATTTAATTAGACTCAAATCACAGAGGCCTACATTTGAAAGTGTCTGCTAATTTTGATGAGTTATTTTTTGGCTACCTGATTTTGAGATATGAAGGGTTAGTTTTTCTTTCTTTGTGCATCTGCATCTTTTGTAAACTAACATGGAATTATGGATACTCAGTACCTTTAAAAATCCACTAATCTCTTACTTCACGTGAGACTGGGAACTGAAATGCTCTAAACCTGTGGACTTGTCAATGTCAGCCCTCTTTCATCTCTGGGTTAGTTCTCCAAAATATGGGCAATATATTACATATAGTTACATTGAGTTAATAGCTATAAATGAGTAGACAAAATGTTAAATTCAAGGGAATCTATGAATAAGTGGTTGAACAGTTAAAGAAGTATACAAAGGTTTTGCAGTTCCTTTTTGATTTTTTTTTTTTAATAACAGTGGGTAAAGGTCCTAGTACAGTTTCATAGATATATGTTCTTATGGATGCAGCCTTAAGAAACAATTTTGGGGAAAGTAACCTGTTGTCTTTGCACTGCAATCACAATTATACTCAGAGGAAGTGGGTTTTTTTGTTTGGTTTGGCTTTGGTTAGGGTTTTTTTTAAGAATAATCAATTGTGATAAGACCAGACTTGTCTGGATCTATATTATTGTACAATAGAACCACCATACACTCTATTTACATATGTTTATATACTGCATGGTCTATGCCTAACAACTTTTGTAGACTAAAATTTGTTCCTCAGGAGTACAACTAACTTGAGGGCAAATTAGATTCTAACTATGCGCTGTAGACAAGGTATGACGTCTTTAATTTTCATATTGTCTGAATTTTGCATTTAGGGTAGTAAATGTGTATTGACATTAATGAAAGTTCGGCCACAGAGAAAAGGAATGGGAGTCTATAAACACAGCAAGTTGCTTCTGTTCCCCATCTACATTTGTAAGGGCTATTCCTACACAGACCTCATGAATATCTACTTCCATGAATAGCTGCATTATGAAGTCTTACAAAAGTCAATTTTGTTTCTAATTAAAATGTGAAGCATTTAATAATTTAATGTGCTTAGTCTTCTCCTTCACCTTAAAAAAAGTTTACTGCTTCCTCACTGTCAGAAATATTAAATTATATGCAGTCCAGTAATACCAATGGCTCTTATGTAGTATGACTTATTAATACGGAATTTATTTTCAGCTTAAAATACATTGTGTAATCATAGGCTCTGTAAGGCTTTTACAAATACAGTGAGCATGTTCTTAAAAATACCTTCAGATAATGTGATATTTTTAAGATAGATCTCTTTTATATTACTATGAAGTACTGGTGTTGTCTCATTTGCCATATTCAGGAGTTTCATAAAGAAAAAATAATCTGTGTGAAGGTGTGAAATATTGTTTATTACACTGAGGCTATTTTCATTGTGAGTCAGATGGACAGGAAAGACTTCTAGCAGCTGTAGTTTTGAGCCACTTGAAAAGGTGTTACTAGATCTTCCCTCCCATGTACCTTGGTCCAGATCTGCAGTGGGGATGCTTCTTTAAGTGCTCAGACAGCTCAGTCCTTGTATTTACAATGGTTTTTTTGTACTTGATCCTGCGACCATAGTACCCCTTGTGATGTTTGTAGTGAGGCCTTCATGTTCTTTGGTTGAAATATCACTCTGAAAGGTTAATCACTTCCTGGACTAATTCAAAACAAGATTTTTACTTTGGAAAAGATCTAGCTATACTGGAGAACTGACAACTATCAAAACTGTGAAAACCCCAAAGTCCTTTGTTTTGTGGACAGACAAGTGTGATAGCTTAGCTAAAGTACAGGTTGCAGGAATTTCAGTCATCTCACAAGAACTTAATTTTCAGAAGTGCAGCCCAGCAGCACTGTTTAGTTTATTTGTGTCTTGGGTATTGCAATCTACATTTATAGGGGAACAAAATGGTAGTTTTCACATTTTGTCGCAGCATGGCTGATTCATTGAGGCATTAGAAGTGGTTAATGACTATCAAGGTACCAACATTTTGTATTTGGAATGCAGAAGTAAGCAGTCAGCAATTGGGACTCAAATGTTTTATTGCAACCTGTCTAGTTTAAATAGAATCACCTGCTTCTGTCAAGTAAACAGCAAGTGTTTTATTCTACGTAAAGAGGGACTTCTTGCTCTGTACAGAAGTTGCTTTTCTGCACCAAGAGGGTATGAAGGATTTCTCAGCTTTTCCATACAATTGTCTACTGCATCCTTTCGAGGTTAAGATGCTGTAGTAAAAAGGTAAAGCACATTTGAAAAGTGTTCCTGGTAAAGGTCTGTGCTGATCTCTTTCAATCAAAAAAGTAAAAGTAAACTCAGAACAAGAAATAAAAACTAAAGGTCTGCATAGATTATAGGGCTGGATTTCTGGCGTAATGCTGTTAATATTTGGTCTGCATCTTTTCACAGCATCTGAGTGACTGGGCTGATAAATAGCATTACATGTAGGGGCTTTGGCTACTGTGCAAATGACTCAAAACTGTGGGTAATTTAGTTGTGTAACAAGCCTGCATGGGCTAAGTCTGTGTGTGTGATGTGGATCAGTAATATCATAAGTACTTTGTAAAATTATTTTGTTCTTCTTAAGAAATGGCAGTTGCCTTACATTCAGGGCTGCCCTGTGCTCAGACAGATAAAACTCTCTGCCTCTCTTTTCTTTCTCCACCAGAGGAAGAGAAAGTCACTGAGATTTTTCAGTCTAGGACTTGATTGGTTGATTCTTCTTTTTATAGTAGATAACAAAGGCTTGATGCTTCAAAAGTACCTTTCTGGATAGCCTACACATGTCGTTTCTGCAACATGCTTGTGTAGCATGCTAACTGGAGTGGATGTTTGCTTGTGTATGTGTTGATAAAACATACTGAACTTATAGTTTTGTCTTAATTTTACATTGGTGGTTGAAAACTGCTGGTGATGATGGAGGTCCACATAAAGCTTTCTTGTGCTTCAAGACAAAATCCTTGGAGATGTCTTCCAGAAAATAGCCTTCCACACATCCCTCCACACAGATGTGCTTGTGCTGGGAGAAGGGGCTTCTAGGGTGCAAAGGCAACTCTTGCTTTGCAGGTAGCATATGGATATGGTTTTACACCTCATATACACTCCTAAACTTTCCTAGAGCTGCTATAATCAACCCGATTGTTTCAGGACAAATGGCCTCAAGCAATTAACTTTTTGCAAGGCTTGACTTCGTGTTTGTAAGAACAGAGTGTCAGCTAGAAGCCACTTTAAAGTCAAGTTGTACAGTCAAAACTATAGCGTTTATTTGCCATGGCACAGTCTCTCTGGCTGTACAATACCGAATCCTGAAATACTTGCTGCCTGTTCACAACGTGCTCATTCTGCTGAAATTCCAGTACATTTATAATGAAGGTATAAAGAATCTTTTCTCAGTTTTTAGTTCAGCTGTCTCACCAGGCTTGCTTGAGCTGTAGGCAAAGTAGTTACTTGCCTAGAGCAGCAGACAAATAGGGAAGGTACAATTATGGCTTTAGGCATGTGTAAGCCAGGCACCCTCTCCTTGTTAACACTCCTCTCTGCACCACAGATGTTAACTGTTTTTTCTCTCAGATTACCAGCTAGTTAGCATAATCTGGCTAAATTCTTAGCTGCTTTTCTCAGCAAATATTTAGATCAAATGCTGCTGATTCTGCTTCAGATGTGATATGCATGTGAAAAGGCCTGTCTAGTTTTCCTAACTATATCCCTTGGTCTAAGAAATTATTACCTCTACCATTCTTTGCTTGTAGTGTATTCTTGCCTATTGTATATCTTTGAGTTTACAGCAGCTCGTTTAGTTGCTGCTTGATAATAGCAGCCTTGAAGAGATGGGATTCCTCTTGTTTGTTGGATTGATTTTCTCTGCTGCTGTCTATTTGAGAGCAGTTTCCTTGTTTTTAGGTTTGCTGTGAAAGCTTTGCTACCTAGTAGTTTTTGCCTGCTAAGGAATATGACAACAGGAATTTAGTGTTTCAAAATCAAAGTGTGGTGCCTTTGGGCACACGGTACTTTGTTTGACTAATTAAAAATGAAAGTAAATTTTACTCCTTTTTTTTTTTTTTGTCTACCTAACAACTTCATTGCTTGGTTGAATTACAAACTATAGTCAGTTTATCTTCTGGATTTACACTGCTGAGCCTTTTGTATTTCAAGAGCTTCACATTTCCTGTACTGTTATGACTTTATATATATATCTTGTCGCAACCCTGAATGGCTGTCTACACCAAGGTTTTCATAAAATTTCTCCTTGGTGAAGCACTGCTATGGGTAGCAATGATGAGAGTTGTAGTATAGAAAAGGCATCAGCATTTTTACTGCTGTGTCATCTACTGACTCTCAGATTCACCCCTTAGTGGTAATACACTGGCAGCTGATGTCTATTTATCTTTTTTTGTATCAACACTGTTGTTCCTGTTGGGAACAGTGAGCTGGTGGGAAATTTTCAAAGGGAGGGCTGTTGTAGGAAAGCTAGAAAAAGCATACTGCCAATCTTCAAAATATCAAAGACAGTAACGCTGAAGAGAGTACTCCTGCTTTAAGGACAGTACAACACATTTATGTCCTCAAAAAAGGGAGTGGTTATTTAAATGTCTATTCTCTGAGTGATTGCCAGAGCAAACTGTGAAACCCACATCCACTGTTCCTTCCATGTGTTCATAGCCCACTGTTCATAGCAGCCCACTCAAGTGTTCAAAGCCTGCTCCATCTTTGTTAAGGAATACAGCAGAGTGAGACGGTGGGTACATTTTCAGTCAGGCAAAGGGCCTCTATTTGTATGTGTTGACAAATACAAACAGGCCTTTTAGTATCCATAAACTTAAACATTAAAGGACTGGCTTCTTAAAATTATTCTTTAAGAACGGGAACTATTACAGGGTGGTAAAAGATGCAGTTAATTGGTCATGATTAAAGCTGTTTGAAACCTGATTCCTTGAGTTTTTAGAACTCATAATTGTTCTATGTAATCCAGAGCGGTACTGCTCTTTCATCCATATGAAGAGATCAGAAAAGAGAGATTTACAGCTTAGGTTGCCCCAAGCCACACATAGCTGACTTAATTTTTCTTTTCAAGGGAATTTAAAGATTGTTGTTGTGACTGGTTCTTGGTGGATTATGTGTTATTTTGAGGTCACCTGTGGGGTTGTTTTTTAAGTGATTGATTGACTGAAATTAATTATTCTGTCATGGCAGTAATGGAAGTAAGATTGAGGACACTGATAAATACAAAAGAAAAAGCAATTCTTATAAATGTACTTATGTATTTTTCAATTTAAATAAATCAGGCAGAATACATATGTCCTGTATGGTGGTTTTGATCCTTATATTTTTCCCTGAATAGCCAGAATGTTTTTTCTTTGGTGATCCCTAGCTTGAAAAGAATATTCAGAATGCTTAAAATGAAACAATACTTCACAGTCAATATGTTTTCTGACTTATCCTAAACACCTGAACTCAAATTCTCTTTCTCAGTTGTTTGTTTGTTTGTTTTTTCTCAGATAAACCATTTTGTTCTCAGTCACAGAGTAATTTCAATTAAAGTTATGGGTTAAGTGAATAAAGTCCAGAGAAAACACACAGGATTAACTGTTGATTTAATACTGGAATTTATACTAGAAAAGTAGAAACCTTTATGAGTTATATTTGTTATATTGACCTTCCTTTAAAAAGGAGAGAGGGGAGAAAGGCAAGGAGAAACCTTTCAGTGCCTTATGTGTGTCTTAAGATATGCCTGGTCAATTGATCTCTTTAAAGTGTGTGGCAAGGTGAATGTGGTTTTGTAGGCTGTTAAAGGAGATGGGTGTCAGCACTCTATGGCAGAAAGGAATGCTCTGTGTTTTGCAGGTGCACAGTCCTTAGGTTGCCTAAGAAGTGCTAAGGAGCTACCTACTATTAATGTTTGACTCTTGAATCATGTCAGAGGTGTTGAGGGTTTTGGATGAGAATCAGTTTTAGTTTCACTGTGGAATGCAAGGCAGTGATTTAAAGGTAGCATGAAATTTTTCACCTAAGGCCTTCAGAATTTTTATGACATTCTGGTCAATGCAAGTATGCTTTTCTCTTCAAATTTTAATTTTTTCTGAAAGGACATATTTAAAGTGTGCTGCTATGCATTGGACTTTATGTTAAGTGTCTTATTAAAGAAGCAGCCCTGTTCTCTTCAGGAAGAATGATATCAAGAGCTAGGCCTGTCTTTGTGTGTTTGGGTTCTGTGATTAGTTAAAATATAACTTTTTAAAATCTTTTCATCTCCATATAGGTTTTTTCCCCTAGCTTGCAGTAGGGAACTAAACATAACAAAATCCTTTAATATGCTGTATACATCTCTGGAAGTATTAAACTGTTAGGGAATCAGTGAGTTCATCAGATATACCTGTTTTACTGATTTTTGACTCTTCTCCTTTGAATCAGTATGAGATAGGTGGTCCCTAGAAGTGTATATCCATTTTAATAACAGATCTTTGAAAAAAAGCTGTGTTAACAGTGTAATACTGCACAGACACTACCATACTGGCAGATGATCACATATGTGTTATCTCTCTTAATAAAGCTGTTTTGCAGCTGCAAAAACAAAAGTTAAAAGGGTAATAAAATGTTTTCTTGTAGAAGTCAGTGTATTTTTATGATTAGAATGTGACCCACTTTTCTCTTGAGAGTCTTAATATATGTGTGGGCAAGGGTTCACTGAACACAGTAGTAATCCTTCTCATACTTGTGTGTAGAAGATGCCAGATTTTTCTTCAGTTCATACTCCAACAGAAGGTGAAAAGAGTTGATTCATGTCTCCGTATCCTGAAGACACAGCAGCCTTTGTATCATGAAATTTTCTTTTTCATTTTTTTTGTCTATTTAATTAATCCTTATTCCATCTTTTTGATGTTCATGAAGTAATAGTTTAAATGGCATTTAGGAGAACAAGATCTAATGCATTGAACAGATCAGTTCCATGAGATCTTGAATCAGGTCTGCACAAATTTTAAAATCTAATAAATTCTTTTCAGGTGAGATTAGTAAATTATGGTATACCTCCTACCTTGAACTATTGTGTAAGTTTTGGCCATATTGCTATAATGCTGAGTTTCTTATCTGTTACTTAGTTATATTTTGCCTAAAATTAAAAAAAAAAAAAGTTGACACACTTTGGCACTATTGAAAAAAATTTCTTTATTGTATAAATCTATTGTAGTCTTATGTGTTTCAACAATATTAAATAGTTGTGTGTAGTTAATTATAGGCAGCAAGCCTCCAAGATTTGTTTCTACAAATTATAGTTATTGGCAGAATAATAAATGAAACAATAATTTAGTCCAGTATAGGTTCGACCTAAATTGAAATTGATATGTAACTTACACATAACTAAATTTTTAGTGTGTGTTAATGAAAAAGGGCTGCTTATTTTGTAAAACAACCTTGAAAACTGAGTGTAAATGCCCTACTATTTTGAAACTTATATTTAAAACCAAATTAAATGCTGTGAGAAATATTTAAAACCGAGGTTTACTCTTTAACATTTATTGCTCTCAGCATGTTTTATAAAAAGCTTTGTAGGCTGCTCATTGTCAGTCTTAGATATGAGCATAAATATTAAGCTGTAGATAAGATTGTATTTCTTGAAATCCAACATGTCTGGATGTTGCCCTGAGTTTTGCAGTTCTGGATGTTGTCATTCTTTTGTAACTGGTTCTCTCATATTCTTTGTCAACATAGCCATGTTATTGTAAAGGTATCTTTTTATTTACAGTCCTTTCTCCTGGGCACAGAAGTTTGATGGACATTTCCTTTGACCAGTGTGATTGAGGGGAGGCTCTCTGTCTCCTCCAATCCACAGTGGTTTATAAGACAGATATAAATAAAGACGGGCAGGTTCGCCTGCAGTTTTTTGTTCCTTGCTCAACAGGTGTCTGTCTCCTTCTTTCGTGTTGTTACTGCGACATCTGGATTACAGAAATATTTTAGCTTTATTTTATATATCAACTGGAAGCAGTGATAGATACTTTTGAAAATTTAAACACAGGAAGAACATTTTAATTATTAAATACATTAATTGTGCTTTTGAAGAGAAGTGCGATTTTTGGCCTCATTTGCGGTTCCAGCAGTGATTTAATATACACTATTTTATTTGCACTGCATTATTTACAGTGGGTTTTTTATTCCTGTAAGTTCTGTTATACCTAGTACCTTGTACAAAACTGGTTTGATTTGAATGTATCTTCAGAAAATGGGTGTTGGAGAACTTGCAGATGTGTCAGTTGCTGGAGGTGGATATGTGGTTGGTGCAGCTGTAACCAAGAAGTACTTAAGATGTTTGCCTTGCACAGTACTTTTACCTTATCAGATATGTGCCAGACTGGAGACTCACAGAAACTCCACAGAGGACAGTTATTGAAATTGCCTGCCCCTGGGTAAAGTTTCTGCTTAACCTCATCAGTTAGTTGTTGACTGATGCATAAAAGCTTATGTTCCCTTGGAGTCTGATCTAACTGTGCATCTATTCAAGCCTTCTGGGAAAGCTGGAAATGAATGATGTACTCAGCGTATGGATGTGTGAAAGAGACCATAGTTTAATAGTAATTTGATAGAAAGGAATTAATGTTAGGTATTACTAAAAGTAATACTCTTGGTTAGATAAACAAATTACAGGTTTTCAGAATTTTGTATCATCCTTAGGCATCTATCTCTGTTTAGTGATACTTAGCAAAATTGCCCAAACCAATTCTATCACCTGGGAATTAAATAGATTTTGTTGCACTTTTTTTCTTTGATGTAGGTATGTGTGAACTTTCTAGGACAAGTCACCATGGATGTTTCTTAAATATAATGATTGATCTTAAGACTTACCTTGTCGAAGCTCTGGGATTTGTTATAATTGAATGAGCAGTTCACCTCACACACTTCAGAGGGGTTTTATGCCTTTTAAACAAATTACAGGGTTATTATTTTTTTGAGCTGTCATGTTGAGTATCTGAAATTAAAACTTGGTCATTTATGTATAAGACCCTTCCAATTCCTATTCTTCCCTCTTAGTTTTCATCTGTTTTCTCAGTTTTGTTACCTGCAATTTTTGCTATGGGTTTTATCATAAATTCTCACTCTGGAGCTGTAAGTCTGTTATTTTTCTTTAGAATAAGACCAAGATGAAACTTTGATGCAAGAGAAACCATTTTACTGTTCTTTGATTCATTTAAGAAGTTCAGTTATTCTAAATACAGATCCAAAATGATACAGAATCTGCAGAACAAACATGCAGATTAAAGGACTTTGTGAATCAAAGCCCACTTTTAATGACTGCTTGGTAGATATGTATGACCCATTTCCTGTAGAGTTTGATAAAACTTTTTCAATGTTATCACTGAATAACCTGGGATAGGAAGTTTGTTGTAATATCACTACAAAAAATACCATCCAGTATGTCGATGAGAAGATGCTAAACATACTCATGTGATATCAATTGGTGTGTTACTGAGGAAATTTTGTGATCCTGGCCCTGAAGTGTAAATTAAAAGAGTTGATCAAGTGATAGGTGTGGTTAAAAGTGTTAACAAAGTGGGCCTTCAGAGTGAGTACAGTGATGCAGCAAACTACAATTACCACGTGCAAAGATCTGCACTCTGCCTCTGTGGGTGAATTGTCTTTCTTCCTTTTTCCTCTTCCTCTCCCTCAAAATATAAAAGCAGGACTGCACTATCTTTGCGTAATGCCTCAAGAATTTTTCTTACTATTCACCTTTAGTTTGAATTGGAAATTACAGCAAAGTGCTGGACACTCAGTTATAAAGAAGAGCCATGAGGTCAGTGCTGGGAGTGATAAAGTACTTAGAAGAGTGACATAAAAGGGTGAAGGGATAACGACTTCTATACATCTAGATTTGGATCTGTGTCTTTTTACTTCCAAAAACCTTTCTCTTGGATTTCCTGTCATCCTAAATATGTCATTTTGTGGTGTTGTTTGGTGAGTATATACTCACATCCATTCCTACTCCATTGCCAATTTTCATAAGCTTCGGTCCACAAAGCTAAAGTACTGTATTTTTTCTTGTACTATTTGCCCATTTTGTATATAAACATTTCATAACAGGATCTGGATATCTTTTGAGCACTAGCAATAAAGGGAAAATGAAAGGCTTCATGTGAGTGTTAGCCAACAGATGAGAGAAGACTTACGTTTTCATGTGATTTAGGACTGCAAAAAAATGAGGTTTATGAAACCCATCTAAGCATAAGCTGAGGCAGACAAGGAATGAAAGAAACAGCAAACAAGGAGTTTGCAGCAGGAATAAAGGCATGGAGGAGGCTCTTAGAAGAAAGCCAGCCTTCATAAGTGGTTGAAAGAAGGTGGCTTTTTCTGAGGGAGGAAATTGTTTGGCCCAGAGAACCACTGTTTGTGCTATCTTGAGAATAAGAAGGGAGAGAGACCTCTCTCTCTAGAGACAATGTGATTCCAGGATAAAGGAATCAAGATCCATTGGGTTGCAGGGGTGGGAGCTTTAACATTGAATTAAGATGATACTTTTGAATGCCATTTATTATGTTTTTAAGATACTTATGTTGTAATGACTCATTGAAAGGCTGGTGATATTTACATGTTCAATACTGCAAGGCTATTGAGCTACCAGTATGAAAAATATGGCAATGGATTTAGATAATTAACCGTGAAAAAGCAGTGGTTATCACATTCAGAAGTAGTTGCAAGCTGTTAAAGAGAAGTTGTGCTGGATTACTGAACCATATTCTCCAAGCAAGTGGTGTCATCATCTGTCATTTGAGTCCTTCTGACTAGAGGGATGTCTGGGGTGGGAAATTTGTAACTATAAGAAAGGAGGAATGGCAAAGTGATTATCTGTGAGTCTTAAAATGTGCACTGTTTCTCCTCTATTTATGGACACTTTGCGCGGGACAAGCATGCTTTGCTGTAATTTCTGCTGCATTCTTACTTAGGTAGTTGCTGTGAGTATCACAGCTTTAGATGCACATGGAAACTGGGACATTATTTGCTGTAATGCTTAAAATTCTGCAACCCTTAATGCTTCTGTAACGCAAGTCTGAGTGAACTGTGGTCACCAGTGTAAGACACTGGTCCAGAGTGTTTCAGCGTCCAAACTCACTGAGCCTGCAGAATACTCATCACTGGGGTGTGAGATTGCAGAAGAGGTCACTGTTTAAAAGAACTGTTACTTTTGCACGTGTTACCTATCCTTCAACATCTAGACAAAGATGGGTAGAGAGCTTCCTGCTTTAAATTATCATTTACTACACAAAGGTGGAATAGACTCCACCAGTGTTTCCAGTTTGTACCATATGAAGCTGCCATTGTCTGTAAAAGCAAAATTTTTACAAGTGTCCCCATATGGATGTATGATAGAGATTATGGAGTATAATGCATGCATATATTACAATTTTGGTTTAAAGATGGTTATTCAATAACATGTTTCTTTATAAACAAAACAGACTGAGACTTAGGAATAGAAATAGTCTTATTTATATTTTTTGGATTCCAGACTTACATGTTGGGCATATCTAGTTTTGCATGTTTCTCTTTATGCTGTAAGTCAGTAGTAGATGTGTTTTGACAGCTGCATTTTCCTTATGTTGAGCTTCCTAGTTCTGAGCTGGTTCTGAGTAGGAAGAAGTTTTCCTTTTTAGGTGATAACAAGACCTGTGCTGTCAGGAGTTTCAATCTTTTATGCATTTTACCTGGCATTACTAATTGATGGTCATCCTTCTGCAGAATGTTTTCTGATATTGCTGTTTTTCTCTCAGTAACTAATCACTTTTACCTCTGCTAACCTTGAGGAAAAATGAGTAGGTGATGATTGAGAAATAAACTTAAGGAAAGTGATACCAGTTTCTCTGCCCATTACTCTCAGGCCTTGGTGAAGGATGTAGCTTTAATGGGGAAATGAGAACACTGAGTTAAACGTACTCAACATCTCTTTCTCAAGAGACACCTGAGCAGTGTGCAAGTAGCGCTTTTCCTCTGTGGTACTAGCAGGGTCTAATCCCATGACCGTGTCTCTGTCAGTAGCAATTATCCAGCTTTTGGTTTACCCATCCCAGGGACTTAAAGGAATGAGGAGATGGGTCTTTGAACTGACAGGCTAACTAGCTTTACAACACTGAAGAGCAGAATTAATTCTACAGTTTTGGAATCTCTTTCTCTGTTCTGTTTTTTAATGTCTTCTGTTTCAGAGAATGTCTTCTTTTTCCCTTTCTTTCTCTCACTCCAACCTTCTACACACTCCCTTTCTCCCTCCCCTGCTCCCCCCCATCCCCACTCACTAATTTTAGATTAAATACTTGCATGAAAAAATAATTGTAAGTACATTTTGAACTGAATGGGGTTTTTACAAGTTAATGAAATTACCATAAAATGAGGCTAGATACATTCCTCAGCTTGAGTAATGTTTGCAACTAGAACAGTGTTGTTTTTTTTCTTTTCTTTTTCTTTTAGGTGCAATTGAAAGAGTTAACATGAACTCGTAACAATGCCTACATAAATAATTTCTACAAAAGAAGTTATTTCCACATGGTTTGCAGCTCCCTCCTATAATTTTTAGTACCTTGCTTTTGTCACTTGTGACATTTCAAAAGGCATTTCTTTATATTGAGAAGAGCCTGAGAAGCATAAATTCAAGACCATATCCCCATAATAGTGGTAAAAGAGTTTTGGTTTTTTTTTTTTTTTAATTTTTTATTTTAACAATGCAGATTTTCTCATTGGAGGAAGGTTTGTTGTTGTTGTTTTGTTGTTGTTTGTTTGTTTGGTTGGTTTGGTTTGGTTGGTTTTTTTCTTGGGAGAGAAAAGGCAAAAATCCATGCAAACCAAACCAAAGCAGGGTGTGAGTATTCTCTAAATGGCTCTCTGGCTGCTTCTCTAAAGACATCAGTTGAATCTGGATATAAAACACATCTGAGATCTCAGTTTAGGATTATGATACTGATGAATGATACCATAATTACCAAGAAATCCAGATTTCCTTTTGTCAGTTTTCTGTGCAAAGGCAATGATACTTTCCTGCAAAGGGGAAAGTTCTGCAATGCGATCAAAGAAGTAAAAAAAAAAAATCTGAACAAAATAACAATTATAATGGCCTTAGTTATAGGTGCATGATAATCTATCTCAGAAATGGAATGCAAATATTGAACAGGTGAGGCTTCTAAAACCCTGAATTCACTGCAGTGAGATACCAATTAGATAGGTGTGCTTGAGTAGGACAGGGTACAAGCTGTGCTTGACTTGAATCTTGGAAACTGAGATCACTCAGGTGGTGGTTAGTTGCATTCAGTTACTCTCCTAGCCATGTTCCTATGAGATTGCTGAATGTTTCTGTTTGAAAGCTTTACTTGGTGGTGGATTTTAAGTTTTGATCCTTGTGAAAGTGGTCTAACAGGAAAGAACCATTGTGAAAAGTGAAAGGTTATCTTGTCACCTTGATTGTCACATAGCTTTTGTATCTCCTGCAAGTAACTGGTCTTCCATGACCATTTGTCCATTGCTACCACAGAGAACTGAGTTTTGTGTTCTGGTTTTCCAGCACTGAATCAGCAGAACATGGCAGGTCTGTGCCTCATTGGCTTGTGAGGTTCATTATGCAAAACTAACATAACACAGAGATATGATTCTTACAGTGCTGTCATTTGCTTGTGTTAAAGAGAAACAGAGACTGGGAAGGACTTCTGAAGTACCTGTCCTTTCCCTGTGGTGGAGTCATACTGGTAACACATACTTTACCTTGTACATACACCTCTGTTGTGAATTTCAATATGAAAAATGTTTTGGATCTCTTAAAGATGGATCCTGGCCCAGGAATTCAGTAAGAACTTGTTATTATTACTTCTCCTGTGCTTACAGGTCAGGTTAATAAACAATGAATAATTTTTTTTAATAATTACTTGAAATGGTTTTAGTCACAAGCTTGGTCTTTCTGTCATTCAGTGCCAGCTTCAGAGTTTTAACTGTCTTGTTTTTCACCCCTCAAAATCGTGTTAAGAAAGCAACTTTTCTTAAATCACAATAACAATAGAAGCTGGTTTCTTTAAGAAAAGTAATGCACCTTTGAATTGGAGCACTGTCACAATAACATTTAATTCATGGTGCATTGACATGGATAGTCATTTATGCATTAGTGCAGCCAACGAAACACAACCCTTGATAGACTGGTGTAAATTATTGCATGATACTTGCAAACTAAAACAAGCAAAAAAACCTGAAACAAACTACTGATTTTTTTGGGGGAACTGTAACTGGAAAATCAGAACGGAAACTATTGAAACATTCTAATCATAAGTAATGAGGTGTATTTTTCACTTGTTTGTTTTTCAATGTGACACATCCTTTGTGAGTGTTTCAGTATTCTGTGTGTTGATTTTATAACCTTTGACTATAAAATCTTTCTGTGTTGAACGTAGTAGGCACCAAATGCCTTCTGCCCCTTTTCTGTTATGAATTTCATGGATCATATAATATATCAGGCCACTTTGTGCCATTGTGTATCAGAATTGTTCAAGGAATTCTTTGAATTAATGAAACCAAATAGCTTTATTCTTATACCTGTCACTATATTGTTTGCTTGTTATCAATTCAAAACACAATTTTCAGTATAAAATGCAATAGGTTTTCCCTTAGGAGTACAAAAACATAAATAAACACCTTCCATATTATGAATCTGGACCTTATGGAAAGGGAAATCCAGAGCAAGGCTGTTGTCTCTCCCTACTTTTTTATAATGACTCCTTGAAGTGTTTCTCTTTCAGTTCTTTGCCATTTGCGAATTCTATGTTAAGCTTTTCTCTTGTTCTTTCTGATGCTTTTTGGGTTGTTTTTTTGTTTTCTTAATGCCCTGTTCCTCTCCCTAGTACTTGGGAGGAAACTTTACTGTGAAAGCACTGGCAGCTAAGCTTGGGCATTTTTTACACGAAGACAGAAAAAAAGCTTGAAAATAAAAACATAGATTTTTTTTTAAAGAAAGAGAAACCATTCAAAAATTTGCCAGGATATTATGCTGTGTATTTGATGAATTATTAACCTTCAAGATTATAGTGCCTGCTTCAGCATTGTTAAATTTTATAATGTTAATCTTTTGCTGTGAATGTAAATATGCTAAATTCCATATAAAATTTCAGAGGTGGGGAAAAAAACAAAACAGAAACAAGTATATTTTATGAAAATCATATTTCCACAGTAAATAATTCAATCTCTTTTTTATTGGTTTGTTTTTCATAGCTCCCATGGGCAATGGTCTATAGTGTAAATATACACCTTTGAAATATGCAGGCTATTTTTAGCTGATTTTGTATTTGTAGGAAAGGAAGGCCTGAACCTGAGGAAGAATGTCTTTAATTTTCTCATGACTTAGAATCATTTCCTCTTCAATGTATTTTTCACCTGTCCTATCTTTTAAATGTTATTTTAAGTCAGCTTGATTAAAATGATTAAAAATGAGAATTCAAGCAGGAGTGCTCTGTAACTGTAGACTAAGTAGTGTGGTTTCTTTACTTTTTATGAGTTTTCCTGTTTAGAAATATGCTTGGTCATATGAGGAAACAATGAAATGACAAGCAAACATTTTTTAGAAAGTGACTTTTTACAAAAAAAGAAAAAAACTAGCTAGTTTATGGGTAAAAATCATTCAAAAACTGCAACTAAGCCACTTAATGGCTTTTAATTTTTCACCTGAAGCCTATATGGAGGATTTAGGCTTGTGTAAGACAACTGTTAGTCGTGATGTTAGACATGAAATCTGGAAAATAAACAGTGTTTCATTTGACTGTTTATTAACAGATCAAAAAATGCTTTAAGTTCTTCAGAAGCATGTGAAATCTTTGTACAGTACTAACAGATGACAGATATAACCTTTAATACCTAATGAAAAGTAATTCACTTTACCAGGTAATTATGGCAAGCTTATATTTTCATATTTTCCCAATATTAATTGCAAACAAGTTTTTGATAACTGAAGATGAAATCTTTCCTTCTTTCTAAGTCATTACCATTTGGAAGCATAAGTATTATCAGCTGAAGAGATGCGTGTGACTAGATTTTGCGTTTGGAGGAAAGGATCCTTATTATAAAATGCTGGATTGACATGGTGAAACACTCTGAGAGTCAATACTGTGGATGTTGAAGAAAGGCTTTTAAATATGATTTATTGGTCCATCCCATGTTTTATACATAGTGCAACTTGTGTCCTGCCCTCCTGCCAGCTTTTGCAGGCACTCTTTGACACTCTTTTTGCACAATGGAAAATTAACACCAGTAGGTGAAATAAAATTGACCCGTCTGAGAAAGCATAGTGGGCCCACCAAGGGGACAAGTTGTTTCAGAGAATGCAGCAAGTCACCTTTACAACTCTGGTTTTGCAGGTTCTATGTAATGTGGAGCATGAGACATCCTATTGTACCCATTGACATATAGGTACTGTTCAGTGGGGGAATTTGGGTTTGCACATAACCAAAATTATATCAGTTTATGTCCTTTTTTTTGGGTAAATACAAGTCAGAATCTTTAGAGCCAAGTATGCTTTTAAGTCTCGGAAAGATTTAGCTTGCTGCATATAACATAGAAGAAATATTTCTCAGGTTGAGGTGTAGAGAAATCCTCTGAATAATACTTTGTAGGGATTGTTAACCCCTAGGCTGCTTAGATACTGGGATCATAGAAAAAAACCCTGTGAATTTGTATAATTGTATTTTCCGCTGAATTGCTTTGATGCCTGGTTTAATTGCATATGTTGGAGACATCACTTGACATTGGCAAAAACTGAAGTCTCAGTCACAGGACATAGGTGTCTTAAGTTTATTGGATTCCTGTGTGGCAAAGATTGACAAAGAGTTTATTCTTCAATTTATTCTTAGATAGAGTCTTTTTATTTTTATCAGCTGATTGAATTGTGACTTGGGGGTGCCAGGGCACTTCTGCTGTGCACATCAAGATGATGATTGTCAGGGTTATTTTTGACCTTTGCAACATATCAGTGTTATAGTATGTAACAACTTTTTTTAGTCCAGGAAATTGCAGATACTAATTTGTTTTTAGGTAAAGAAATTAAATATTCAATGTATGTGCAACATTAGAAATAGCTTCCAGCAGCTTTTCCTTCATGTGTGCATTTCATCTTTTGTCCAACTCATAATTATACACCTATATTCTTCTTGTCTTGCTAGATCTAAGCATCATGCATTTGGGGCTAGGGAGTACATAAAGTACATTACTACAGAACCAAGGAGAGTGACTACTTGTATTTCACATATTAACCTGAGACAAAAAGTGTAAAACTTTTCTACTACTGTGCTCTGCTATTAGATATGCTAATATTGCTGTCATGTGAAGAGTAGTTGTAAAAAGAAAGTTTCAATTACACTTGCACAAGCAGCATTAATCCTGGTACTTCTAATTGCTGACGATTCTAAAAATTTATTTTATTTTATTTTGCAGGCTCTTATAGAATGTCTCTTTATGTGCATTCTGTCTTTATGTATATTATCTAGATGGACAGATGCAGGTAGAATTAATGAACATGACTGTAAACTGTAATAATTCACTTTGATGACGGTTTTAGCAGGGTATGATTCAAATTCTTTTTCTACCTCAAGCAGTTCTTCAAAACTGAGGGCTAATGTTTTCTCTGAAAACAAAGTCTTCAATAACCATCACAAGATCTTAGGGAAAATCACATGGGATATTGCTGGAGGGCAGGAATGAAATTCAAACATGACACCAATATATGACATGTAACGGAACTGTAGAGTAAATAAAAGAGTCATAACAAGCGCTCTGTCTTGGGAATAATTGTTAAATAATTTTTGATAGCATGAGAAAGGCACGTGTTTGTTAATATGGTGCTGAACAAATATGAAACAAAATACAGTACCTAAAAAAACTTGTGAGCTATACAGACACATGATGAAATAAGGATTGAATTTGAGCTTCTGATTGAAGAGTTGTTCAGCTTAAATATATATCTCCCAGAGTGTTGGAGAGTGCATATGAAATGTTCTCAGTTTCCTTGGTGAAAAGATTTATATGTATTTATTTTTATTTATTATTTGTTTTATTTAGATAAGGGTGACTCCTTAACACCCTTTCCTTGCTCTAGTCCTATACAGATTATTTCATTTCTATATCCATATAGTATAGTCCTGCAAACTGTCTTATTATCCTGATATTTGTGATTCTGCAGTAATGTTAGCAGCACTTCAGTCTTGAGTGTAAGGGATGACTGAAGTAAAATAATACAAAATGTATCTATTGTGCTTGGAAGGCATATTGGACAAAGTATGCCTAACTGGAATAAAACAGTTTTGGAAATCTTTTTCTAGCTGTCAAACCCATTGTTCAGAACTATTGAAATATACAATTTCAGCCCATTATTATTTTTTCCTCTGAGCTTATTTGAGAGTCTGTAGTATGTGCAACATTCTAGAAGAAAAAAACCCAGTGGTTTTGACTTTTGGTAATTCATGCAGTTTAATTTTGCTAATTCTGAACTCTTCCTTTAATTCTTCATTTCACTAAATTATGAGATGTTCCAGAGCCAAGCCATCTGGTTCCTATAAAAGCCACAGAAAGATCAAGGACATCTCCAACTGATTTTATTGTCCAGAACGCCTCATGAGCCTTTAATGGGAATAGTGGGGGTGGGCAGAAAGCTTGGGGTTTTTTTTAGCTTAAAGTTCTCTTATTGATGGCCTTAGAAGTGAAGTCAGCATTCTACACTGTGTTTCATAAACCTTTTATGACTACAAGAGAGTAAACAAGATAAAAGTTCACTGTGTTTCTCACTGAATAAAAAGGATATTCTCAAAATTTGATACACAGTTTTTATTTAAGATGTTCTTCATGAGCTCCCTGTGATATTCATACTGAAGTCACTTTGAATTGAAATATCCCAGTCTTTAATAACTTGAAATA
Source organism: Climacteris rufus (assembly GCA_013398175.1). Lineage (NCBI taxonomy): Eukaryota > Metazoa > Chordata > Aves > Passeriformes > Climacteridae > Climacteris > Climacteris rufus. Next base: position 146,516 of record VZRZ01007062.1, read on the forward strand.
AAAGATAAACAGAAAATATCTCTCTTGGGGTTGCAATACAAATGGTGCCTAGCTAAGACTTTTTTCATGTGTTTATACCTTGTCTCTGTCATGGTAAATTTAGGTAAAAAATGCTCCTCATCTTTATAAAAGACAAAACCTGGGGAGAATTTTTAGTAGTCTGGGGAACTTTGCAGTAATTGACAGAATTGCTGCATTTAAAATCATGGCTTATTACAAGTCCATTATAAGTGGATAAGTTAACTTACTCTCTAGTCTCAATTTTACTTTCAGTATAATTCAGCACAGAAGAGTTGGGATATTGATGGCTGTTCTCAATAGCATTTCACAGCTGTGTAGAAAGTTTTTATTTGTGAATTGGAAAATTAGTTTTGATGTTATAACAGTAAAAACCAAAATTCTATGTATAAAAGAATAGGAATAATACAGATTTTATCTTTGTTACTTTTTGTGGGGTGCCCAAAACACTGATATCATACTTACGAGCTTCTTTCTCTTAAGACTAGATGAAGGCTTGTTCCCTTGAGTTAATGAATTAGGAGAATATAGTTATAAATCAGGGCTCAATAGAAAGATCAGAAATATAAATCCTCAGTTGTTTCATTCACAATATGAGCCCTTTGCTTTTGTATGGCTTTGAAACGTCTGTATGCCCTGTCTGCCCCATGACATCTTGATGCAGCTGATAAATACAGAGAGCTTTGTGACCCTGACTGTCTAGAAGCTGGGGCATGGCCTAATGTCAGGTGCCTTCAAGGCTTGGTTGTACAAGATATACCTTAAACAATGTTGAGACTTGTTAAGTATTATTGACTTGATCCATATATTTCCATCATTTGTTTTGCTTCAGATTGTTTTGGAAAGATGCTGAGATTAAAATAACAATTAAGAAAAAGTATCTTTAAAATCCATGAAGTACAAGAAAAGGAGATACAGTCAGATATCATACTCCCATAGAGACGTGAAATTTCAGCATTTTTAAGCAAGTGTAATAACAGTTTTCAGGCCTGCTGAAATCGGTTACAACTATTGATGTAAAAAATACAGTACATCTGATATGAGAGAGAGTGATGAGATAGTGATGTGGGCCAGTGCTGATGACAATGTTAAGCATGTGTGTACTTTTCAGTAGTAGCCTTTAAGCATTAACATAATAGGAAGTCTTCACAGGAGGTCATTAGAATGACTAGGGAACTCAAGAAATGTCTTTATTACACCAACAGATTACTTGCTCTTGTGCCCTGGCCAAAACTTGATCCAGGATTCTCAGCTAGATTTGGCATCAGTTTTCAGCTCCAGGATTGTCTGTAGAACAAATAACGCTGCTTCCTTCCAAGTTCTATAGGCTTCAATGCAGTACCTGCCCTGAAAATGAGTAAGACACAAGTAATTTTTTTCTAGAAGTAGCTTTGTAGAGATGTTGAGTGAAGAAGTAGAACAATGATAGTGAGCAGTTTCACACTGGTGTTCTGATTACCACAGCAACAGAATATATTGCATAAGGACAAGAGTTCATTAATTTTCCTATTAGGTAAATTCAGAACGTTTAATTTCTGCAGCATAAACTTCTATTCTGCATTACAGACTAACAGAGAAATGCAAAGTATGAATACACTGATACATGGAGAACATGAATAAGGCATAATGGGAAAATACAACAGATAGAAAAGAGTGGGCAGTTTTACCACCCACCACCCAGAGCTATGAATCTGTCTGATATCATCACTGGTTAAAAGAGATCTCTGCTTTGGCTCAATTGCACATAATTTGGCTGACAGTTGAAATACAAACCTAAACAGTCACTCAGCTAAAGATACACAAAATTAAGTATTTCATGCAATGCCCAACCCCTTCAATCTTTATTAATAACTTAATTACATTAATTACACCATGGTTTAAAGCATTACTACTATAAGAGAGGGAAAAAATGATAGACTCTCCTAAGTAATGAGCTGCATAGCAATTCTATTAGAATTAAGACTATTAGCAAAATGCAAAGTAGCAGTAATTTGTAAATATACACTTCATGGTTTATAATTCCTCTTGTCCCACCCTATAATTGTTTTCTTTAGCCAACTGCAGCAGACGTCATCCTGGAGGTCAGTCCAGGTGTTTCAGATGTTATGAATAGAAGGCTATTCTCAGGCTGAGCAGATCTCTGAATAATGGTAGTTCCACGACATTTCCACTCCTTTGTGTGTTGCTGTTGTTTAGAAGGTTTTTTTACTTAAATCCTCAGCAACCACCTGTAGCACTAAAATCAACTGAATTTTCCTTATTTTGTTCCATTTCATCATGCAACACAACTGTCTTGAATTGAGGTACTGAAGCCTTTATATATCAACTCAGATGTAAAGAGAGCGTGCTAGATCCATGTGGTGGATCCACGTTTACTGGCCCTTAGACTCTTCTAAAAGTAATGCTTTCTTTGTCATTTAACTACAGAACTTACTTACTTGAATCCTTATTAAAAAAATGGAGTATTTTTATCATAAGTAGGAAAAGTAATTGTTTTCTGAGTTGTTAGCTGTTTAAATCAAAGGGATGGAAGCTTTTTAGTGGTGAAGGTACAGTTTGGATATTTGGTTAAGCATCTTTCTTAAGTCAGGTTTATCCTTTTCAAGTTATTCTTTTAAAATGAGTTATTCTGATTACTACAAATGAGTATCCCTATAACAATATTTCTGGAAACTTTTGTAAATTATTTCAAGATGTAAAATTATTGCAGTTTTTTCAATTGTCTCCAGAGTAAATGTTCCATTTAATAAACTTTAGAACCAAGTGGAATTTGCAGGGGAAATGTTACTAAGTCTCTTGTCTGGAACTCACAGGGAAGATTTCAGGATGCAGTTTATTGTTGCATTTTAAAATGTAGAGGTACAACAAAATGGAAAGGTGTTTAAAGCATTCATATTTGGGCTAGTTTGAGTAGTCATTCAAAGTTAAGGGGTCAGTTGCATTTGCAATTTGTCAAGGATTTTGGTGCTTTGTCATTTCATGCTACATCACTGTGTCTGTGTCTGCCCAGGAGACATCCATAACTAAATCACCCCAGTTCCTGCCTGAAGTGTTTTGACTAGTGTTCTATTTGCCATCTAAAGCTGCTGAGTAGCTCTATGGTATACACCACATGAGCTACAGAAAGGTGCTTTTCTTATTCTTGCTATTATAAATTATGAAAGTGTCCACTGTAGTCACTTTATTGCCATTCTTTCTTTTGCTCCAGTCACCTGTCACCTGCCTGTATCATTGAGATCAGTGATTTCATTCCTAGTCTTTGAAGATTCCCCAGATGTGATATTGTTATGTTCTTTAATGCTTCTGAACATTTGAAAGCCTCGTTAAAAAGCTGTCAGGAGTGATAGATGTCTACAGAGATGTCTCCATATTGTCACAGTAGTGATTCTACATACCTTCAAAATTAGAATGATTCTACATACCTTCAAAATTAGAATGAAAGTATTTTGCTATTATATTAAAACATGCTATCCAAGGTTGCTTGTTTGGAGTGGAAGGAATCAAAGGCACATAACAGACTGATTATTTGTCTAGTAATAATTTGGTTGTGACAGCAAGAAATAAAGAAATGTTCTTTCCTCCTTAGTACCCCTAGACTCTAGATCCCACTTTCCTAGTTTTAATTCAAGTACTCTTTATAAATTTATTTTGAAACTGAAAAATACAAAAATTGCTAATAATATGGCCCCAAATACTGCAGCATTACCTTGATACTTCTTTTACTGAATTCTGATTCATACAAACAAAAATTTTATTTTTTGTTTGATTTTAGAATATTTTTCCTTAGCCTTTTGTAGTCTTTATGTGGGAAGTGCATGGGGGTGAATACAAAGTCACAGACTGGGTCAGGTTGGAAGGGACACTGTGGGTCATTTGTTCCAGCCTTCCTGCTCAAGCAGGGTCACCCTAGAGCAAATGGTACAGGGTTGCATCCAGACAGTTCTTGAGTATCCCCAATGAGGGAGAGGGTGGATACAATTGGGTGATTTTTTAATTTGTTCTGCCTAGTGAATGGTGCTACAATACACACTGTAGACTATGGGAGGTATCTCTTCAAGTCCTTTCATGATATATTCTTAAAATTCATTTAAATTACTTTAATAATATTATTTTTGTAGCACAGTAGAAAGGAAAACTCTGGGAAACTTGTATTTTGAGGTTGTCAGTTTTAATTGAAAGCTGTAATGTTTTCTCTTTTTTTTAATAAACTTAATGCCCAGTTTAGAATTCTAGGCACAGAATTCCCAAAGACAAGTCTTTTTGCAGTGCTTGTGCACTGTCTTTGTCTTAATTTCTTAGAATCAGTGGGTACAGGGTTACTGTTTCTTGAAGAGTATTGCATGAGAACAATTTATGCTGAATTACAAGACAAAGCACTTATATAAGTTTTTCAGTGATTATTTTCGTTCTGTTTTGTAAAATTGTCTTGATCATGTAATGATACAGAAAAATAAATATAGAATAATAAATATAAAATATAGCTGAATGTAACTATTTTATTGTAGAATGATGAGTTTCTTTTGCTTGCATTTTATTTTGCTACAAAGGCGTCTGATTTTGAACTTTGTAAGACATTCAAAATGCAGTTAAACCACTGTTAGGTGTATTAATGAATTTGTAAGTCTTGATGAATTACAGCTGAGAGTAAGTCTCTATGTAAATCTGCATTATGGCTGGTTGTTAAAGAAAGACAATGTGAAAATAGTATTATGAGAAAGTAGCATTACAATATTTGCTTTCTCAGTTTCTTCCTAACTTCTTGATCCTTTGCTGAATCTCTGTGTATTTTTTTTTAACATTGAAGACTATTGGAGCAGTGAACGTTCAGGTGCATCCATGGTTGGGTTAGACCTGTTTGTCCAGCCCTGAAAAAGCACCTGTATTTGAAGGGAATTCTGCTATTGTAATATTTGGTGAATAGGATTTCACTGGGAACTGATCTGTGTGCAGTGAGAAATAGGGTCCTTTTGCACACTGTTTGTAATGGAGTGGAAAATTACATTTGCTATTGCAAGAACAGCCCCATTTGTGGGAAAGCAGATTCTCTTGCAGAGAGCTGGAATGCACCTCAGGCAGTGTCAGGGTGACAGTCCAAATAATGGGAGTTTGGAATGAACAGGAAGATTCTAAAAGGAAAAAATGCTTCTCTTCATACATTGTGGTTCCTTCATAAACTTATTGCTACATAAGGAACAGTTTGATTTAAAACAGCATGAAACTAAAAAAACCCCACACATTTAAGCAACTGTTTGTAACTTGTTTTGAGGATGAAGCCTACTGTTGTGAAAAGAAAATGCAGTGATTTTATTTTTAGACTGTTATCTAAACCAGTGTGAAACTACTAATGTAAACAGGGATGCTAAAGTGTTTTGTTAGAGCTTTTTTTTGGTTGTGTTTCTAAATAACACTGCAAGTATTGTCAATGATATCTCAACTATAATTTAGGTGTTGAGTAAAGAATCTTGTGTAAGTGTAAGCATTGAAGACACATTGTAGCTGTCCCTGACCTACCCTAACACCTTTTCTTCTCAGTGAAACTGTTTTAATCTTACTCTTCCCATGAATAATTAACCCCTGAGTAGGTATATAAAATTAGTGGTGTCAGTTGTATTTTAAAGTACTTATAAGTCTTTGACAATGAAGATAAATTCTAAATGCTGATAATCCAAAGGGGAATTTATATTCTCTTGATGCTTAAACCCCCAGATAATAATAATAATAATAATAATAATAATAATAATAATAATAATAATGACTGTGAAGTACTTAATATCCAGAACACTGGGGACTGCTATTTGCTGCTTCTGTAAATGTATTGGGGTCTAGAAGAAGTTCTGGTATGGCTGAGTTGCACTCTAGAATGACAGTCAAACTTGAATTTATTTAAAATTTGCCATTTCCCTATTGTACCTGTAGTGATTAAAATTAAAAAAAAAAAAAGAAAAAGTATGTGCTGGAATTTATTCTGCTAAGTCCACTACAAAGGGCTGTGAAATAGAAATGCAGAGAAAGAGTTGCTCTATGGTACAGACCAGGAGTTTAGGGAGAATAAAAGGTCTTAGGTTTTATTGTAATGCGTCTGTCACAGTTACCTGCTGGGTTTCTAGTCATTAACTTCTCTAGGAACTGATCTAAATGGTAGAATTCAGATTGACATTTGATTGAAATATATGCTCAAAGACTGCTACAAATAATTAAGCTTATCAGCCTCAATGATTCACAGGTCCCCGGCCATTTAGACTGAAATATCTGTCAGGGTTTTCTTATGACTTCCTTGTTTAGCAACAGAATGTCTCTGTAGAGCATCTTATTCCTGTAGTAATTTCTGTTGGCATTTCTCTTATTAGTGTTATTTCATGATTATGTGTGCTTTTACCAAAAGCTAATTTTAATTTTTTTTTATAAGAAATGTCAATCATTAGAATATTAACAGATTTGTTAAGGCCAGTACTTTTACCTGTGCCTTAGAGGAGTATCCATAATGGAATTAAATTGCAACTTTTTAATTCAACTGAAAAGGTAGGCATCAGACATTAGGTAGAGTGAATTGATAGAGGATGGAATTTGGATGGTGTCACCAAAAAAAGAGAGATACCTGAGCTTCATGCCCTATAGACAAATGACTTGATTTTTGCTTTTTTATCTCATCTGCAGCATACCTCTGACCTGTCTTTGTCTCAGGAATGGTACCATCTAATTCACAGCTTAAATTTTTAATAGGTTTCCTATTCTAACAGAGGTGTGAGAGAAGTGAAACTTGGGGGTAATCAGTATTTGTGGTTGATATGGGGCCCATCTTCTTTTCGTCCTCAGGAGTGACATTAAGATATGCTGGCTTATATCCTGAAAGATATAAGGAAATTCTTAGTGTCTTCTGATTTGTATGTTTCTGATAAAATAATTTTGATTATCGGGGCAAATTACTCCTGTGTTAGATATCCACTGAGTTTATTTCAGCAGCAATCCTAAGGTGTGGTTTGTGTAGGAGAGTCTGCAGTTTGTATCATTGAGCAAAGACTGAGGCTTTTGTTGTCCAGATCAGATTGTTCCTTAGATAAGTCAAGATAATTGGGATAAAAATGCAGTAAATAAACAGGGCCTGATACCCATGCCTTGTGCAATGCTGTATAGCATCTTCTGAGTATTAAGATGGTGTTTTGACAATGTGAGTTAATGAATGGTAGTTAGGCTCTGGGCCCATTAAGGCAACTCTTACAGTTCATGATGGACAGATGAGCACCAAATTTTAGTCTTTGTTGAAATATAATCAATTTTTTGAGCTAAGATGATATTTATCAAAGGGGAATATCCACAGCTGCACAATGCAAGTACCTGCACTGGAAGGTATTAGACTACAGTTGTAATTGAAATGCTAAACCAATCTTCTTTGGGATAAACTTTTTTTTTCAAATATTTCTTCAAAACCAAGAAAACTTCAGAACTTTTAATTGAAAAGATAAATCCTGGTTTTATTTTATCTCATAAGAAGGTGCAAACTGTGTGGAGTGAAAGAAATACATGTTAGGAGATGACACCATCTTGGCATTTGTACACATTCTTTTATAAATATATTCTTTATCTTACCTGCCTTGAAATACTTTTAATATAATTAAAAGCACAGAATGAGTGCCAGACTTGTCAATTCCAACAACAAAGTGCTGAAATTTTCAGTGAAACTGAGAGATCCATCTCCCACACATTGTAATGAATAGGTTCATAAAAGGAAAATAGTTTAATTACATTTTAGTTCACGGATTGTTAATAGGCTGGAGTATCTAAATTGAATAATGTGATTCTGGTAATAATTATGTGTAAATGAACTTGTTTAAATGATATTTTACAGCTTCTTTATAAAATTACAGCTAGAGGCAATCCAGTGATAGACAGACAAAGGCCATGCAAAAATTATCATAAACTATTAGCTTGTTTGCAAAGGGTTTTATGTTAATCTTTTAGTACTTAAAGCACTCTGCAATTAACATATCACGGGGAGCTGCCTTGCAGCAAAGGCATTCAAATTAAAGTGCTCAGATAAAAAGCCATTCACATAAAAAAAATCAAAGAAAGGGTGGCATAACACTCAAAGGGTACTGGTTTTATATTTGAGATTAAGGAGGTGTAATGATTGTGTTATCTAACTAGAGTTGTAATTAAAGCTTTTCTCCTGCAGACATGACAATAGATACAGCATTGATTTCGGTGTTTTAATTGTGAAAGTCATTTTATTTCAGGGCAGAAGATATGAATAGCCTAAATCAAAGGGCTAGAAGATTGCTTTGTTGATAGTACTTGTTCAACAGCTGCCTTGTTGCTTAATACACAAATGGGGAGAATGGTGAAAGAGATCCTGGGAGGTGCTCAGTATTGTAATTCTCCTGCTGGTTTCCTTTCCTTTCATGAAAAAGGCAAGGATCTGTGTACTGATTGTAAACAAGCAATCTTTTCATACATCACCAGTGGTTTTCCTCCTTTAGTTTCCTCTGAACAAAAGAAGTCATAAAAACCTTGAACTAACTTTTACTACTGCTCTTTTCAAACTATAAAAGTTTTTGTAATAAAACCATCATCTGCTCTCAGAGATATCACACTTTTAGTGGGGAACAAAAAGTCTCCATGTGGCTGTTATCAAAAATGCCACTGTGACAAAAGGGATGTGCTATGGGGAATTGAATGTTAGATTTTATTTATATTATGTTTGTGGCTGTACGGTGTTAGATTGGGAAGGGGTGACTTTTTTTTTCCTTCTCCCTAATCACTATAGTAACAGAATAGAAAATGAATGATCAGAATAAATACATCTGGCTAGGTTCTTAGCTGGCATACGTAGCTGTCCTGTGTGCTCATTCTAATATGCTAGGAATGGGCAAGGTCCAGGGGCTGATTTGGGAATGAACTAAAATCAGACTAGGGTGGAGACAATTGATCAATTTGAAAAAGGGCCTGCCAATATAGCATATTTCCTCTCTGATATGGAAGCAGCTAACTCAATATGACAAGTCAATATCGGTTGTTTCCAGTGTGGAAGAAATTAACTGAATGCATGCAAGAGGAATTGCATAATTTTTCATTGTACGAGTATACTTGAAATACCTGCAGTCTTTCTATTATAAAAAAAATGCAAGTAGCAATTGTGTATTTTCTCTTTCCTTAACAGAACACAAATTACGGGGTGCAGAGGGAAACATTATAACCTAGGACAAGGAGAGGCTGGGGTACTTAATGCTTGCTTTGCCTCAGTCTTCAACACAAAGACTGGTTATCCACAGAGCAACCAGCCCACTGAGCTGGCAGAGAGGGACAGGGAGCAGAACAGCCCCCTGCAATCCAGGAGGAAGTAGTGACCTGCTGAGCTACTTAGGCACAAGTCTGTGGCGCTGGATGGGATCCACCCAAAGGTACCGAGGGATCTGGTGGAAGAGCTCACCAAGCCACTTTTCATCATTTATCATCAGTCCTGGCTAACCAGGGAGATCCCAGGTGACTGGAGGTTGGCCGTTGTGACACCCATCTACAGGAGAGGTCAGAAGGAGGACTCTGGGAACTACAGGCCTGTCAGCCTGATCTTGGTGCCAGGAAAGGTTATGGAACAAATAATTTTGAGTGCCATCATGCAGCACATACGGAACAACCAGGCTATCAGGCCCAGCAGCTTGGGTTTACGAAGGACAGGTGTTGCTTGACCAACCTAATCTCCTTCTATGACCAGATGACCTAACTAGTGGATAAGGGAATGGCTGTAGGTGTTGTCTACCTGGACTTTAGTAAAGCCTTTGACACATTCTCCCACAGCTTTCTCCTGAAGAAGCTGGCAGCTGTGTCTTAGACAGGTGCGCTGTTTGCTGGGTAAAAATATATCTGAATGGCCAAGCCCAGAACGGGGTGGTGAATGGTGCCACATCCAGCTGGTGGCCAGTCACTAGTGCAGTTCCCCAGGGATCTGTATTGGGGTCAGTACTATTTAATATATTTATTGATGATAGTGTGAGAGGATCAAGTGCACCCTCAATGAGTTCATAGAAAACATGAACTTGGATGAGAGTGTTGATCCACTGGAGGGTAGGAAGGCTCTCCAGAGATACCTGCTCAGGCTGGATCAATGGGCGAACATCATTTGTGCGAGGTTCAACAAGGCCAAGTGCCAGATCCTGCCCTTTGGTCACAACAACCCCTTGCAGTGCTACAGGTGGGGGGCAGAATGGCTGAAAGTGTCTCAGTGGAAAAGAACCTGGGGATGCTGGTCAAAAGCGGCTGAACATGAGCCAGCAATGTGCCAAAGTGTCCAAGAAGGCCAATAGCATCCTGGCCTGTATCAAAACTAATGTAGCCAGCAGGACCAGGGGAGTGATTGTCCTCCTGCACTGGGGATTGGTGAGGCTGCACCTCAAATACTGTGTCTAGTTTTGGGCCCCTCACATGAAGAAACACATTGAGCATGTCCAGAGAAGGGCAACAGAACTGTTGGAAGGCCTAGAGAGTAAGTTGTTTGAGGAGGGGCTGAAGGAGCTGGAGTTTAACGTGAAGGAAAGGAGGCTTGGGGGAGACCTTATCACTCTCTACAACTACCTGAAAAGAGGTTGTAGCAAGATGGGGTTTGACGTATCCTCCCAGGCAGCCAATGACAGGAGAAGAGGACATAGCCTCAAGCTGTTGGATATCAGGAAGAATTTGTTTTCACTGAAAGGGTGATGAAGCATTGGAACAAGCTGCCAAAGAAGGTGGTGGATTCACCATCTCTGGAAGTGTTCAAGATATGAATGAATGTGACACTGAGTGCTACAGTTTAGTTGGTGTGGTGATGTTCAGTCGAAGGCTGGATTCTGTCCTGAAGGTTGTTTCCAACCTTAATGATTCTGTGAAAATAGGGATTAAAATGATGCAGGTTCTTACATAATAATAACTATCTAAATTCCCTTGGACCCTTTCTGAGAAACTCAAACACACAGAAATAAGCCTGGCTTTCTGCCAGTAGACCTGCACATTTCCTAATTTGGGCTGAAAGTAGGAGCCAGTATGTCCCAAGAGAAATCTTCTTTCATAACTGTAAGCAGTATGGACTGGTGACACTTTTGTCTCTGAGACTGCTCTTCACTGCTGGTCCCCACCCTTATTGTTGCTGGAGTATTGGGTTAAATTTGCTTTTTTTCCCCTATAATTTTCAAATCTTTCCATGGAACTGGCTCAAACTACCTAAGAAATTGCTTTTCTCCTGTTGTAGTGACAGATTCCCTTGACAGCTATGTTTCATAGGAACCATGAAACTGTCAGCCTTGAGGATGATGTTTTGAGAGCAACAGACAGAGCTTTCTCAGCAGCTGGCTCAAGGCTGTGAAGTCTAGTTCTGACGGAGGACAAAACGACCACAAATCTCATTTTTTTCTTGCTTTGTGTAAAATTTGCTCATTGAGCTGATGTTATCCACAAACAGAGGGGAAATTATGATAAAAGCAAAAGGTAGAACAGACTGCAGGCAGAAAAACTTCCTGGGGGAAGTAAAAAGACAACCATCTGACAACTCATGGGACAGAGTCTTTATAACCTTTGTTAAAGTAAGAGTGAGGAACATGCCTTGCTTACTTTGGAAACAAAAATGTTGTAAAGATGGTCTGAGATTTCTTACCTACTTCTAAGCCAAGGGCTTTAAGAGATTCAATCTAGATGTGGTGCCAGAGCTAAGACAGCATATCTTCCTAAACATTTAGAAATACAGGGTGGTCCTTATTTATTTATATTTATGTGTGTATAGACTGTTGAAATTCATCTATGCATCATACTATTGATTGGAAAATCTTTTAGGTTTTGGGATTGTTATATTATTACTTTAAGTCCAGTCCTGTGTGGAAGAACTCTTCAGCTACATTTTTGTAAGCTTAATTACTACCCCTTTCCACCTCCAAATGGTTAATGAAATATCTACTTCTTGCTTGAAATATTTAGAAAAAGTCTGAGGAGAAATTAAGAAAAAAAAAAGAAAATCTCTTGTGGGTGTTTTGCAGTATATTGTGTATGGATTTCCAGTGTGGTTTTTTGGAAGGTAGCTTTTTTTGTACTTGTTATATAGACTTTATTGAATCTTACTGAGGTTTAATCTTTACTCATACAAGCTCCCATATTTGCAGGCTTCTACCTATCTTATTACAGAGGATTTTAAGGTAGGATACTATTTCGCTGAATCTTAATTCAGTAGGAAAAGTCAGACTGAAGATAGATAACATCTAAATAGATTGTGTTGTATTTACATATAGCGCTTTGTGGCCATTTCCAATATTTAAGCAAGGAAATTTTCGGGATAACATGAAGATGACACACCACATAGCATAAAATCATTTTAGGAACCTTTTTCTGCTTAAAGAATTGGTGTAACTTCTTTATATAGAATGAGAATATTTTAAAAATGTATTTGTTGTTTATTTCCATGAGAGTGTTTCCAATATAACTCCAACTGGAAATGTACATGATCTGCCTAGTACTTTGTACGACAAGGAGTTTTTGGAAGCTTAAATGCCTTAGGCTTTCAAGAACTGGAATGAGAACTAGAAACCAGACAGTAGCTTGAGTCTGCCACAGGACTTCTGAGAAAAAAAATAGAAAAAAGATTGTATGGTGCCTCTCATTAGGACTATGTGTATATGGTAATTGACACACAGATGCACATTTTTTAAGCCTTCCAAGATCAATCTCCGTTTGTCAAAGTGGTAAATTTCTAGTCAAGTAATACTGTTTCCTTGTAACCTCTGGTTTGGATTTCTCCCATTCTTGAATGCTCATTCAGTTTTACTGGGAATTAAAGATCTGATCCTTTTCAGACATTATTTTTCCTGTTAGGCCTTTGCTGATCTTCCAAAAGGATCTCTCAAAAGGAGAGACAGCTCTCCTTTTGGCTTAGTTGCTTCTTAGTTAAACCAAACCCTTCTGTGGAAGTCCGTTCCTCTGGTATATTCTCCTCATCAAATTCTCTGTGATTTTGTTAGTGTCTTCAGTGGAACATTTTAAATTCACTCTCAAATGTCTCAGGCTTAGTGTTTTTTTTTCAAAGACAATCAATTTGCTCTTAAATTTTCTGACTAGGAATTCTGCTGATGGAGACACTGTTACTTTACTGGAACTAAAGCTGCTTTACTTTTCATAGTAACTGGTAGAGCACATGTTCAGTGCTTTGGTCAATAGCCATATGTGTTTGTGCTCAATGCTTGCTTATCATTGTCATGTCACTGTTTGAGTTCTGAAACTCTCATATTAATATATAAACATTATAACTGTGCATTTAGTAACAATTATCTTCCAAGTTATTGTAGGGAAAAAACCCATGGTTGAATAAAATAGCCACAGCCAACTTTAGCAGTTGTTAAAGATGTAGGATAAGCCAGTGGAAGATTAGTATAATTCCAGTTCATTCAGTGTTGCAGAAAGAATATGAATTCCGTAGAGGTTATGAAATTGCTGCATCATTGAACATTTCAGCTTATGTGGATCAAGTCATATGCCATGTATCTCCCATATCAGGGACACTGGAAGGTCATAATCTATAATGACTCCTATTTCACTGGGCAACCTGTGGAAATCAGTATAGCTAAAGCCGCTCATCTTCAACTTCAGAACATCTTTAACTTCAGAAAGCTGCAGTGGAACTGAAAAAAAACAAACAGGGAAGGAGCAGGCTATGATCTTAAATGTGGTATTGATTCACTACATTTGGAGAAACTGCTTACTTAGTTTTAGGTACGTACTGAAGTTCTGTCTATCTCACAAGTCTGGATCAGACTTTTCTTGTAGAACTAACTTCAAGTTGACTGCATTTCTGGAATGCATCAGATAACTTTTGCAAGATCTGGCCCTATGAGGCCATCTTACTGATAATTTCCATTTTAGGGTTGAGCACTTTTAGCTCACCATACATTAGAGCATCCTGTGGAAAGAATTCCTCAATGTGACTGAGCTCTTACTCACTGGGAATTGTAAGCTTGGAGGATTTAGAGCAGGAGATCCTGAAGCAACAGGCCTTTGGTTTTCTGTCCAAGTTTTGCTTGACTTTTCTGAGCTTTACAGTGTGTCAGCTTAGGGGTATGTTTTAAAAAATATTTTCCCTGAATGGCTTGCTAACTACCATGTATACTATGGGCTATCAATTTATTTTACAAGAACTTAGAATGTCAGAAATATAAGATAATTCAGGGTTACTAATGGACATTTTATATAGTACTGACACAGGGATTTGTTATCTAGCAGCAAAAGCGAGTGTTGACTTCATTAAAGTGGAGGAAAAAAAGCCCACCCAAAGAAACAAACAAAAAAAATTCTGTACTGCATTTATCACTTCCACTCCTACTTTTTATCGCTGGTGAGTTTTTTGTTAAGCACACCATTTTTATTTTGCAATGTCTGTGTCCGTGCGGCAATGCAACCATAACAGAACATTTAATAGACATAATGACCCTTTTTTTTTCTGTTTGATTTAAAAGATATTTTTCCTCCTGTGCATTGTGGGTTAAGTAGTCATAACCACAGAAATAATTCAGTCATAACTTGTCATAGATTACATGATTTCTACAGTATTCTGCAATTTTCGGATGTGGTTTCTTTCCTCAAAAATTTTATGAACAGTCATCATCTTAATTTTTTTTCTTATGTAAATCCCTAGGCTTCTACTGCTTGGTATTTTGAAAAAGGCTAGTCTTTTTGGTACAGGAGATGGAAAGTATTGCTAAAAAGCAGCTTTAAAATTGCTCCCAAAAAGTTTGAAATTGAAGGCAGGAGCTATGACAAGTATTAGGAGTGACTGAAGTGATACTGCCTGGGGAAGGAATTTCTCAAGGGCTGACCAGGCATAGATGTATAGTGTGTTCCACAGTTTGTGAAAATATGCCATCATGAAGTCAAAGGTATCACGGTAAACTCATCACAGACCTACACGTGAAAATAGGAAGACTCACCATCTCTTTCCTTCAAAGCAACATTAAAAATTCTTTATTCAAAGCATGTGTTTATTCAATACAAATATCTTTGGTAACTCAATTGTCTTTAGTCAAGCTAGAGAGTTTCCATAAAAATTAATCTTTGATTCAAGAGACTGTTTCCAGGGCAGGACAAATATGAAGTATATGCACGCAAGCTCTATAGCTGAAAATAGACGGTCATTAAGAACGAATTATTTTATGCATTAGGAATGCATAATAATCTGAAAAGAATACTCTCTAAAATTAATCTTATTTTTAATGATGTATAGATTATGTATCACATGTTCCAGCCATGACCAGATAGGGATTTTTGTGCTTCCTTGAAATTCTTCTCTTGTAGCCTGTATTTGTCCTGCCGGATTCCCCGTAGACTGCCATATTTTTCCAGTCAGATTAGTAATTTCATTTTTGCAAGTAGCTGGGGTTTAGAGGAGATTTTTGTGGGTTTGTTTGTTTGTTTTCCTTTTATTATAGGCTACATGTCTGTTCACAAGAAACACCGATAATTAAGGACAGCAGAAAATTATCTTTGTTGTCTAAACAGGAATATATTCCTGGGTCTATTCTGGCTCCAGTTATATCTGGCAGGTGTCTACCCTTGGCATTGGATCAGGTGCTGTGAACTTATCTGCTCTATACCAGATATCAAACAGAGGTGTTTTTCCTTCACTTGGTGTTTTCTGAGTCTTCTATGGGGTTGCATGTTATTTCACTTGCCAGAAACCTAAGGCAAGCTGTAGAGCTGAAACAGAAATACACACTATGGCCGCAAAAATGGGGTAATCCCACTCTTTGATGAGGGATAGTATTTTCATAGTAGGTAAATGGAAGTTATGGCCTTTTAGCTGTTCCAATCTGTCTGTAGTTGCTATGCCTTGACCAACAGAGACAGAATCGAGAATTTGTGTTTTCTTCCAGAGAGCTGTCAGTGTTTTAAATTCATACATTTGAAAAAAAAAAAGCCATTAAAAAAAAGAGAAAATTTGATGTAGCTATTTAGTAGGAATGTTGTGGGAGAAATGGGGATATGAGCCAGTGGATAGGCAGGAAACAGTGGGGTAGAAAGAAGTCTTCTAGTTCCAATCCAGGCCAGAATCTTGGGTCATTCAGATAGTTTGATGTCCATGAGCTTGTGGCATAATTAATAAGACCATAGAATATCCAGAGTTGATGGGACCCACAAGGGTGATCAAGTCCAATTCTTGACCCTGCACTGGACAACCCCAAGACTCACACTATGTGCCTGAGAGCATTAGCCAAATGCTTCTTCAACTGTGGCAGGTGTGGTGCCATGATCATTTCCGTGGGAAGCCTGTTCCATGGCCAAATCACCCTGGTTCAGTTGTCATTGCACTCTAAAAGACAAAATCTGAAAACTGAAATGAAGTAAGGAACATAGTATTTGATCTGCTTCTTTTAGGTCAGGGTATGTAAGCAAGGGAAATGTTTTTCTGACTTCTCATAGTCACTCTAGTAATGTGTTCACCTGCACCAAGGGGAAAAAAACCCACAGCAATTGAAATGATGAAAAATGAATTAAATTAATTAAAGAGGGAGAATTGTCATCTAGCTTTGGACTTAAAAATGAGCTGAATACTTGGAAAGGAAAAGCTTACTAAGCGGCTCTAATAAGAGAAACAAACAGTTCTATATGTTAACTTCATCTTGTGTTTAGTCTGAGAGGAACAAAGCAATCCCTGGAAAAGACAGACAATATCCTCCCACACACTTAGCAGCACAGAAGATGGGTGGCACTATTATAGTGGAAAACCTGTGCAGTTCATGTTACACGTTTCATTTAAACTGTGCAGAACAGGAATTTCTGGATACACAGAAACGCTCTTTTGAGTTAAATAGCAAAGCTGTGCAGAATCCTTCAGTACTCACATTTGTACCAGAAATAGCCTCCAGAGTAGACTGTTTATTTATCAATTGTTAATTGAGTTGATGTTTACTCACAATTGTAAACAGATGATTAATTTATGGCTGAGTGTCATTATATGATAGTGAAGAGATCATTAGAAAGAAGGATTATAATAGGGTTCTCTGTACTTGTGAGGCTAGTAATAAAGATTGACTATTATAATTAGATAAAGCTTTGCAACAAATACTATTAAATTGAATCTGGACTTTATTTAAATGCACTGGCCTGTTATCTAAAATATATTAGTGGGGTGTGTGGGTTAAGTAGAACCCCTGCTTACACTGTTTGCAGTCTCCTTCAGAGATTAAAATAGCTCTGTACTTGGTTAAATGGCAATATTATGCATTATGCATGAGTGCTATTTCTATTGAAAACTCTAAAAATGTTATTGTAACACAACAAAATTACTATATTTTCTTTCAATTTTAACATGGGATTTTTTTTTAAATTTTGGTGATAAGTTAACCAAACTTAATTCAATAAGGTAGTATTAGGCTTTCTCATTTGCTGGGCCTGGTAACACTTTTGCATAATTCTGTTTAATGGATGTCAGAGTGAGACTTTCTGTGGGAATCCAGTGACAATGTTATAGAGCATTTCATTCTATAATTTTCATGGAAGCATAGAAGGCAACAAAAGAAGCAAAAGTGGGATGAGGTTAAGCTTTTAAAAATGTAGATCTACATCTATGCTCCTCCTCCCCTCCTTTCTGTTTTTCTTCTTCCCCTGTCCCTTTTTGGAAAAGAGTATTATTTCTCAAGGGTAGTCCAAATTGAGTAGAGCTCTATGAGATTTATCTGTTATTTTCGAACATAAAAGAAGAAACTCTTCTTTGGCCCATTTATATTTGTGAGTACAGATGTACTGTGAATCTATTGTGAACAAGAATAGGAAGAACACATGAATATTTTAATAGAATTTGAACGTAGGATAAGAAGAGATACAGACAGAACTTGCAGCTGCAATATAAGCATCATTTTAGCATTCTGGGCATTTCAAGTTGGAAATGCAATGTCATTCTAGCAAATAATGAAATGATATTACAGGGACTATAAAACCAAACAGTTTTTTTAAACCTTAATAGGTTACATTGTAATTACTCTGTGGTTTCATGAAAACTGAATGCTAAATTTCCACCCTTTTTTTCAGATTATTTAAGGGTAGAGGTACACTGTTCTCACATTCCATGGCCTGAGTGCTTGAAGACTTAGCATCTTCTGGAGTGGCTTCAGCTACAGACTGTCAGACTGTGAACCCTCAGGCTATGCAAAAATGCTCTCATCCTGATAGGTGCTGAATCTCAAATGAAGATCAGTGCTTGCCAAGCACATATCAGTATCTGTTTTCAAATGACCACAAAGCAATTCTCTGCTCAACTGACACTTGAGACCCTTGTAATATTTATAATGGGAAATGAAAAGTTCTTGCCCTGTGGTTAGAGAGGGTTCCCAGTGGGCTGTGCAGTTACTGTTGTGCTGCTCTACTCAGAGACAGGATGCTCTTCACAGTCAGCAGAACTAATGAGCCTGCAGTCATGTTGTTACCCATGTCCAAAAGTTACTCAAGTATTTCAGTTCTGAGAAAACACTTCTCTGTGGCTTATTTTAATTCTCTTAGAGGGATTTCTTTGTTGGAAAAAGATGTTTGAAATAGATTAATTTATATAAACCATTTGATTACTAAAATGATATTTAGAAGAAATGTTGAAGCCCAGGTTCAAAAATAGCAAACAGGAAAAATGATTCTTCTACAGCTTCCTTATATAAAATGCTGTCCCCAAATAGCTGGAAAATGTGAAAAATTTAAATGCGTTTCATAGAAATTACTTGGACAGGATTAATAATGTCTCAAAATAGTCTCAGGCTCTGGACATGTTCATGGAAAGTTTCCACAGAAAGGGTCTACTAGTTTGAGCCTTGCACAGCAAATGGAGAGAGCCTTTTGATCTTGACTGACTTGATGGGACATGGGATGAAGCACACTTTAATCACAAATGATTAATAAATAATTCCCAAAATACGATTTGTCTTTCGTAGAGACAGTAATTTATTTTAAACTCTGTGGGGAAAATAGAATTTTTGAATGCTTTCTATAAATCTGTTGGCAAGTTTAAGCATTATCAGTTTTCACCAGCGCTCTGTCTCATGGCTGTCAATCTGACTATGCTGAAAAGTAAGCTGTCATTCTCAAACTACTCTTGTCACCTGCTTGCCTTCTGAAATAGTGCAAAGGCAGGTATTAAAAAAGGGCGGGATGGGAATTCGAGAGGGAAGCATCCAAGAATGAATTGAAGATAAAACAGAAATGTAGAAAAATTCCATCTAAAGCTGAGTTTGAGAAACCTACATGTAAGAAAGACCTTTGAAGAAACAAATGTGTTTCTTCAAACACATTTGAAGAAACTGTCTCATGGTAGAAATGAAATTGTCTCATCCTATTTAGATTTTGTTCCTTGATGTGAGTTAAACATACTCTGTTTTCCCTGTGGAAAATGTGTGGTCTGAAGCCCAGTGCACAGGGTGGGTTTTGAAAGGGTCTCAAGGAAGCCAAATTAGCCAATTGTAGGCAATACACAAAAATCCAGAGCTTGTGGGGAAAAAAACCCTGGATTTCAGATCAAATTTGTGTGGATATAGCTAAGGATTATTTCTAAGAAGCAGTTGGAATTGACCAAACCCAATAAAAGGAATAATACTTATAAACTGATTGAAGTTTGTGTTTTCAAAAGAATATAATAGTGTTGGTGGAGAACCTTCCATAGAGATTTTAATTTTCTTCCTAGAATTTGTGTCTTCTTTCAAGTACCTGGAAAGAGTGGTGCTTGTAATCAGGATCCTAGTTGCCATGAACCAGTAATTTGCACATTTCATTATTTTTACTCTTACGACTCTTGTGAAAGTATAAAGGAAAAGAGTCCTTTATTTTTTTTTTTTTTTTGCTGTTAATAATGTAGAATTGAACTTGTAGAAAATAAGTCATTGTTATTGCTTTGTTCAGCTTTCTGCTATTTCTTTGGATTTAGATCTTTTATTGTTAGGTTATATACTCTGGAGATATTAAACAAGGGGGAAAAAAGTAAGCATTTTTTAGAGAAGTTTATAAAAACTGGCACATAGCTGGCATGTGAAAAGCTGTCATGATACTAAAATCTTTGATAGATTTGACAATGATATGCTTACATAAATAAATCCACACAATCCCAAAAGACATCAAATGAGTACTTAAAGCCCCTCCAATATAGACATTTTATTCAGTTGCTGAACATTAAGCATAGAAGAATTAGATAATTTAACTAGTGTATATAGAGCAACTACAAGTTGACTTATTTTGTTTTCTTCTAATCTTCTTCAAAGTTTCCAGGCCAGCCTTTCACTGAAGAATGTACAATATTTTAGTTGTTTGATAAGTCTTGCAACAAGAAAAGAAGAAAGAGCAGCATAGTACAGCTGGTGTTTTTAAAGAAAGTAGTTGTTTGACAGCCATGGAGATATTATAATTGTAATTCATTGAGCAGGACTCTCTGAGGAAGCAGAAGTCCCTGTTGGAACTACTCCACAGTTTTCCAGCTGTTATCTGTTTTCTTCACACAAGGAGGGCTTGCATTGCATCTTAAGCCTTCGAGAATGTATGGTGCGCTGGATATAGTGTGTATTTAACTGTGGACTGGAAAATGAAGCCAATGTAAACTCCAGTTATTGCTGGGCCTTTTCATTTTTCTGACATCAGACACAAAAGGTCATGACTGCTTACGTCCCATTTAAAACAGCAGTAAAGATTCAATACCCTAAAAAATGGCAGTGCCTTAATTAAACACTTCCAGAGAAACACTCTGTTTACAAGTGCAACCTGTAGTTCTGTTTATGCTCATATGCCATTCCTTGCACTGATGAGATTTTTAGATATGTGGAAGAAAACAGCCCTAATCTTCAAAACTGAATGGTATTTGAACAGTCTTCATTTCACACTTACTGGTGAGTCTTTTTTCAAACAAACCATCTTGTGAGCCTGTTGTCTGTCTGCCTGGAGTTGGAACCATGGTTTGCTTTTCTAGGACTGAAATTTGCACTAAAGTGTGGAGCAGAAGTGCTCAAGATTCCAAAACTCACTATGGAGTTGTGATCTAGTATGCAGTGTTAGTCCTATTGTACCTGATATGCATTTTTACAAATAAGAGAAGCTAATGTAGGTTCACTCAGTGTTATAAAAGAACTGAAGAGTGAGCGATTAGCTCAGCTGGTGTTTGTTCTTTCTAATACTTTCTGTTTATATTAAGGGAAGAAAGTTGTCATTTGTATTACAGTCTCAAAGAGTGTAAGATTGAAACAAGATGGGTTTAAATGAGAAAAAGACAATCATTTGTAACGGTGAAATAACTTTGGATATTTCTAAGTTAAAATAGAGAAAAACCAGACACTGAGCCCTGCAGAGCTTCTAATTGATTTGAAAAAGAAAATCACTAAATGCCTATGCATATAGGTAAGTAGAGAGTAATCTTAATCAATGTAGAAAAAGTGCACTATTTCTTCAACCTGGTGAATAGTAGAGAGAGAAAAATAGAAAGCTCAAACTTAACTTAGATTTAGAAAATTGTGCTAAAATATGTTCTGAAAAGTATTCACTTGTGGTGCTGTACATTGCCATCTCTTATCACAAATTTGTAGTATAAATTCTTGTATCTAATTCAAGCATTAGAACTGCTGAAGAAGTTTACATTGACAACTTTAAATTAGTGTCTCTGTAAAAGAGCTGTTAAAGAAAGCTGTAAAATAAAAACATATTGTGATTTTTTTTTAAAGTCACTTAGTATATTTTTCACCAAATGTTTGTTTTACAATGTCTTACATAACTGAGCATCATTGACTTTAGATTTATTAAAGATATATAATAGCTTGAGGAACTGACGTTGTTAACAAAATATTCAAAATGTAATTAAAATTTGTCTCGGGTGGTAATTTTTTGCTTCCATTGGAGGGAAAAAAAGTTGTTTCTCTAGGAAGAGACATTTGAGATGCCTTGAAATTAGTTTTTAATTAACATTCTTGCATCTGTCTCAAAACCTGATAGTAGTCCTGTATCCCTGCTAAAAGATACAAGTAAATATTCTTTTATTTATCTTTCTTTTATTTATCTTCTTTCTTAACAAAGGCAAAGAAAAAGCAATGATGACTAAGTTAGAATAGTCAAGTGCCTTTCAAGTAACTGAAATTTGCAGTGTTTTCTAGGAAAAATGTACCATCTTGTCACCTTATACTTCAGAATTGTAAAACTTATTTAATATAAAAAGTAGAAAAAATCCTTGCAAGTTCAACTTATGAAACCAAGTCTGCGTAGTCAAAGGACTTGTTCAAGAAATATCTTTTTGGAGTCTGCATCAGCTGGAACCATACTAATGTTTTATTTCTAAAATGCTGGATCAGATTTGTACATATTGGTGTCAGACAGTGTTGCACTTATTTGATATGTTCAGTTAATTGGAAAATACTGTCTTTTGTTTGGTGTTCATTTTTGAATATCCCAGATGCTAAATAGAAATGAAAGCACAGAATTCCAAAAGAGGCTGAATGGATAAGCGGTTTTGTGCTCATTTTCAGTAAAATTTGACTCTTCAGTTCTCTTGTGCCCTTTAAAAATTCTACTCAAATTGTGTGTACAGAGGAAGAAAAAAAACCAACGTCTTTCTGATAAATACAGTAACATTGGTTTTAGGGAGCTCATGTAGTGGGGAAGTCACAGAACTCTGCCCTATCTATTTAAAATGTATTTTACTTGGTTTCTGAGTGCTTAGATGGTGATGGATGGTTTGGTCCAAATGTTAGCTTTGTGTACTGACACTGTCTCTCTGATATACTTTGAACTCTGGATGAATTTTTATATGGCTTTACATGAGTACTCATGAAAACAGTAGAGAGCTGTTTCATTGTCAAATCTCAGGTGGCCAACCTGGTGGAACTACTATAATTTTTTAGGTGACTTGAGAACTATAGTTATTATCCGGCAGTGGGGAACAATGAATGTGTTAATGGTGAGACTGGTAGGCCTGCATTTGAACTATTCAGAACAAACACCTTAGTCAGCAGTCACAGGTGGAAAAAAAATACCTTTGACTGTGAAAAATTTCACAAATGCTTGATTCAGTTTTTTACAGTAGTTTGTCAAATAACTTTACCTGAGGCTTAGTCCTCAGCAGCTACAAGGTTTTTTGGAGAAGGCTGAACTTGTGTAAAGGAAAGAAGAAAAGAGTCTATTGAGTCTTGGAGTCCGATTTCCAAACTGTAACCATTACCTTTCTCTTTGCAGAGAGTTTCTGATCAGTAAAGAGATCAGAGAGATTTCCCTGCACTCTTAATGCCTGGTATTTCCAGGGTATTTGTGGGCTTTCATGGTCTGTCTTAAGTAGAGGTATTTGTAGAATACCTTTATGAGGTATTTGTTCCTGAGAGGGGCTAAAATGACTAAATTTTTAGCTGTTTCTGCAGAATACTCATGCAGTATGAGACTTTGTTTCTTCAGGCTTATTAAATCACTGGATACTTTGAGGGAATGTTGATTATGGCCAGTGTACTGTAGCTGCAAGTCCATTTCCCAAATGAAAACAAGCACATGGTGGTGAATATTTGAAAGATTTGTAGCCTAGGACAAGACCTGTATGGTATCTTAAGGCTGGCATACACGTGTATGGGGTGGGCTGTGGAAAGAGGAGATGTGGTGAAAGGCACCACGGACACATAATTTCTAGCCAAGTAGTCAGCAACGCAGAAGCTGTCTAACTTATGAAGATTTTGTTGCAGTCTAGCCTTGGAATCTCTATGAAGCTCTGTTTTTTCCCTTCCAGTCACAGCTAAATAGTGGATTTTTTTAAGGCACTGTGAGGTTGTGCAATAAGTGAGAGACCTTTTACCTTAATAAAAGAGTGCGATGGAAGTGCAGCAGGCAAGAGTACAAGACCAGGGCTGAGTGAGTAAGTCCCACATGAAAAGCATAGCTCTGGAAAACCTGACTGTCCTGCCATCAACTGCACAGATGTATGGTCTGATGATTGGTGCAAACATGTTAATTGCAGTTTCTCACATCTCATGTGATAATGAAACTTTTTTTTATTTTAAATCTTATCAACTGTGGGTTTAATTATATTTTATTTCAAAACTAGACAGTTTTGTTCAGATCAGAACAAAATTTTGAAATACGTTTTTGAAATGTTATTAAAGATGAAAGACCCCAAATCAGTGCTGCTTTAATTAGCTGGGATGAATAGATGAAAGAAAAGTGATTTCTAAGTAGATTAGTTTCAAGATAAAAGGTTTCATTTTATTAATGTTTGACCAAATCTGACATTTACATTTTCAAATTTTTAAGGCATGTGAACAAGACCTGATGCTGTTAAACACAGGATTTCTTAAGGTTTGAGGCAATGTGGTATGCCGTGTGATCCTGTGAAATAGCATTTGTGATTTTCAAGTTGACACTGAAATGAAAGTTAAAACAGCATTTGTATATTGCACATATTAATGGAATCAGAAGTATATCTAACTATACTGAACATGTTTTAAAAATCTACTGTAAACTGCATTCATCAATGCAAAGCTGGATCAAAGTTTGATGAGACAATAGTACTTGTATGTTAAGATGAAATGAGTTTAGATTTTCCCAATAAGTGTTTTCTGCATTGTGACAGCACCTGGATTTAGATTTAAGGCTGGAGAGTACTGTTTTCTAATGCTTCTTTTTCATATTTACTATTGATTACAGAGATTATTAAAGCAAACTTCTGTGGGGTTTAATACTAGATCTTTTTAAAAATAGTTTGGCAAGGAACTTGTTCAGATATTTAATGTCTTTAGCATGCATCTTTGATTTCAGTATGTTAGGGTTGTGGGACATGCTTGTCTGGTTTTGACTCTTTGAAGATGCCCCATAGACTTCTTTCAGATCAAATCACACCTCACAAAACACTTAATTGAGTCCAAGTTCCTCTTTTGTTGGTCTTCAAAAGCATTAAAAACAGCCACTGAAAATAAGCCATGATTTTAAGGTAGATACCATGTGAATTGGATCTCAGTGAAGCTGTTTAGGAAACACGTTTCCTATTTAAGGTTATCTTCACTCATTTCTTTCAGTATCATGTGAACATTTAACAAAAAAGCTGACATTCCTATCATAGTGCTGTGTGTATTCTTCTCCTGTCCTATGCAGCTATTTCCCACATTTGTCAAGGCAAAGGTTGAAGGGGGTATGGACAAGGGAAATAGGTCTCCCATTCATTCCTATCTGTCAGGAGTTCACTTTGTCATGATAACATTCAAGGAGTATATTTATCTATCCTGCTACTGGAGGTTAAAGCAAGGGTAAAGAAGGAGAGGGAAAGAAATAATGTTTTAAAAGTTTACAAATTCTGCTGCAAAAACTGTAAACAGAGAGAGGCTTGCAGTGGAATGTGTAAAATACTGCTGCATTGATAGCGATGGGACGGCGCGCTGCCACAAATCCACTCATATAAACAGAGGAACTCTTGCTGCAGATTGGGTCTGTTTTGGCTTAAAGTCTGAGGAACACATTGCTTTCAAAGTGAATTCTTAGGTGTCACTTCCCATAACTTATAGCAGAAGATTACAAAGCTACTGATATAACATATTAGTTTGATGGACAGAATTATACCCCCAACGCTTCCTGCTCTCCCCAATGACGCACACTAACTTAGTGTGCTGTGACAGCTGCCTTGATTTACCACCAGGCTGGGAGGCCAAGTGGGAGAGGGAACATTCACATGAATGCAGGGGCTGATACTGGCCCACAGCCTGGTTTATAAAGCTGCCCTGTAATTCACCACAAATGTGTCACCATTAAAAGGGAAAAAAGGATTGCAGATAATAAATACTCTTTAATTTATTAGCTAACAACAAAGAGATCAGAGCCAGTTGTGATGTGATTGTTTGACATAATATTGTCAAGGAAAAAAGCTAAGTTGACCAAAGATGTATATTACACATTCAAGCAGATGCATCAACTCTTGGCTTGTCACAAGCAGAGCTAAACAAAACGCCAAACAGAGGAGAGAACTGGCAAACAGCACAGTCATTTATCTCTGAAAGAGACATATTCAAGAGCAAGTGAAATAAGACATAGTTCTTTGGACTTGGTCAAGGGCCAAGTTCTAACTATTATAAATTAAATGTGTTGTGTATTGTATTTGGCAACTGCAGCAGCTCTTACCATCTTGGTCATGGTGGGAGAGTGTTAGATTTTCCTGTCTCCTTTTGCCAGAATGATGGCTTTTGTTGTGGGGGACAATATTATAATGAGTCCATGCATACCAGTGGCCACAATACATGCTGTAAAAAAGGCATATAGGTTTGGAAAGTACAAATAAGATCTGTTCGGCTAGACAGCCAATGGAATTTGAATTTTCCTAAGAAAACTTTAAGAAGTCATGAATCTCAGAATCTTGCTTTCTGGATTGTTTTAGTTTACAGAATATAGTCATCAATATGATTATTTCAGGTTCGTATGCTTTTAATCAGAGTTTTGAATTTCATAATATATTTTGAGGAAGCTTTGCTTTTGGTTTTCTATGGGCATTGTTCATGCCACCACAGCTAGCTTGGTGTCAACATTTTCATTATAAATTATTCTTAAGTGTTTTGAATGTCAGATGTAAAAATTTTTGCCCTGATTTGAAAACTGATGCACAGAATCAGAGAATGCCGTTTATGCAAGCCCATGCACATGGTTAAAAATAATTAAAATTACATTCATGAATGTTACTCCAGAGCATGGGTATAGTATTATACAGACCCAAATGTGTCTCACCAATGCTGCACATTATATTTTAATAATGGAAGCAAGTAAATAACATGCATAGCCCCAGTTCTTGGTTGTTTGTCATTCAGCCAAAGCTGGAGTAGATTCAGTGGAGTATCTCCAGATGTATTGCAGTCCATCTGAATGCCAAAATTTCCAGTGGTGTGAGACAGTCTGCATTCTGTATGATGCTTCACACATATGCACTTTCATACATGTTAAACATGTACATCTGTTGCTGACAAGTATGTTGATTGATTTTTTTCACATTATTAGAGCAAAGGACTGGGAGATGAGGTATTACTTAGGGTGCTTTTATGCGACTTGTAGAAAGAATGTAGTTCTGTTTCCTCACCTCTCCACCCTTCAGAAATATGAAAACTTAGTGTTGTGTTACTTGTATTAAGTAGAAAATCTTTATTTCTGTGAAAATCATGCCAGCACAAGACCTGAGAGTTATTTAAACTCTGAAGCAAAAGCCCAAGTCAATTTCTGTAGTACATGGTCCTCATGCTGAGTCTTTGCATGGGTATAAAAACTATTCCACAGTTAAATATTTATGAAATTATTTGGTTCAACATCAGAAACATTGTCCAACAATCCTGAAAACACTGAACTATTGGAATTTTGTCCGCTTTTAATATAATGGTATTGTCTTACAAACTTTCACAGATTTAATTTGGGATGGAAATTTAAACTCCATGTATATTCTTTAAGGACTTACCTTTTCTCCGTTTCTCTTGAGAACTAGATCATACATTGGTTCTCCAAAACAGGAAAGGAAAGGTACAATGCACACTGAGGAAAGGTAACAGGGTCAAGTCATCCCCTCCTTGCTGGGAGGGTGAGAATTGTCCGGTTGATCCGGGTCAGCAGTTCTGAAGGTGGATGTGCTTGTTGGCACAGCAGCACACTGCTGTGTATGGTGCTCTATGGGAGTGTGGCTTGTCAGAAGTTGAGCAGACAGGGAATGGCAGCCTCTGTTGAGGTAGTGATGGAGCAGAGGGCCTTCCTACAGCAGTTTCCAGCACATTGAATGATCTCTGTCCTCAGGGCAACATATATCACATTTCACCAATCTATCTGGGATGACTAATTAAAGGAAACTTTTCAAATTATATCCTAAATTAAAAAGAAAGAAGAGGACAGGCTGTGCCAAAATTGATAACTTGCTCCATTTTGATGAGCAGGGCCTCAGTTCCCAGGAAGAGGGAACCAGCATATGCTGACAACATGGAAAATTGCAAATTGGAATAGAGAGTGCAGTATGGAGTCCACTTCATGGCATTGCTAAGATGAATGAATATATAGCAGAGAGTATTTTACTATTAGTTAGAGGTAATACATGCAAGTGTTTCATATTTATGCAAAGATATATGAAAAAAACCCTTCTGCTTCAAGATTTTGATGGTCTTGCCATCCATCTCTTCATTCCCAAATCCAGGGGCATGACTACAGAAAAGGCTAAAGTTATTCTGCTGCTTATATGGCAAATTAATTTTTATTTTCTTCTGATTTTCATTATTAACAACATTGTTTTTACTAATATGTTGATTGTGAACAATTTCTTATACTCTGTCCTTTGAGGCAAACTATTCTTACAATATCAAATGCTTTTTAATAAAAAGAAGTGAAGAGCTAAATTTTCTCCTTATGTGTGCATAAAATCCCTCAAGTGTGGTTGTATCCGTCTTCAAGTGAAACAAATATAGAAAAAGAGAAGGAATCTACATTTCACTAGTATTAAATCTATAGGCTAGAAAACATAGAACTGTTTTAAAATCTTACATCCTCTTTTTCAAATATTATGTTCTCTAAGTGAAGAGTTATGTTCTTTAAATGCTTGGAGTCTGCAGATTTATTTCCTTATGAAATGGAATTTCAGTTGTTATTCCTTAAATTCGTTAAAGAGCATAGAAAACATGAAGGTGAAAGAACATATAGAAGACTATTCTACTTCCTTATAGTTTTCAAAGAAACTTTATATTCTTAGCTCCCACTGAAGATGACATTTAGAAATTCAAACACAATTCAAATTAATTCAACAGCACACCATGGTGTCTTCTAGGAATTATTCTTTATAAAGCTAAAGACAAAATTGTATGTGTTGATGCTTATTAACAGCACCACATTATATTTTACCTCACTGCTCTTTAAATATTAAGTATTTTAAGAAAATTCATGCAGGAGCAGATGAAAAACAAATCACTTTAATACCATACAAATGCTCTAAAAAAATTAGAATCGGGATGTAAAACTGTATCAAAACAGATACTGATGTGTGCTAGAACATATGACAAAATGAATGTAGCAGATGAAGGAAAGGATACAACATGCTGAGGGCTTAATGTAACATACAGCAAAATTGATATACCTCTTACTGAAATAAATAAAACATGGCATAATATATACATTTTAATGAATCGAATAAAGCATGTAAGGGAATTGATTAGAAAGTGTACTGAACTGAAAAACATAAAATGTAACATAAAATAAAACATAATATTATGGATTTAATAAAATAAAAATATAAGGGATTGAACTATATTGAAATTACTAAAACAAAAGGGCTGGATCTAAACTGTGCAGAATTTAAGTAAAGAAAATATGGGCTGTGTAAAGCTCAGTAAGCCCTGCCTGGGTACGAGTCCATCAGGGTGACATGACATTTCATTGTTCAGCTGCAAGCCACAAGCAGAGGCAATCATTAGGTTACAGGATTTGGATAAAGAAGATCTATGATTCATATCTGGTTCTACCAGACAAACTTTTAATTTGATTTTATCAAATCAATTTATTCTCTCTCAAGTGCTTTTCCTTCCACCTTCTTTTGCCCTTCCTCTCTCCCCCCTTTATTCCTTTCCTTGTCTCTCCTCCTTCCTTCCCTCCCTCCCTCCTTCCCTTTCACCATCCCACACATGCTCCTCTGCTTTCTCACATGCCCTTTCCCTTTCCTTTGTCTGCACACTTTCTCCCTTTCACTTCTTGTTTTCTCTCTCTTTCTCTCATCCTCATGCTCTTGCTGGCCTTCTTTCTCTGGCATTTGCCTGTGCCTCTGACACATTTGCTCTCTTTCTTCCTCTCTGGGTATTGTCTGGGTAGCAGTGCTTCCCATGTCCTAGTTTTCATTGAGAGGCTTGGTAAAGTGATTGCCAGATTAGATATAAACTTGATTTGAAGCCAGATATGAAAATCCCTATATTTTGTGTGATGATGATTGTGTATGCAAATGGAAATTTCACAAAAAAAGGTCTCTCTAGGCTTGTTTGCATCTGAGCAGCCTTCCTCCCTGCTCCACTCTTCTCATGTTTATCAAAACTTGAGTTTTAATTCATATGTGGAACCTGAGTTTGATTGAGTCACTTTCTTCCAATTCAAGCAATAAAAATCAGACCTGAAGTTTGGATTTTACCTGTTCCATACTGTGAATATATAAGCCATGTGTTATGGAGCACAGAGAATCCATTGGTCCCATTGTTTTTCTTTGGTTTGTTTATATCACAAGCTTTAAAAAAAGACCCCATACTTAAAACATTGCCAATACAGATTTTCACCTTTAGGTTTTCTTTTGTTTTTCCTCTTTCTTTCTAAAATTCACCCATAAAAAGTCTTAAAACTGGAAGGCAAACAAGCTTCTATCTTTGTAGTTTTATTTCTTAGCTATGAATCTCAGACTGTAAATGAAAACTATATTCTTGCCAAGGCTGGCTTCAAAAGTTTACCCTATTAAATTCATTTTATTGTTGCTCTTTATTCTAAGTAACATGTTCATTCTGGTTTAACCACAGCTGGTGATGACCTGGTGATTTTCTAGTGAAGTAATACTTCACATAGGAAGTCCTCAGTAAGAGGGACAAGAACAACTTGATTTTGCTTGTTTCATATTGAGTCTGTGTGGAAGGAATTTGACTTCTGTAGCTGTATGGTCATGAATTGTTAAAAGTGATGTTTAAGGATTTTTATCTTCAAAGAACATCAAAGTGTGTATCTCAGCAGAATACCTGAATACTTCTTCCAGTAATAAGGTTGCTATGCTGTCTCTCTTTTGGTAAAGTGCCCCAAGGTGACAGGCTAGGAACAGCTAAGTAATTGGTACTCAAGATTCTCTATCTCCACAACAGGCATTGGAGTAGCTGAAAGGTTTGCTTTGGTTTATATTTTGTATTGCTGTAATGCACACACAGAGTAGTATCTGGATTGAGAGTGCACGATATTGAATGGTTGCTTGGTAGAATTTGCAGAACATTTATTTCTTCTGTATGCTGTTTTAAAATCGCTTTATTAGAGAGCAAAAGTAGTTCTATCAATTCACCCAGAATTCTTGAATCAGTTTTCCAAGAAATATACTCTAAATCAGTATTTATTTATTCATAAAACAGAAGCATGATGTTATTAAATACTGCCCTGTTCTCCCAGGAACGATGTATTTGAAGGATGTAGTGGATAAATCATTTAGAAGTGTAAGTGTTGAAGGTAAACAGATTCTAGGGAAAAAACATGGGGGTGAGAAAGCCATCTGTGTGCTTTTCTTATTTGATATTTCATGGAATCCTGCTATATTTAGTATTTCACATATTTAAATAGCTGCTTTCCATTCTGCTTCATTTTAGGGTTGTGCTGGATATGTTTGCTTGCAAATCATTGAAGGGTGTTAGTCAAGAGAGGTATCTTTAGCTGGTCTTATCTTGTGAATCTTAAAGCTTAACAGTAGTTGTATAAGAATGCTTACAGAATGCCCTATATGTTGTAGTTTTAGCCAGCTTAGATTTTGTTTTACTCCCTAACACTTAAAATTTTTTTCTCATAAGCTCAGGTGGGCTGCTGCACAAATTTTGAACTGTGATCTCCAGCTGCAACTCTGTTTTTCTGCTAGGATGTGTTGGGACTTATTTCCCCCCCAGTGTATTTTATTTTGTTACTATTTTCAGCAGATTGTGTATTTAAAAGTTCTTGTCCAGTTGCCTTTCACCATTCTTTCTGAGGGGTAGCTTACAGTATATCAACAGAAAAGGGAATGCTCTATTTCTAACTTAACCTTTTGTGCTTATATCTTTGGCACTTGTTGACCATTCCAATCCATTAAACAAGCATTAGTCAACTGTATACTGAAAACAGCCACAACTCTCCATCAAATGGAAAGACACTAAGCTTTCACAGCAGGATTCAGACAGCCTTCAAAATGTAAAGGAATCTGTTGTAATTTTTCAACATTCAAATTGTATTAATTCCCTTGACAGTTATCCCTGAAGTCATTTCAGGCAGTTGCACACTTCTCAACTTTCACAGCTTTCATGTGGAGAGCATATTTTTTTTTCTGATTGTAATATTTCCCCCATCTCTCATACTTGTATTCATACTGGAAATGTGTTGAATCTGAAAAAAATTACTTAAAGAAGTTCACAGGTAACATATTAAACTACTAGTGGCTCCTTGCAATAGCACTTTAAATGCAACTCTGCTGATATCCTAATCCTCTTGGTTTAAATGGATTCACTGACTGATACTGAGTAACTTTCACAGACAGACACACCAACTCTTACTTTCAATATAAGTTTATTTGATATATTTTAGTAAATTCCTGAGGTAAATACAAGTATGTAAACTAAACAAAAACACTTCTTTTTTTTTTTAACTTGCTTAGTCTGTTCCATAAGCTCCCTTTCATAAACTCTGTTCCAAAGCTGTTATTTTCATAGAGAAGTTTTAATTAGTTGTCTGCTCTGGATTTGGAAGCCTAATCTGTGGAGTGTATTGTGTCCTGATCTAACTGTTTTTTCTGGAGCAGTTGAGGGAGTAAATTAAAATTTAGTGTGATTAAAGAAAACAAACAGAAGGCATATGCATAATTTCAATGTAATGCATCTGCTGTAATAATTTTTATGAGCCAACCTTACAGTGGCTTTTACTGCTGACCTCTGAATTCTTAGCATTATGTAGTACCGGTCTTGAATTTACTTCTCTGAACACTGTGATCTTTGCTTGCAGTGTGAATCGTCTTTTCCCTTTGCCTCTTTTACCACTGGGCTGAAGTATCCAGGTGTATTTAATAATTTTCATTTTTTTTCATAGTTTTCATTTTTGACACTGGGTCTGCATCAAGGACATCACTTAACTTAATTTCGAACTATGGCCACAATGACTATGTCCATTTCCAACTACCATAAACCAGTCATAAATCAGGAAAAAGTGCCATGCTGCTTAAAACTGCTGAAATGAGCTTTTGGAGCATTATGCTTACAAGAATGTCAGCCTGTCACAAAGTAAATCAGCGAAGTGTCCTTAAACCTTTGTTGCATCAGGGAATCTCTGGATTTGTGGCTTGAAGCCTGGTTATTCATTTTACTGCCCTATTTCCTCCCATCGCAACACACACGTGTGATTATTATTTTGTTTGGACACTTCATCATGCTTTTTCTGCTTTATTTATGGCTGGTAATTATAGGTTTTATTGCTTACTCCTCTTTAGATTTTGTCTGAATATATTAAATGAAAGTTCCTGTGACTTCTAGGCTCTGAAAGGCCACAGATTTACATTAATGCTCTAGGAACCGAGAGTTTCTTTTACAATATTACTAGATGCTAATTCTGCACATTTTACAATACCTATTCCTGCCTTACTTGAAATGTTTTATCTCTGCATTTTGAGGTCAAAGTCCTTGTGTTGAAAGCAATCATCCCCAGAGATTGCCACTTAATATTGACGCTGAGTAGTGAGGCGACATCAGATCTACTGGTTACATTTGCACTATTTGAATCTAGCCTGCTGTTATTTGGCTCTGAATTACTCTGTGTCTTATGAAAATTTGCATGAACCCAGTGTATTTCTTATTGTTTGCTATTCAGTCGTGGAAAATCACATTTGTTATGTCCAGCTATTGCTAATCTATCTCTAAATCTATATAATATTGAAATGTATTCCCTGATAGCCCTAATCTCTTATAAGAACCTTCTAGGAGTTCAGTTTAGGAGAGGCTGTGTTCCTCTATGGTCTTTAAAATAGCCAAAAGCTGAGTAGAAGTAGGTGGAAAGGTTAAAAATCCCAGTATTTTCCATTGCCAAGCAACAATTTATTCCCATTCCTACTGAATCTCAAGCAGATGGGAAAAAGGAGATTTTTCAGAGAGGTCGTTGTGGCTTGAGGTTAGGGAAGTGACTTCAAGACAACATCTTTGATTGTGGTTGCTTAATTGAAGTTTGAAATTTCTTTCTGGTTTTGTTTCATTGTTTCTGAAAAAGTAGGGTTGAGAGTAATTTTATTTTTCTATCAATTACTGACCTTACATAGCAAGTTTGATGCATCAAAATAGATCAGAAATAGTTTGTATTTTCATGCTTTACAACAATTTCTGCTAAGCTTGTGTTTAATCTCTGAGTTTGTATGTGAATGATCAGATGTAGGGATATGTCAGCATTCTCACAATATATATTATTGTCATGTTAATGTAATATAATCTTCAAACGTAATTTAATTTTAAATTAGGTTTTGCACTGGGATGTTTTTCTTCTTCAATAGGACTAATAAAAAACTCAAAAAAGACTTTTTCAAAAAATTTGATCATGAAATGTGTTCAGAGACTTCAGATGAAGACAATTTAGAAACAAGAGAGAGAGACTAGATCAGTAGAATGACAGGTAATTATTGTAAAGATGCACTGTATGGTTTATAAATTAAACAGCAGTTTACGTATACAATAATAACCAGTTCATCTGTGATCAAAGAGTCCATGTTTGGGGTTTATGGAATATACCTTACATTCTTCACTAGCAGCAACGTATCTAATCCTGATTTCATGAGTGAAATTTTCAATTTATCCTTAAATTTTGTGTTTTAAGTACTATTTTGGGAATATATTTTTGTACATGGAGAGAGAAACAAATGACCTGAAAGCAGTGATACTCTGAGCTGTAGTTATGGAATGTTAGTTTATCTTAAATCTGTTTAAGGTAGCTGCAAAGTATTCTTACAAGAGGAATGCAAGTCAGTCTTGTGTATTTTCTTTTTTGGAATGTCTTCTTGTAACAACCTTTGCTTGTTTCCTTATATTTGCCAATTGTCTTTGTTGAAGTGGATAGGGTTGTCATACAGGGTGCATAACAGTGACAAAATAAATCAAGTGTTAAGTAGGCCATAATACTTTACATAATCCTTTTGCAAATCCTTCTAGGTGCATATTTGTTAATGACTTAGATATAACATTAGGGGAATATGATAGAAAAAGCTTATTAATAGAAGCCTAATATTTCAGCTTCTTGATTTGTTCACAGCTAACTTTAACTATAGTTTCAGTAGCAAAAGCTGTATTGATAAACAGATTTTTAAATCTTTTAACATTAAAAATAAAATATAATAAATATCATTAATATAATTAATAAAATTAATTACATTAAAATTAAAAACTGTGATATCTAAAGTGATTAATAGGTTCTATCTTCAACTCATAGAGAATAGGAAAGCACTATACTGTCTATTTTGAGTTTGTATGGGTTTGCCTCTAAGTGTAGAAAGTTCCTCATGGCTCAAGTCATTGCAATTAAGCAAAAAGCAAACTCCAACTTATCATAAGTTATTTATAAACCTTTATTCTTGACTTTTTTTTTTTTTAATATGTCTGCCATGATGGCAGAGTCCTGTTGAACTGCCTGTATAGACACTGGCACGTTGCAGTCCTCAAGGATTGAGCTGCCTGCTCTTCTCAGTGGTTCAGAAAGAGAAAGAAGTAGCCTGTGACAGTGCTAGAAGAAAAATACAACACATATATAGACGTGGAAAAGAATATAGATGATTAATAATGCAGAACAAATTATATAAAGTGTTTAAATTATTGTTTCTCTATTAGTTCAGGTGGTGAAAAGGATTTCTTTGTAGTGTGTTCCCCTGCCTCTCCTCCCAGTTTGTTTGTTGGGGGTTTTTGTTTGGTTTTAGCTTACATAGTCTGTTTCAGAGCTCAGGACTATAATGCCCATTTTTGATTTGTGTAGTTTGTTTTGTGGGTTTAAATTTATTCACTCACATGCAGAAAGATGGGATACTGCTTAATTAAGTAAATTTACACCTGGAATGAATTATTCTTATGTATAAAGAAACAAGTGAAGTGTTCTGAAAGATTGCTTATGCTCCTTTAAACAAGCTGTAATTTTACCAAACTGAATAATTAATCAAAACAAGATTGTTCTGCTCACAACAGCATCTTCAGAAATCATGTTTTGTATTATGTTACCTTACCTCAAAATGGTGTTCTT
This sequence comes from Climacteris rufus, assembly GCA_013398175.1. NCBI lineage: Eukaryota > Metazoa > Chordata > Aves > Passeriformes > Climacteridae > Climacteris > Climacteris rufus. Next base: position 182,444 of record VZRZ01007062.1, read on the forward strand.
CAGTGGAATGAAGATGACATCTAGGAATAAGCATGTGACTATTTCTATGAACTGTTTTAATTCTTTATAAAGATAAGGATTACTTGTGTTACTTCAAATTAATCTTTGGTATATTTTACTTGAGGCATTAGAACACTAATGAATCTTGAGACATTCTATAAATGGATCCAGTAACAGATCCCATCAATAGTTGCTCAATCCATGTTTTTCTTGTTTTCTGTCAGGATTTGGAGGTCTGTATTCCTATTTTCAATATGATCACTAAATGGCTGTTATGTAGTGTATTACCTTATACTCCTGCATGGAGGAACATCTGTAACAAGAAAGGAGGTCTGTACATCATGGTTACCTAGTGAAAGCTTCAAAATTTTACTGCTCCTTGTAGGTGATCTCACAATCTACATGCACAGTGATGATAATCATATGACCTCATAATATAATACCTTGTTAAATATAATAACCATGCTCAGAATAGGAAAAAATGTGGTGCTCTGATGATTCTATCCAATTTATTCATTAATATTACTGTAGTTAGAGTTACACTTTACTAACATACTGCATATATAAAACGTAAAAACATTAATGGTGTCGTATTTCTTGTTCCTCGTTCCTCTTTGTATTGTCTCCTAATGGCCAAAATCAGTTATGCTGATCCAGCCAGGAAGATACCTAAGTTTTTGGGCATCTTTTCCTTATTTTGGGTCTGCTTTTTGTCTTACAAAACAGGATTTTTGTGTATGCGAATGAAACTTCTGCTATGTGCAGTTTAAAGAAAAATTTGATGGCAGAACTAATGCCTGTGTCATAGTAAAACACCCAAATGTGGATAAATGAGAAGAGTAAAGAGCAGAGGAGGAGATGGTAACAAGGAACTTGATTTTGATTTGTACGTTGGGGACACAGCCTTGTAAGTTTACCTCATCCTTCAAGAATTTTAGCGGCGTGAATCCTCTGTAATCATCTTGTAGTTTAGGAATGAGGACCCTAAGTGGGATGCTTTTGCTAATATATAGATAGGAATTAAATACTGGAACATTGAATTTAATGGTTTTAGTGTTTTAAATTCTGAGTGAAAGTACATATGGCATCGGTAGAAGTGGATAGGTAGATTTTCCTCAAATATTTGGTCATTCCATTTTTTTCTTCTCCACCTTAAAGAGTGGTGGGAAGTGGTTAGATGATTTTTGTTCATATTCTTCTCTTTCTTGAGGTCTTTACTTTGTTATGGAAAAATTGTGTCATTGGTAGGAAATCTGTTAATAAAATTTGAAATTTATATTGTGGTTTGGTAAGTACAAATATTTTTGATAGCTCTCATGACTATAGTGTGAGGGGAAGACACCATACAGTTTAATAAAATTTCAGCCGAATTGTTATCTTAGAAAAATATTGTTAACCAGAATTATATACCCATTCTGGAAAGCAGGAGGTTCCCACATGGAAATATTATGCAGAATACGAAATTTTGCTTTTTCCCTACTTCCCAAGGAAAAGACATAATAAAGAACACTTTTATATAAATCTGTGAAGTCATCTTCAAATTATTTTTGTTTATCTAAAGTATTTTGGTAATTCAGATGTAGTAATTATCAGATGCACACATTTCTGCATATTTCCCCCCCTCCCCCCCTTTCTTTTATTCCCCGGATTTCCTTTAAGGATTTCACAAATGTTTCCAGAAATCTGGAATCCGAAAACATTCAGTGTCTTTTAGGGTACTCGAAAGCCTAGTGAGTAACATTGCATCAAGTTGTTGATTGTATGTGAAATGATGATGATGATAATAATATTGTTTATTCATTGCACAGAAAGTGCACAAGAAGTACTGCAATATTGCCATTATAAAGTAGTTTGAATTATTCCCCCATCACCACCATCACATCCCTCAGTGTATAAGCTTTAGCCTGAAAAGTCATTGTTTTTTTTAGCTTAACATTACAGTATATGTTGTCCATTTTGCAATTGTTTTGATATTTCTTGGTTATACATACCCATTCTTAACCAACCAAGTCGAAGTCATTTTTTAACATAGTCACTCATAATTAATCACAGCATGTTTTTCATGGAACCTTTGTTCTTAATTTTTGGGAGGGTGTTTTATTGGTACTATCTTCCCAAAAATGCTACAAGTTGTATCTACCCTTTTTGAACCTTTTTTTTCTTCCTTAGCCATATCCCATTTTTAACTGAATTTTTAATTTTCTCTATATAGGAAAGAAATGTAGGAAAGTCCATGAGCTGATTATTTGAGAGTAACAGAACTAAAACTTTCTTCCTATTTCTTATTCGTGAGTAGTTTCAGAAATGCAGCTTAAAAAACATACTAAAGATGGGCTTGTTTTTAAGCACATTCCAATGTATTTCTTCAGAAAAACATTTATCTGCTTTAGAAACAGGGATAGTCAGTGAGGGCTATTCAAGTGTTTTATTATTCATAGATTATTCTTTCCTAAATGGAAAATATTTTGAAATTTTTTTCTTGCATACTGTGTGGAGATTGTTTCAAACACCATGAGCTATCTAACTCCTAGACTTGGTGTTTGTTTTTTGTTTACTTTTTTTTATCTTTCTCAGGAAACAAAAATTGTCTTGAATCAGTCATTAGCAAAGTTCATAACCGATGTCAGATTAGTCTAACTCTCAGAAAAAAAGGTCTAAAATAGACCAAGCTGACTCTTCTTCAAAAGATAAAGAAAACAACAGCTCTTAAAAATGAAAACAATTGTCCTTCAGATTTTCCAGCCTTCACACATTATCTTTGAACCATAAGACCCCTGTTAAGGTTAAGAGTGTATCTTTGTAACATTAAAAAAAGGTACAAAGCCAACAAAAAACAAACAAAAAACCCCCAACAAAAACCCCTACAAAACAAAACAAGCAACAAACCATAAAGCTGGCTGAAGAAATCTTTCTGGAGAAACTCATAGTCTAATTTTTAGTCAAAAAAGAAAAGTCTCGAAGACATGTCTCTGCCCTGTGAACCTGTGTAGGTCCTTTGTGTCTGTGATCTCTGAGTGATATGGAAATTAATTTAGGTCAGTTCTGCTATAAAAGGTACAATTTTTGCATCTTTCTAATGTTTTGCACTTTGGCGTCTTGTTCCTTAGCTGTTATAGCAGCTTAATTCCATCAGAACTTTGAGGTAAATTTTCCTCCCTCCCTTCTAGAGAGGAGTCACTCATTTATCAGTTTGTGAATGTGATAGTTTGACTCTGGCTAGGTGCCAGGTGCCCACCGAGTTGCCCTGCAGCTCCCTCCCCCAGAGGGACAGGGGAAAGGACAAGATGAATCAGTGGGTCGAGATAAGGCAGTTTTTATTGAAGCGACAGAAAAGCAAAAGCAGGGTCTGCGTGTGCATAAGCAAAAGGAGGAGAAGTCAATCTCTACTTCCCATCAGCAAGCGATGTTCGGGCACATCCTGGGAAGCAGGGCCTCAGCACGCATAGTGGTTTTGTGGGAAGGCAGACATTACAGAACGCCCCCCCCCCTCCCCCCCGGCTTTTATATCTGAGCTGACATCATATGGTATGGAATATCCCTTTGGTTCCTTTGGGTCAGCTGGCCTGCTTGTTTTCCCTCCCGAGGTCTTGCCCACTCCCTGCCCCTTGATGGGGGAGAATGTTAGAGGGACAGTGCTTCTCAGCAGTAGCCAAAACACCGCTGTGTTATCAACTGAAGCACAGCACTGGCAGGGCTGCTGAACTCTACCTCCGTTAGAACCAATACAGTGAATCACATGGGTTTGTTAGAATAAAAGTCAGAACAATTAGAATAGCATAAACTTAGGATTCAAACCAAATAAAATTAGATTAAGTTTGTCTACACAGTTTTTTCAATGCCCACCACGTTCTTTGTCCTCTTCTTCAGGATTGTTCCTTGTCACAACTTGTTGGTTTTTTATGTTCTAGCAAGTCCATACAGTCCCCCATGGACACCTTGAAAGTTGCTTGGGAATTTGCTTTCTGTCATCTTTAAGACCTGGCTTGTCTCCTCAGTGATCTGCCAGTCTTATTCTGTGGCAGATTCCCAAGTGGCTGAATTTCCCTCTCTCCTTCAGCTCTAACCTGCATACCAGAAATTTCTCCCAGTTATGCCTTCTTGAATGAGCTCAGGTGTCCACAGAGTACTGATCATTTCCCCTCCAAATCCAGAAGGCTGCAGTGAGAACAAGGAGCCTTCACTGTTGTCCTGGAACCTTGCTAATTTCTAAACACAAAAGGAAGGGTTTTCCAGCTCTGTAAATCGTTTTCATATCATCCCTGAGCAATCGACATTTTACAGATGTTTTCTGCTGTGGTTTCCTTTCCCATTCCACCACAGATACAGTTAGTTTAGATTGTAAACTTGGAGTTCCCTAGGTATAATTAAGAGTACTTTTTTTCCCCCTTTTCTGGCTAGTGTTGCTTTCTTCCTGAACTTCTTTGCCATGAGAAGAATAGTGGGGAGGTGGTGTTTTCAGGTTGGTTTGACTGTTTTCTCTTACGCAGTTTTTCCCCACTTGGAATTTTATGATGAGGAATTTCTGCTTTTTTATGTTGATTACACCATTAATTATTAACCTTTCAAAGATTTATCCAGCTTATTCGTTGTATATTAATGGAATATATAATATTGATATCTTAATTGTAATAAAAATAGAGTAAAAAATTGCAAAAAATGTAAAACAAAAGTCACATTATCACCAATGTCAAACCATTTTGTCCATGTTGTTACTTAGGGTTGTTGTCTTCCTCTAATAAAAATGAACTGTCTATATAGAGTCAAAAGCCACTCCATATTTTAATTAATCCTCTATTTTTATCTTTGAAAAAAGCTATTTGATCTCATAGTTAGCAGTGTCTGCTTTCATTTCAGGAAGAATGTGTGCATGGGGGAAGAGGGTGAAAGAAGGTTAAAATAAAAATTATGAAGTACTTACAAATGTGCATGTTCTCATGCAGACTATTTTTATGTCTATAATAACCCAAAGTAAGTATCTGTATTCATGCCTCTGTCAATCTGCCCACTTTGATTTGTATGGAAGCCATAGCTTAAATTTTCTTTTGCACTGCACTGCTGACAATGTTTTAACTGATGTGAAGACTCCTTGAAAAGAATAACTTTTATTCATTGTTGGGGATGAAAAACCATCCAATTATCTCCACCCACTAATTATGGCTACTTTACATGTTTCTGTTTGTATGTGATACATATGCATGCAAAGTGCACTTTCAGAAGCTTGAAAATAAAATAATTTTAAAAGCAAGTGTAATTAGCAGGGTTTTACTTACTATAGTTCTTGACTTTGATAATGAGTGATCTTTCTCCCGAACAACAATTCTGTATCATTTTAAACATACTTAAATACAGTGATGTAGAGGAAAAGTTGCTTATATTTAAGGAGAAAAATTCCCATTCCTGTGAAGTTTCTGTAATTGTATGAAGTTTATTTCTGTCCCCAGATGTCAGCGATCAAAATCTGCATAAATATATTTTGTGGAAATCTGTTGGCAGCTGCTTTCCAGTCAGGTTCCTCAAGATATTAGCCTGTCTTTGAGTTTATGACAAAGTTAAAAATTATTCATTAAACTGACCTGCAGTATATTCAGTAACTGTAAAATTGCCTTGCAGTTCTATTTGGTTTGTAGATGTGATCACGAGTAAATTTTTAACTTAATTAATTGGCCGTTTCTGTTGACAAGAAATTTATGTGGTAATAATTTGCTCGAAATAGATGCCGACTGTAGGAAATGAGATATCCATCATAGGCTTGTGTTCCACCAGCTGCACAGTGGCTATTATGAAAGTATTTCAGGCTGCGACGACCCCACTGTTTGTGCAGTCAGGATTATATATACCCACGATCCATTGCCTGCCTGAGAGGCGCTCATGGAGGTCTATGATAACAAAGACTTTGTGATTTATGGCTTGCTGTGAAAGCAGAGCTTGATGAGATTAAACAATTTCATAGCACAAGTGTTTCTTAAGACCTGATTTGTAGTTGCAAGCTGATGGTAAATCACATTTATATATCTGAAAGCATGCTCAGCAGAGGAGTGCAATTACAGTTTAAGACAGCTACTTTTTATTTAATTTTTATCCTGGTTTTGTCTCTTTTATATCCCCTTCGTCTGCAAACCATTCACCTTCACAAGTCCTTTCTTGGTTAGAAGGCCAGAGACTGAAGTCATTGATGTTCTTCCTGTTCTGTGTGCACTCTTGCTAAAAAAGAAGTCTGAGTCATTTCAGAGTAGCTTTTACTGGTTCATCTTGGCTGACCTGGGTTACTGGGTTCAGCTACAGTTCTTGATTTGCTATTGTGTTCAAAATCGAGCACACTTTTAGACAATTTCTAATCACATAAATGTATTTAAATTTTAAATACAATGACTAAAATATAGAGTAATAGATGGAAAATACAAAATGCAAGGCACCAAAACTGGTTTCTATTTTCTGGATTCCATTTTTCTTATACACAATAGAAAACAAGACTAATTTTCCTAATAACTATCTGCTTTGGGTTTGCATTGGTATTATCAGCAATATATCTGCTATGCGTCATAAGCAGCTGCTGCTAAATTTTGCAGTGAAGTTTGCATCAATGATTTGTGGGTTAATATCAAATCAAATGCTTGTGATATACTTGGCTCAGAGTAATAAACATATTACTTTTGACTGAAGATCAGGTTGGAGTCCAACATGGAATCCTCAACCTAACTGAATACTTTTAGCTGTTCCTGCAAAAAGTCTTTCATGTTGTTAAACACATTAAATGCAGAAAAGTAGTGTAAGCTTTGGAGGGAGTTATCATTCAAACTGGAATACCAAGTTTCTCAATATGCCAAACATTTCCTATGGGGCTGTGAGCAGCTCCTCGGCTCCCATCTGTTCTCCCCAAAGGCTTTCACCATCTCTAGTCAGCAGGCCAAGGTTAGTTTTGTATTGAGAGAGGTGGTGAAGAGCTTTGTCATAATGTAGTTTCTGCATTCTGAAATCTTTTTGTCCTCCTTGGAAAACAAATTCTAAACCAGAAATAAAAACAAAAATTGTATTACAGGATCAAACAGAAGGAAAAACACTGAATTTCAGGAAGGTATTACTCTTTAAATTGCTTTATAATAAGTCATCACTGAAACCTCATAAGGAACTTAAGAGGTAAATGAATGCTTTTACAGATGTTTAGATGTTAGAAATCCTAACAATGAGAATATGACTCAAATAGGCATATTGTTTTATGGTCAGTTTTTCACACCTGTTTCTCATCACAGTTCGCTTGGAGTTAGGTGTTGGAATGATAGAAATGGAGATCTCTTTGCCATAGCATCTAGGAAGTAAGTATTCATAAGTGACTATGCTTAAAACTGAAAATAACTTACAAAGAATTTTTCATTACTTTGCATATTTTGCCCACAAATTTTCAGCTGAATTTCCAAGTTCAAAATTTTAGTCAGGTGATATTATCACTGGAAAAAGCACAAAAATTAAATTGATGTATTTCACAGTTAAATCCTCTATTCCATATGCATACCCCCCAACTTATTAATTGTGAAACAGTAGAATGGAAGACCATGTTCATGGAATGCTTGCTTTTTCTCATTGGAGTGATAAGCTTTTGGAAATATGTGGGGATTTATCCAAAATAATAATAAGCTTGTCTTGCCTTTTTTCTTTTTGGATAAGGCTCATAATGACCCTATCTAGTTTTGAACCACAATGTAACCTCGTGGCATCATGGTTAGAGCAGTACCTGGTTTGTGTATGTAGTGACTGAGATTACTAATCTTTTTCTCAAATTTCTTCTAAATAAGACAGAGTAGTCAGCAAAATAGAATTTATTATAAACTGTGCATTTGAGCTATAGAAGAAGAGCAGTTTCATAAAGAAAAAGATAGGGAACTCACCACCACTGCCATTTTTTATCAGATACTAAGTAGCGGATTCTACCTTCTGTCTTCAGTCAGTGGGAGAAAGATGGGAAAATCTATTTCCCTTGCTTTTAACAGATGAAGCCTTATAGGATGTTTGGTATTTCCTCATGTGATGGACAGTCACTGGAGAATAATCAAGATTAGTCCCTGAGGCAAAGTGCCTGTGCAACCAAAGTGAATTATCATCCCTCTTCCTAGTCATCCCTGCCAAGTACCCCTCTTGCCCCCAGGTTACATTTCCTAGTGAAATCCAGGGTGCCAGAATATGTCATAAGGCTTTGAAGACCTGGTGTAAACAGTAGTATGTGAGGTGAAGTTAGAGAAAGAAGAAGAATTCTTGGCTTGTGCTGATGTTAGTCAGATGCCTTGAGTTCATTCAGGCTGTCCAAGACATCTGCTTTTGAGATGATCCCTCTTTGCAGGCCTGACTCTCCAATTTCATTTTTTGCTTAGAGAAAACATGCTGTGGAAAGGCTGCTCAGTGCTGTGTCTATTTTTTTACCTACTAAAAAAAAAGTTTTACCTAGTTTATCTTTTTAAATTTAGGGTAATCCATTTACCTTTTTGAAAGGACCTGACATAATAAAAAATACACTCAACATTATTCAGTCTTTTAGAACTTGAATTTGGACAAACCTTTGGTGGTTTAGGACAGTGGATTTTTAGGGTTGTGGTGTAGCCATTAGTGTTTCCTTGATTAGGATTCTGACAGATAGTGGTATCAGACAGCCATGCTTTTTAGTGAAAACCGGTTTTGGGGTGATGTTTGAGAGCTTTGTTTCTGTGGGTTTTTTTGATAAATATTTCTGCCAAGAAGTGTGGCTAAGAGAACATGATGTTTTGTTCAGAACTTTTCCTGGTATTGTACTAATGTGAATCTTTTTATTCTTTGCTTGTCTACTCTCAGTCATAAGAATTAAGAAAATATGGAGCAGGTGAAATGCTACAAGCAGGTGCAGTGTCACAACTGGCTAAAGACAATTTTCCAAGTTCTTACTGATGAGCATTAATATAAACACACTTTTCAGAAGCGGCTATAATAATATGGTTACAATATGGTTGTGAATTTCAAAATCAGCTCCATTTGGCAAATCATACCAGCTTCCTGTGACTCAATTTCTTTGACAGTAAGAGAATTTTAAGAAACCCTTATTTGTGGAAAATTATTTCTGGATTTTTTGGGCCTCTCCACATATTAAACCTTTTGTTTAATTGGTTTGGTTTGGTTTGTTTCTTTTATTCTTGCTTCTCTTTTCTTCCTTTTTTCTTTATTCTTATCTTCTTTCTAATTAGAAACTAACTATTAGATTTGATTCACATTATTTTTCTTTTGAATTTTTTTTAATCAAAAAAATATGTTCAGTTGGGCTTTAGCCTGCAGAGTTCAAGTTTTCTTCTCTGAAGTGAATAACAGGCTCCATCTTGCATATCACAACAAAGAAACATTAACAAAATCATCACAGAACCTTGTAAGAAACAGGAAAGCAGAAACACCTGAAGTGCAGATTGCAAAAGTGTGTGTTTGGCAAAAGCTGTGTCGATTTCAGATCTTTTGAAGTGAATCTCATCCTAGCATTCCTTGGAAGGCAGCTAATGTGTTTGACCAGACATGCTAGAAGGGATCACTTCTCATCCTCAAGCACAGGAGAAAGTGATTTCATTTTTTTTCAGGTGCTTCCCTGTCTCTGATGTAAATAAAAATAATTTTGTATTCTGTAACTAGAAAGCTGGGATGCAATTCTGCTAAAAAGGATGTGGTCTGGCTAGATTTCATAATTTTTATCTCATAGTTTACTGGTATATATTTGAAACATAAAATAATAATGTTTGCAGCATGCTGGTGCCTGGGTCTTAACTAATTTATTGCTGTAGAGTTGTGAACCTTGGTGACAGCAATTGCCATAGTTTGTATTTAGCTAATTTTGAACATTAAAAACCCTGAAGAATGAAATTACTTTCTGTTGGAGTCAGTGGCAAAACTTGCAGAATTTCACTCCTAAAATTTAACAAATAGAAGAAAAAGCAGTAAGTTGGAAAGAAGTTGTGCCTGGAAATCAGGGTGAATCAAAGAGATAAGTTGCATTTTTTTAGCACAAGGCATTATCGTGCATATCTAGCATGACTGTGACTGTCCAGTACAAGCTTTTAGCTCGTAGCAAATGTAGCCTAATTTGATTTAGACAACTGTCTGCTAATGTAGATTATGTTGACTCAAATTTCTTCACACCGACTGTGAGTTAAGTGCTTCCCCACTGACAATTATGGGAAAAATGGTGATGCTCTTAACAGTAATTTATTAACTCAGAAATTTGATCATGTGCCAAATTGAAAGGGGGAAAGTGAATTGAAATATGGTTTAATGATAAAATTCAAATCTTGTTTGGCAGTGCAGATAAAGAAATAAATAAGCACAGAAATTATCTTCGCATTCATAGGCAACTAAATTTGTGTAAATCAACATCATACCACGATGTAGAGTCCATCTATATATTTTGTTATTAAAGTTCATATCAAAATAGTACAGTGTTGGATATTATCCTTGTAATAGCCTAATCACAGAATTTTAGGCAATATAAGATTTAAAAATCTTAGGATTATTTTACTGTTTCATTATGTGAAATAGTAAGGCTGGCTTAAAGCTTACAATAAAAAGAAACAAGACCTCATTTTCAGCTATGTAATAGTAAATGAATGAGCCTCATTACGAATGAATCTAAAGTTTTCGTCTGTCTCAGGATTAATGTTACTTTTGCTACATCTGGCTTTGTCTTTCTTTTTCTTTAGTTCTTAGCACAAATAATACATGCACTTAATCTTTAACTTCAGATAATCAGAGTTACTGACACCTGGAATAATGTGATGAGCAATGTAAATTTTATACACATATAGTCATAATAATTTAGAATGTCATCTTAATCTATTTATGATCAGCTAATGACTGAAATGTTTTACCATTGTGTGGGATATTTTATAACTGAAGTTTTAATGGGTGAATCAGTAACACCTGGCTGTCTGGAATGTCTTTCTTTCCCCCCTGTTAGACATTTAAATACATCTCTGGAAGGCCCACAGGGTGTGATGTGACATATAAGCTCTTAAAAGGAGGAAAATTAGTTCTTGATACTATAATGATCAGTGGGATGAACGTTTGCATACTTAGCATTAATGCTGTTAAATGTAAGAGTTTGATTAAAACTCTTCAGAAGCTTTTTTTTTTTTTCCCTCTCTTTTAATGCCCTTTATAGTTTCACTTTTTGAAATTACGAAAGGAGCTGATGTTTTTATTTCTGCCTGTGGAGGAATTTTGAATCTTTTTGTAGCCTTTTCTTTCTTAGTGTAATTGTCTATGTTTCTTCTCAAATCATCTCTAACCCCAGCAGAGCCTCTTAGCTAGTAAGTATATTAGGCACCTAAGTGCCAAAAATGCAAGAATACAAATTCAGTGAGACATTCCCCTGAAAGAATATCTAGTATTGCAATCCTTAATCCAAAAATATTATTCTAGTAGCAGTCCACTTTCTATTATTGAATTAAAGCAATGTATTTGTAACTTTTTATTCCTTGCTTTTTTTCCTCATAAATGTTACGCATTTTCATTTATCCAGTTTTAGATTTTGTGTCCTGTTTCACGTTTAGATTGTACAAAGCTTAAGAATGATAAAATTGCAACTTCTTGTCTTAAGTGAATAAGTCTTGATAAAGGGCCATGCATATGTATTCAGGTTTTTCTAACTGTGTTTCCTTGGTTTCATGTTCCTTATGGGTGGATTTAGCTGTTGTTTTTATGAGGTAATACTGAGGGTCTCAGCATTAAAGACTGCTTGGTGGTACCTGTCATCACGTAGATTTCTAGTAAGAGCTTTTTTCAGAAAAAGTAGTGTGTCTCATATCTTTTTCCAGTCAAGTAGTTAGTCTTCTCATGCATTTTGATATTGCAGAGTTAGTCCTATAGATTGTAGAATGACAAGTTAGTGGCATTCTTCTGAGGAAACCACAGTCACTGTAGTAAAGAGGAAGAGAGCAGTGGAAGGAATAGTGCGCTCATGCGATTGCTTCCCTATAGTCTTGCTACATGGGACACATTTTCTAGGAATATATTAATTTGTGGCTATTTTATGACTGTTACAAGTCCTGGGGTATTAAGAAAGGCTGACAATTTCAATTTCTGCTGTGATGTCTTCTGTTGCCATCTGTCATCAAAGTGGTTTTATATGTACACCACTTAATTTTAAGGTTCAACGTGTTATAAATAAAATAGATGTGCTTACAGTGTACTGATTAAAAATGATCAGGAAAAAAAAGTAGGCTTTTAATCTTTTCTGTAAGTAATGAAAATAACATTTTGTCTTCTTTTAATTATATTTCTTTGGAAGCGCTACTTCTGATCATTGCAAATAGGTAGTGAATTTTCATCTTTAGTTGGATGACAAGAGAAATAGCTCACTTCACATAGATCTGAAATGCCAGTGTGTTATGTATCTGTGATAGCACAGAACTTGCATGGCCCTTTTCTTAATGGATTTCAAAGCACTTCCCAAGACTAATTAGAAATCCAGAAACATCACAACCTACTAGGCCTTAGATTCCTCGACTTACAGAAAGTTACTAAGTTATTTGTATAGATACACTCGAATCAATGAATGACGTTTATATGTTCTTAATTTCTGATCATTAAATGTGATATCAATTTTTTGTTTGGAAAGTTTTAGTACACATTTGGTAATTCTAGGGATTTTTACGTTGTATCTTTTGTATTCAAAGTGTATTCGAATCATTTACAACTGATTAGAAAGTAAATAATAGGATGGCCCAGAAAACAATTATGTCTCTGCTCAAATTTCAGCAGGTACTTCTGAAGTGAAATATTGCCATTAGTTTTTAGATATTTGCATTCTGTCTGGTACTGTTTCTGTTGTTTATGTCTTACACAAGGGCCTGTCTGACACTCATGGAGGAAACTTCTAGCTCTTGGCTCACGTCAAAACAGCTCCTCACAGAAAGTCTTTGCAGCTTTGCGGGAGCATTCCATGGTTCCCATGTACCCCCACAGAAATCGTGATGTGCAAGTGCCCCAGGGTTGCCTGTAACACTGCTTTTGTTGAGTTTCTCTTTGATTTGAATTTTCTCCCTCCCTGAAGGTATTACGAGTTTGACAGTTGCACTGTGATTTACTTATTCCCCAACATCAGACTGTCTTACTGGTAAAAAAAGATCTATGTTGAGCAAGACGTAAGGCTCAGCATTTAGGTACCATGTCAGAAATGAAGTTTACAAGTGATGCTAGGACTGCCTTCCCTTTCTGCTATGTCATAGCTTGCCCTTGCTTCTGAACACACTTCACACTGTTACCAAGAAGCTCCCAGATTAATCCAGTCAGGGCTTTTGCTCAGGCATTCAGGTATACCGTCCTCTTCTGCGTGTTATTTTCCACCTTGTCCCTAAAGCCAGGTCAGAATGCTATACTTGCAAAATTCTTCCCATCTTTTTGTTATCCTAATCTTTATTTCTACCTTATATCTAATATCACTGCAGCCATGATGACTCATATTTCTAGTGTCTTTGGGAGTTTAGACCTTAAGCAGAGGTGTAGATGATTTAAACATCTTTTAGTAAACTGAAACTGTTTTATTTTGGATGCTTTGTGACTCTGAGTACTTTGTTCCTAGCTTTACTACAACCTCATTTGTCAAACAACCTGGACAGTCTTCCAGGACCAGTTGAGGCCTGCCAGCATCCTCTTACTAAATCTGATACAAACCCTGAGTTAAGCATATCATCTTGTCAGGTTCTCGATGTCTAGACAGACACTTCCTAATGCACATCGATAATAGGTGTGTGGCGGTGAGCTATCCTGCCTGGGCATGCTTCTGCAAGGCAGTTCCTTCTTCCTCTCCTGTTTGCTGAGCTTTCTGTCTTTCAATGATCATAAAACACACATGTAAATGTTAACAAGCAGCAGTATCCAAACAGACCTTTTTTACAGTAGTGTTTTAGCAGAATGTTTGTTTTCAAGGGGATGGATAAAGCATTAGTGGTTCTGTATTTTACTTATGTAGGTAAAACCTGTCTAGCTTTGGTGAGACTAACATGTGGAGGTATTTGAACTGAATACTGATCTCTTCAAATCTGAAAGCAGTTAAGAATTTTACATTTTAATTTGCCAAAAATCTATGATGTGGTAGAGTAGTTTCAGACAGTGAGGACAAACTTTTAAAATAGCAATTGTGTTTTACTGAAACTTAAATTTCTTTAGCAAATGCATATTGCATTTAGTTTTTATGTAATCTGATGCAAGGATGTCTTTTGTTCATGTAGTATTAGAAATAATATTATTTGCATAACGGATTTTACGTGCCTGATTTAGTTAGGTGCAGATCATAGATTTTTCAAGAATGGGTTGAAAAATGTTTTTATGTGCATTCCAAACAGACACACAAGATCAAAGAGTGGACGGGACTCTCCTATTCTGCTACGTGATCAGAATTTAAACACACAAAGTACAGGTTTGTGGTCTTTCATTTATATGGAGTGCTGTTGTCTCCTACATTTGAAAAATAATGAATGGAATTTCAATGTCCTTTGTAAGTTAAGGAGTAAGTGCAGGACACTGGTTTATGATGGGAGATGGAGGCATCTTGTTGTAGCTAGGTTGAATTCATGGACTGAATCAAAAAGAGAAGATAGCTTAAAATTCCAGGAGTTTGTGCCTGTACTTGGAGAGAAGAAAAGGTTTGACTGTGCAACATATGGGTATTAGCAAGCCATCAAATATCAGGTCCTGGACTACCAGCTAGAAAATAAACTGAGAGCTGGGAAGTTCATTTTTGCTACATGTCACTCAAATGAAGTGTTGCATAGTGGCTGAGGATTACATCCCCCTTGGTCTTCCTTCTCCTCCAACATCTACACATCATCCATCTTCTAATATCTATCTGTGCATGTAGGAGAACAGTGTGTAGCTGTGAAGGCTGTGAAAGTGTTGGCATTGTTCTTTTGTTGTATACAAAATAGATGAACTACAGGTTGCAGGGAAAAATAACAAAATAAGCTAGACTTCCTATATAAAACTTTTATGTAGGATAATATGCTAAAATTAATGTAGAAAGATCTCTGAAATGAGTAAGAACTCTGTCTTACAACAAAAGAAGTTGGTTTTGACCTTAAAACCTTTGGTCCTTCATGCAGAGCAAGGGCCTCTTCTTTACGCTATGAAATAGCCATACTCGGTGGAGAAATCCATTAATTCTTTGTTAGTTTCAACTGCAGCATTGAGAAAAATATTAAACATGAGATGAATGCATAGGGCAGAGGATCACTGCCTTACATTGTGTGGACTTGGGTTTTGTGCAACATGAGTGATGACTGTTTTTATTAGGTTCAAGCTGTGCAACTAGCAGCTTGCTGATCACTTCTTTTAATTTCATCTACATGACATGAACCTTTCTCAGCTATTTTGGTTTACATTGCATATATTCTTTCCTTCGTGATTGTAATGTTTCAGTCATTGTAAGAAGAGCTCAGTATTTTTTAAAAGGTTGATTCACTCATTAGAAATGAAGGGTAGGGCAACATTTAGCTTAAAATTAATGGATTTGTTTATTGCAGCCTTTGTTACCTGAAGCAGAGAATAATTTTTTTTGTTTGTTTTGTTTTCATTTTGAGTCCTTTCATCCACAAAGAATGGGGATTAGCCTTTGGCTAGAATAGTGCTTTCAGGCCCTTTCAGCATTCAGTAACTGTTTACTTATCCAGGTATAAATGGGTAAAAACACAGTTAAAGCTCCCAGCTGCAAGGTCAGCTACCTTTTTAAAATTCAACCTCATGAGCTCCCTTCAGCTGAGGGCTTGCTGGTATGAGCCATTAAGTGCCTGTTGCATGTAACCTGCCCTTGTCTTACACAGAGCTGCACACGAACCTCTAGTACTGTACAACACACCCTCAGTTTATGCCATGCAAGGAACAAAAGCAGTTAAGCTTATGATCAGTGATCATATGATCCATTTACAGGGTGCAAGCTCAGTCAAGTTGAACTAGTAAACCCTTAAATATTAACTCAACACCATTCCCGCTGGGCAGAACATCGCAATCTGATTTTCTCAAATTTGCCAGTCTAACATTAATAGCAGCCTTTCCTGGTTTAACAATGAGTTTTTAAAATCACAAACTAATTTTAAAAGTGTAAGACCCATTGCAAAAGCACAGAATATAGTTAAAAACTATAATGCTTGGCAAAAAATTAATCTATTGGACTAAAGTTGTCTCTGTGGAACCTAAAGCTCTGGGGCATGCACACAATAAAATGACAGTAGTTCCTATGACTATTGCATCATGTCTACTTCAGGATAAAGCAAAATATTACCTCAGTTCAGAATCTTGTAAGAACGTGGTTAACTGCTGGCCTAAAAAAATTAAAGCTACACAGAGGTCTTCAGCCCTGACCAAGTGGTTCTGTATGTTTTATTTTTACTAATTATCATGCAAAGTTTATTGCCTTTAAAAAACAAAAAAATTGTCATGCATTCCATCCAACATCTAAAATCAGCATTTTCCCTTGTTTTTATTATCTTGGTTAATTTTTCTTTAAGTGCTTTCTTTAGAAAGCAGCCACAGTGCATGAAAAAAAAGAACTCTTTTTCATCAGTCTTCTAGTGATGTTGGTTATTTGGGGAAATGTATTTTGGAGTCATATTAACTAGAGATAGATGGGCCTTGCTGTTTTAGATGGGTATCCAGCATTCAGAAGGAATGTGCCCCTTGTTCTCTGAAGGTGGAAAAGTCTTCTTTTAAGATGAATTCACTAAAAAATTGTAAAAGTTTTTAAAACAAGCAGACTTCCTTTTGTAGATAGAAATGGAGAGAAAGTGAGTTGATTAGCTAATGCTACAGTATCAAAAGTAGAAAAATAGAGTAAAGTACATTCTAGAAAATGAAAAATCAGCAGATGAGTATTTGTTTCACTGAAGAGTCTTCCACTTGCTTTAGCTATATGCTTCTTTTCATCAATGAATCTGAGCCAGATAAAAGAGGTTTTGTAAAAGTGTAGTCATGGTGGTGAGTGATGGTAGCCTTTTTATTTTAAATATCTGATCTGGAAAAGATTGTTTTCTATCTCTAGGTGTATTTCTGATGTTCCTGTGTTTGTGTATGTTTATATCAGAGAGTATGAGTGTGGTTACAATTAAATATAACTTTGGAAATATGTTCAAATATGTAACAGGGGGTTTTTTCCCCCCTCAGAGAAAATTGAGGGTAAATTGTTAATACATTAAATACCATGTTTACAGCAACCTTACTTAATTGGTTGTTTCTCTTCTTTCAAGATTATATCCATAAGATAAAAATGGATTGAGAAAGCATTTCTTTTTAGCTTCTTTCACCAGCACAGGAACACTTAGCAGTTTGGTTTGAGAGACATGCTTTATAGGAAAAAAGAAAATAATTTTAATCTTCACAGAGCAGTCTGAAAAATAGGATCTTGAAGAAAATAAGATGCAGAAGAGTTTTACATGTGTAATAATATTTCAGACAGCAAAATGAGATAGATGATGGCAGAGTTTTAATCAAGTTACCATCTTAACCAACCTAGAACTTGCATTTTTTTCTCTTATACTGATGTACTTGCTGTTCTGCTAAGTACAAATGCCTGAATCTCTGTATGTTAACATGGGAATAATTTCCTAAATGATGCCACAGTTTAAGGATCATGCTAATGGGAATAAACTTAATTCCTTCCATGTTTCAACAGGAAATTATTGAAATGTTGCTAGCCTACAGGTGTCTCCCAACTGAGAGGCATATATCTTCCAATCTTCTCTAGTCAAAACATGTAAAAGAGAGATTATTAGAAAAGGGACCATCTTTTAGGTGCTACTCTTAGGGAGCAATGTGAAAGAGCAAATGTTAGATATTTATTTGCTACATAACTGGACACCTCTCGGTTACTCTTTGTGATTATGGCATTTCAAGAAAGGAAATAACATTAAATCCAGTAATTTAACATGTATAACTATGTAAACTGCCAGGGACATTTTTCTTTTCCTGGTCTATTGTGCTGCCCTGTGCTTTAACATGTAATCTCCTGCCTGTGGAATCAACAGAACTTTTGACTTCAGTTTTTTGGTTTAACATTCACTATTAGGTGAGACAGTGGAAAAGTGGAAAGTGCAGTTTTATTGCAGTAATAAAGTATTTCTGAGTAATGAAATCATATTGTATCTAAAGTGCCATATTCAGTGGAGGGGGTAAAAGCATCTTTTAGCGCAATGGTGCTTTAATGAAAGAAAATAAATGAACTCCAGATGCAACAGTTGCATTTTAAGGAAATGAGCATTTTCAGTTTTTTTAAAATAATTCTGTTGGAGCAATTAGTTTGCAAAGTGTAAAACTTCTGGTGCATCAGTGTTTCTAATAACTTCATCTACAGTTATGAGTAACAGAAAATTAATTGTCACATGAAGAGTCAAAATATGTCATCTTGTTTTTAACTTTGATACTTTATGCAGCCCATTGTTTTAATATTAATCAATAATGCCATGAGTTGGGTGCTGAGACCAAAGTTCAATGCTGAAACTACAAAATGATATGAATAATATTCTTCTAGCATTTCTTCCACAAGTTTTAGAATACATGTAAGTGGAAATAAATTTTTCTTTTAAAGCTAAATATCTGAATATATCTGCCGTAATATTAATTTCTGTCATTCCACACTTGAAGCTGAATAACTGGAGCAGAGGAAGCAGAGATATGAAACCTGGCTCTGTTCATTTTGTTTCATTATGTTTTCTGAGAATTTGTGCTTATAGAACAATTAATTCAGTGTTCTAGAAAGTAGACCTACACATTAGATTTTCTGGTACAACCTCTATCTTCCACTCCTATATTAATAAATAAAAGGAAAAAAATCCAATAAAAACCAACAAGAAGCACAGGAAAACAGGATAAAGGTAACTCCATTAGAAAAAGAGGCAGAAACTAATGCACAGGAATGTACACATGAACATGAGGAAGAACTTCCCTAATGTGAGAAGTTCACTTCCAGGTGAGCACTGGAACAGATTTCCCAGAGAGGCTGGAGTGGAGCCGCCCTCACTGGAGATATTCAAGAAATGTCTGGATGCAATCCCGTGCTCTGGGATAACCCTGCTTGAACAGGGACGTGTGAACAGATTCACCCACTGTGGTCTCTTCCAACCTGATGAGTTCTGTGATTTATGTAAGTACAATGGAATATTTTTGGATCATTTTCATTTTATACCATTGTTTTATGCACTTGATTGTACTCCAAATATGAATGCAAAGCTCTTGAAGTTGCCCACTGTATAACCCAGGTTTATTCTCTCTTTCCATTTAGCTTTAGCTCCTTAGTAGTTTCTCTTTGTCTGAAGTAATTCTGAGTTGTCTGCATGTGGTAGCAGTATTCTTGCTACCCAGTATTTTATATTTGGGGTGTGGAAAAAGAAAATATTCTTTCTACTCCCTCTGCTCACCTAGTTGCATGATCCATGCTTATATCTGTAAATTTCAGGATTCCTTTGATGTCTGTAATATAACAAAATTAGACTACCTCCAACTTCTTTGGAAAATATTACAATTCACAATGTATTTGTTGCATTGTTATCTGTCAATATGTATGCTTTGTCTGAAAGTGTAGTCTTACTGACGAGGCAGATTCAACTGCAGGTGCAAAGAATGAGAGACATGACAAAAGGAGTTGAAGAAGGATGTGTTCCTTCAGCCCATCTTCTCTTCAGTCAGTGCAAATTGTAGGCTTCAGTGTTGATAACAACAATCATTTCAATTAGTTTTTGTAATATAATTATCAAATATGACATATATTATTTTGTTTAAGGAGCTAGAATAGTACAAATTCAACATGAATGTTCCGTGAATTAAGTACCAGTGAACAGTTTTATGTTGATAAAGTAGACATGCTTCATGGAGACCAGATTTTTGCCCAGTGCTGTGTAACCTTTTTATTAGTGAGGTAAAACATAAAAGAATTAGATTTCAGTAGGTATATCTGATATTCCTTTAGAGTATCACGTAAGAGGGGAAGTTTAAATACTATAATTGTATTTTTTTAGTGGTACCACATCTACTAGAACACCACATTTAGATTTGGATAAGCCTGTGGTTCTAGAAAGTTGATGGGACATTGAAGAGAGAACAGAGGGAACAAGGCAAATGATTTCTTGGAGGACTGGATGACATGTTATGGTGAGAAATTCCAGGAAATTCTGTCTATCTTGGGCAGCCAAGGAGGTGTGAAGAGTTGATCACAGTATGGCAATAGTACCACCTCAAGTGAACAGCAGCACAAGGAATAAGATTCAGAGCTTCCATCTAATATGGGCAGTGGATATGAGAAAAACCAGCTGTTGCAATTGAAGCTTACACACCCAGGGTAGAAGAAAAGAACAGTTTCAATGGCAGCGCTGATTTATTGGAACAGATTTCCTAGGATTGTGACAGACTGTACATAGATGGCAGTTTTTTAGCCAAGACTGGAAGTTCTCAGAGCATGTCAGCTGTGTAAGTAACCATGGTAACAGCTGAAACCAAGAAAAGTTCAGTAGCCCTATAAATGAGCAGTTACCCTGTCTGACAAAAAACCTTCCCCTCATCCCTGAATTGCAGTATGTTCTGAAGTTTTGCAGATTTGGGGGAACATTTTTTTTGAGCTGAGGGATAGACTTTACTAAGTGCTTTCTGGATTTTGTGGATAGGGACCACTAGTTAGAGAATTTCTTCAGTGGGAGCATGGAAGGCCCCTCAAAGAGACAGAACCCAATGCATTTTAGGGCAGTATTCATTAAATCCATCACCTCAAGGAAAAAACCTTCTCTCTTAGCAGTATTTCATGGCCAGACTGATCTCCAAAAGTCCACACACAGAGCTTGGAAAACACATTTTGAGATCAATGAACTCTCCTGCTATTTTTCCTCTCCTGTCATTCAGTGTGAAGGTATCTTTCAAGTGAACATTAATTATTAATAAGTTCAAGGAAAATAGTTATAAAAATTAGTTAGGTTAGTTATGTTATGCACTTCATCTCCCACTTGTGATATGCATTTCTGATACAAAAACATGGGCAAGAAGTCTCAGACAGCTCTGAACTAATTTATGTAGGATATTATTTTAGAATTGAGAAAATCTAAAGTGTAAGTCCTGTGACAATGGTTTTTCTATACTCCAGTTTCATATTTCTAGTTTTTAACATATTGATATCATTATATTTTCCATAACTATTTTGATTGCCTCTCCCTTTTATAGTGTCCAGTGTCTCCTGTTATTTTTAGTTTATTTTGATTCAACAAAAACGATGTAAATATGCTGATGGGGTACTGCTCTTCTGTAGTTTAATGCCTTTGTGTGTGATTTCTTGTCTCTTGTGCATTTATTTGTGAAGATCCTAAAATTAATTCCTGTTCCTGTGGTTAATCATTTCCATTAGAGATTGCTGCTGTTTTCTAAGCAGATACTTTACAAATTATTAAGATATCAATTACTCACATCCTTTATATCCCTAAAATTCCAGTTTTTGAATTCTGAAGTCATAAGGTAAGGCGTAAATGATCTTTCTTTAAAATTTTTAAATTTGACTGTGACAAAGCCGCCTTTTGACTGTCCACTGTGGAAACAAATCAGAACATAGACACACACATAAAATCATCAGCTTTAAAGTCAGTTTTTCATATTGACACATGGTAGCTGAAAAGACAAAAGAGGCAAATTGTGTCTTTCATACATGCTGGGTCCTCTGTCTGGGACAGAAGTCATTGTAGAAGAGGGAAATCTCACTTTGCAAATGTATGAAAAGTTCACCCTGCCAGCTTTCAGGCCATGACAGGGACGCCACTTCTTGTAATTGGGATCCGGAAGTGAAAGGCTTCAGAAGATATTGTTTCTGCCTCTTGATCCTTCCCTCCCACACACCTCCAAACCATGCCAGGTTTACCTTCAGTCAGGTAACCAGCTCTTTAAAGGAAGACAGAAGTAGGAACAGAGGCAAAACCAGAAATCTATTTGGTATTTCCCTTTTTTTTTCTTTTTTTTTTCTTTTTTTTAAATTTTGTTGTTGTTTGTTTGTTTGTTTGTTTTTCCTTTCCTGACAATGCTGTTGGTGAGTATTTCTGTTTGGGACAACACTAACTTCATCTTTGTCTCTTTTCTGTTTCCTGTATGCATGTGCAATTAAATATTGTTGTTCATTTCTCTGGAAAAAGTCCCTTTAAATGTTGCCATTATAGATCAGTGCTCTTATTCCTACTATATTGTCTGATGGTTTTTCTGCACTGGACTCACTCTTATATTATTGTGATCTGGTTTTTTTTTCAGCTTTCTCCTGACAGATAACATTTTAAAACCCATTGGACATTTGACAAACACGGCAAATTGCTAATACAAAGAAATTCACCAAAATTATCCCTAGAAATATTAGTGTGGATGTCATGTTTGAGTTACTCATATTACATTTTCAAAGTGGAATTATGTTTTAATTTTGTTTCTTTGTTGGTTTGGAGTTTGTTTGTTTGTTTGTTTCTGTGAGGGCAGGAGGGGGTACCATAACTTTGTAACCTCAAGTATGTTCTGGAGGAAATGATGCTTCCACAGGTTAACCCCCACCGTAAGCAGTACCCACACTGGCTTTAAAATTCAAATGTTTCATTAGGCTAACTTTTCCACTGGCAGCTTTCCTTGCACTCTGAAATCCTTAAAAAAACTGCTATAGAACATGAAGCTATCACATAAAGTTGATTTTATGTTTTCCCAGTCTCAAGCTACTTAGTGCAAATAAAATTTTGTGCCAGTCAGCCCAAGATGTGTTACAGCACTGTTAAAGCCCAGCCTGTTAATTACAAATGTTTTGCACTGTTAGGGTGATGCACAGATTTCTTGGAAATAGGTTTCCTTCAGCAGCATGTAGTCTTACAGTACAGTCAACAGAATGTTGCAGAATAGCAATTATGGGAATAGGGAGAGTGCACAAGCTATTGGAGTGAATGCTTTAATGCTGATTTTTTTTTAATGCTGATTTTTTTTTCTGATAAAAGCAACTCAGATAAGAGGATATGCAAGTTATTGTAGCTATTAGTTTTTCTAAGATGTCTATCTATATGAAATGTTTCATGGTAGGGAGAAAAACCACAACTTTGTAGTAGAATGCAAAGTTTATTACATTTCTAGACTACATTATCCTTGTCAGCTAGATTAAAGCATTCTCCTAGTTTCTGTCCTATATTACCCTAACAAGTGAGGAAATAATGTAGTGTTGTTACAGGGAGTAGCTTATAAATTTTGACATAAGTGTGAGAGAAATCACTTGAAATGTGAAGCAACCAAGAGGAATAATTAGGAACAGCAGAATGATCTCAGTAATTTGACAATAGTTTCTAAAGCACCCCACAGGATTGAAATCATCAGGTTTGCTTGACCTATATCTTTAATAATACAGCTCATTGCCCTTGTATTGAAGCTAGAGGGTAGGACAAAGTATAAGCTTTATCATGTTTTAGGAGAAATTGCAAAAAGTTTATTTATTAACACAGCACGAAATGGCCCATTTCTATGATTACCAAACAGGAAAGCAAGTTGGGCCACAGTTCACCACACAGAACACTTTATAGTCAGGCTTGGCTGGCAAAAAATATTATGTAACACTCAAATAAGATAAATGGCTGCATTGGCAGTGGAAATAACCTTCTGTTTAATTAGAAAATAAGAGCTATATGGGACAATAAAAATGGTTACTGCTGCCCTCAGTCACTGTTTAATAAATATGATAGTCTTGAAGATAATGCTAAGTGTTATTTATTTGGGTAATATCATGGGCTCAGTAATTGTTCATGTTCTTGATAGTTACCCTGCATGTAGAATGAGTCCATTTCATGTTTTCTTTGTTTAATTTTTAAAAAGAAAATAGGTTTTTTAAAAACTGTTTTTAAATGCCAAGGATGTGTTTACACCTTAGTGTTGCTATAACAAACTACTGGTTTTCTTAGCTTACCTTCAGGATAATTAAGCTTTGAAACTGAGCATTTCTTACTTTCCAGGCTGGATTATCTATCTGCCTTGGATATGTTTCTACGTCTTTAAGAGGAGAGCATAATTTTAATTTTTAGCTGTCCATTTCATCGTAGCTGTGTTTTGAATTAGTAGAGTTCTAAGGTCTGGTTTTAGCATGGTTTTACCTTCCTTTGGAGGTTTAAGCACTAAACATGCAAATCAAGTCCTGCAAGGCATGGTGTGGAAGACTGAAGATTTCAGTGAAGGCTTCTCCCTAAAGGGAATGGTTTTCCCTAGCAAATTGAGCATCAAATTGTGCTATGTACATATATATCAGAAGTTTCCTTTCTCTGTAGAGCATGTTTATTGGGTATGGGCATTGTTCCAGGCTTCACCTCTACAGGAATGTACACATATTTATCAAATGCTTGACAGAAAAGCAGGACATGGGATCCATTTCACAATGTGCTTTTAACAGGCTTGGTATCCCAGCCCTATTGCTTTTGGTCACAATCTTTCTATTTTGAATCTACAGTAAGTACGGGGATTTGAAAAAGGATATCAAAGACTTTACTTGGTTTTATCCAAAGGGATAATTCAGAAGATGTTTCACCAACGTGTTTTAACCCCTCCTTCCTTCCCTACTTCTCCCCCCCACCAATGTAGACTGTATGTCAAGAGGCAAAACAAAACAAAACAAACCCCTTTTCTTCACACAATTCACTTTAAGCTTTAAAATCCTCCAAAATCCCCAATCTCGCTTTGCAGTCTGGTTCCCACTCTCCAGCTTTCCTCATCTCCCTCTGAAAGAAAAAAGCTCTTCTTTAAGGGACTGATAGGTTGTAGAGCGATGCTTAGCAACAACATTCCTGTGCCTTAAGTAGCTGCAAGCCCCTAGCTGAACCCTTTGATGTGACTGTCAGGGCAGATTTATTTTGTTTTAGCACATTGTCTACTTGTCCAGATGTATCAGGAGATAAAAGGGAGTCATGTTTACACTCTTTTTGGGAGGGGGAGGAGGGGAGTAGATGTAATTAAATCGCATTTTTGATGAATCTCTGAGAGATCGAGATGAGGAACAGAGGAATTGGCTTGAATATAGAGGGGAAACCCATTTGCCTGCCCTGACACCTGGCATTGTAGGAAGATGAAGTGTAAAGCCATAGCATAATGTGTTGATTTGGTTCTGCTGAAGCCTTTGTGTTTTCTCATGTGTTGGTAGTTCACAAGGGTCCAGAAAGGCCTATTAGAGAGTAGCAGTTGTGCACCAAAGACTCATTCCTTCATGTCTTATTTAATGTGTATTTGTCCAGGTTGAAAAAAAATGTGGTTTTCTCTATAATATTGATGTTATAGGTCTCGTATCTCATAATTTCTGGCTGTGGTAAGTGGCTGTCAATCAAATAATTAAAGAGAAAAACAGAAATTGAGCCTCAGTGATCTTGGATAAACAAGTGTGTGGTGTGTGGCAGACCTTGCTGAATTCTCCCAGAGAACAAATACCACAGACAAATCCATTTTTGTTTATTTGCTTTTAACTTGCACATTTAATAATACCATTCTGAGCTCTATTAATAACCTGCAGTGTGCAGTGACAAGTCTGATTCCAGCATTCAGTATGCTGTGGTTATGCCAAGTGAATAAAACGCTGGTTTTAATCTGCTGTTACAAAAGTTACTCGATTTGCATTTTAAATAGGTTACACTGTAGCACCCCCTTCTGCTGACTGAATAGAGTGACAAGAAGTTTGAACTGCATTTCAGTTTTATTCCCACAGGACAGAATGAAGATGCCTTGAAAGCATTTTTAACCTTCCAATTTCTTAATTCCTTTGCCTGTTAAGCAAGAAGATCATCACAACTCAGCAACAGTCATTAAAGTACTGTTACCTTATAATTTTTAGGATCTAGCTTTCATTTTTTGCAACATTTTCCATGCTTTCTAAAAAACTAAGGCAAGCAGAAGATATCAGGATGAATAGCAAAGTGAAGGAAGCCCTCTAGCATTACAAACAATTATGCCTGGACAGTGAAATGTATACACTGTTCTGCATTCCTCTGAATGTCATTGAATGTGTTTTCAAATGATGATCTTACACTACTGGTTTAATTTATGGAACAGCCTTGAAAGTTCCTATCTATAAAAAGAAACTTATCTTGATGATTTTGTCTTTGCTTTTGAAGAGTCTGTGGATATCAGATTGGCAAAAGGAGGTGTAGAAGTTCTGAGTTACCTTACTTCAAAATAGAGGGCTACGAAAAGTAGTATGGTATCATATGTAATGTGCATTTGAGTTCTGCATCAGTGTTTATATGCAGCTTGTATAGTGTTGCTATGCCATAGCATAGCAGGAATCCTGGCAATTACTCCACTAGTGCTATGTTTTGTAGTTGTGATGTATTTGGTTGAAAAGCGTTCCAGGGAATGACTGAAGGAAACTTGGAATCTAATACATTATCAGTGTACTTTCCTTCACATTGACTTACCTATGCTTTTGGCACCTTCTGTTAAAGCTGTAATCTCTAAAAACTCCATATTGCTTTTTCACTCCTTCAGAACTGTTGGGCAATGAGTGAAACCCAAATAAATGTAATGTTTGAGTGTTTGTGAGGTGGGGACTTAGAAAAAGGTTAATGTCTCCTGGCATCTCAAAATTCATTTGTGGCACAAGGCACTTCAAAGAATAGTTCTCTATGACAATTCAAAATTCTCTAGCAACAGTTGCAGACATTTGTGGTTTGGGTTATGACAGACTTATTTGTGGTTTGCTTTTTCCTTGTGCTTTATTTCATTAGTGTGTGACTCCATTGAATCCTGCATACTGTAAAGGAAAAGGAGGTAGCATGTGTGTTCTCAGAATGTGAAAGTAAAGAAAAGTAAGATAAAATGTATAGTTATTGTCTGGACTTACTTTACAAATATCAGATCAGGTTTCAAGGCCAGCAGATTTTTCTTTATTGTTTTATTCTTCTGGGGGTCTTTTGTTGAGTTCATGATTTTCTTTAGTAACAATCTAAGAGAAGAAAAAACATTAAAAAATCTGTTTTAGGGATGAGTATGATTGAGCAACTTTGAATTTCTTTTGTAGTGTGATTTTAAATGAATTTATTATTATTTTAAAACCTAACATTATGTTTTACAGTGAATAGATTGCTTGTTGGATTATATAATGGGTATTGCTTTCATTCACTCTTGTATGGCTAGACTGTCAAAGTGCTCCTTTAGGGACAGATTCTGTTAACTACCATAATGAAAGATACTGAACCACTTGAGCAGTAAGGTTTAACTTATAAAAAATGAATGTATTAGAATATGGCATATGATTAGGGAGAAGTGGTAATAGTGAAGTTACTTCCCTTCAACTCTTTAAACTGAACCTGAACTGAAGAATCTCTTGTATCCTTCTGCTTTTACTTGTAAGTAGCTGAGATGCACTTTTTAAAAAGATAGAAGACAAATACTGTGCAAGAAATCATCACCTTTTGTCTACTGACCTTGAACAAATATTGTTAAAAAGGTGCTAAAATTCTTGGCTTTTGAGCAATATAAGTTGAAAAAGAATGGTCTTGGAAGTCAAAAAGCATAACGGGTGTTTTTGTATGCTGTATGTTACAGTAGAACAAATCAATTCAGGCTCCTTAGATGCAGTCATTGCCTTGTGATTATATTTGTGTAAAGTCTTGGAGCCTTTGATCAAAGAAAGGCGTTTGTGACTAGGTCTAATCCAAGCTCTTTAAGGTGTTTAACTTGCACGGGGGGGAAAGAGGTTGATAACAGCTGGGATTTAAATTTAGTTTTGCTGAACTTTGTTTTGAAAGGATTTCTATTATACACTGCTTCCTTTTCCATACAGAAGATGGATCATTGAGTAAACCTAAAAGGGAAAGAGGATATGGGAGGAAATGGGTGGGGACTTGGAATTAATCTTCTGAAGAAAAATGTTTGATCAGCGGGTAGGAGAGTATGAAATCCTCTGATGTTGACAGCAGGCAACTTTCTGACTAGTGTGTGATTGACAACTTTGATGCTTCAGTGGGGAGCGAGTGTCCAGCCGTGCTCAGGCATCCTCTGTCTGTGGGTGGTAGTGTTAATAATGTGGCAACTGGAAAGATTAATTGTGGACAAGCAGCAGGATTACGAGGAGGGCTTCACAGGTCTAAAAGGAACAGTGGTAGGAAGGCCTCTGATCTGTCAGCCCAAAAGGAAATTAGTTAGGGCAGGCTAGAGCAGGCTTAAAAAAGGCAGGAGGGGGAAGGGTAAGATGGAGTAATGGAAGAGGGGAAGCATTTAAGATATTAAGGCAAAATGAAGAGGATATTAAAAAAGGTCATAAGGGGTTGGGACCAATGTTCTTGAAAGACCTTAATACACTACATCCTCTTACAGTACATGCAGAGTTCAGCTTGTTTTGCAGAGAACTGCAAAGTGACTTTTGTTGTGGTTAGAGCTGCCCCGTTAGGTAATACCTGGTACTTGTTTCCAAATGAGTGTGAGAATAAACTCAAATTAAGGATTTTTAAGGATACCTAAATGCAAAATACATGGCACAGAGTTTACTTAAGCTGTTTCTGCAAGTTACTAGCTGCTCTGTGTCTTTCTTCCCACCCTTTTTGGTAGAAGTAGGGATTTTGCCAGTAAATTCTGTGTTACCATTAAAGAGGCCATTCATCATGCTTACTAATGTTATTAATCAAGATACACCACAGTACTCTTAAAATGAGATCATTTTGATAAATCATGTATGACATGAAAAGACTTTATTCCTTTTAAGTGCAATTTAGACTGTAATTTTTTTTCCTCATTTATGATTCATGGGAGAAACATGGATAAAATTCCCTTGCACATTTACACCTTATCTTCAGTAATAATTCAAAACTACTCTTAGATGAACATTCAAAGGCTGATTCACCAAAGCTGAATGCCAGCTCATTATTTTCTGGCATTCAGTAGTCCAAAAATAATGTCCATACATTAGGTGCTCTTCACAACAGTTGAATTTGGCTGCACACCAGACATATCGATTACACTCAATTAAGCCTAAATGCATAAGAATTATCTGATGTTCATTTGCATTTTTGATTCCTGCTTTCAACCTTGCAATTTAACATTAAATGAAAACCAAAAGGTAAAGTAAATTCAAGTGAGAATCTTAAGCTCCACTACTTCTGTTAAATAAGCATAATTCTCTTCCTTTTCTTGTTAAAGTTTTTTGAAATTGGAAGGCCAACCAAAATATAAGATCACTGTTCTCCTTGTTGTCCTAATACTACAATAATTTGGCTACTGTATTAGTAGCATCGCATCTGAAAATAAGATGTTATAATATCTGGAATTAATATCTGCTAGAGGTCAAAGTCATACTCTTGATTATAGCTAAAACACTTGTGTTATTGATTAAATTTAAAATGTCAGAAATGGGTTTTTTGCTTATTCCTGTGTTTAGAAATATAAAAATGAAGTGTCTAGTAGAGAGATTTAATTTGGATAGCAGAATCATTTAAATTTTTACTGTTTCTCAAACCATGATTGAAAGATTATTGGCTTGTTTGAGTTACAGTTCCCCCTTTACTTCCTGCAACAGCTGAAATATTTGAAGGAACTTGTGTGGTTGCCTAAAACAGCACAGGATTTTTATTTTTGAATCATTGGTCTCTACAAATTTGTTTTGATGCAGCAGATGTACAGTATGTCCTGATACTACACATGATGTTGCCTTACTAGTACCATCCAAGTATTGCATTTTTTATTCCTTGAAAAGTGGAATTCAGGGATTAAGCAAATTAACTTTTTTTTTTTTTTTAAGTCTAATTAGACTCCTATACTCTTGAGAGCCAGTTGCTGGTGTGTGGCTGATAATTTTCTTCTAAATGTTTCAAAGGGTTATTTTTTCCTGTTCATTAAAGTGACTCTAATTTATGCTGGAGGTTTAGCAAAGACAACTGCCGACTTGTGACTGCCTGTAAAGCAGGGAATTTGGGAAATCCAGTTCCATCAAAGAAAGCTGCCTTTCTGCCTTGGGTTACATGGAAGGTGTAACCAAAGCAATGTATTCTATCACCTTTTCCATCTCTTCTCGATGAATTGTTAACAAGGGGTTGTTCACAACAGCTGTTCACTGCAGCCCCCACCCCCCAGACTGCAAGCTGGGCATTAGATAAGGAAGAAAGAGAGACAACCCTGCAAGACAGAATGATGCTTCTTTATCTGCACATCAATGACGGATCCCGGATAACAGCCTCTGAGAAGCAGCAGCTACTCTGTGGGAGATCATCTCCACTAAGGGGCCATCAAGGCCTCCTGGAATGACTCATAAATGACATCATCCCATTGTGATATGCCAGATCCCAAAGGGAGGAATGGAACACCCCTACCTGTATAAAAGGGGATTTGGAACACACCTCAGGGCACCACTTCCACTGGATTCACAGAGGAGAGGAACTCCATAACCACCCCTGGACTTCCAGAGATGGACCACACTTTTCCTCAGGATCACCACTTCAACCTAGACCACATCCATCACTCCAACAGGACTGCAGCCACCATTTAACTGGACTGCTAGCACCACCCTGAACAACAGGGTGTCAGGTTGTATTCTGACCTTGTCAGTTTAGGCTGGTGTTTCTGTATTACTGCCTTTATTCTAATTTATCCTATTAAATGGTAGTTCTGACTTGGAATGTCTCTTAATATATTTGTGTGGGGTTAATTCCTCAGCTGGTTTGTTTCCAAACTAGCACACTTTCCCAGTCAGGATGCTGTGCCACCTCTTGGTTTTCCAGAACACGACAGTGGGTTGAGGTGGGTGACAAACTCCAGCTGCCCATTTGAGCCCCCTGGCTGAGCTTGCAGCTGGGGAGGGGGGAGCCAGGCCTGTTGTACTCTGCCTTATGGAGTGCTCTGTTCAGGGCCTGCTTTTGCATGTTTTCTATTCTCATTCTCTGTCCCTTCTTTCATGCTTCATCCCATTCTTTCACTGGCTATATGGTTCCTGAGTTCATAGAAAAGCATATACATTACAAATAAAATTGTTCTTGCCTAGCCATTCCCTAGGATGGAATAGTTAAAGACTTGGTGTACTGTTGCTTTCTGTAATATTTTCCACTATCACAAGGCTCTCCAAGGCATCACAGTGCTTGGTGCTCTGCAAGATTCTGGAGTGAATCAGTTCCTCTAAAGTAGTGTTTTGATACTCTGCAAGCATGTAATAAATTCAACCAAAAATTAATAGGTTGAATTGACACATTGCTGTCATATTGGTACACAGGTATTTAGGCAAGTTTGCAAAATATCGATGAATTATTGAAGATTTTTTGCCATTGTGTCTCTTGAGGAAGATATATGTGTCCAAGAGATCCAAAATTAGTTGTTAGCCTATGTAGATGTTTATGCTGACATTTCTTAAAAATATACTGTATTTGTTAGAGTATGATATCAGGAAAATATTACCACTTGTTAGATAAAAGGAAAAATTTGTTGATAGCTGGCGTTAGTTGATCCTTCAAGTTGGAACTATACCACAGATTGTCCTATTAATCATATACCTTTCTAAAAATTTTTTGTGAGTTTTAAAACGGGATAATGCAGTGATTTCTCTCATTCTTAATTGCAGTTTCCCTTTGGATATATTAAAAATATTTAGGAATAAATCTTACTTTCTTTCTAAATCCAAGCTTTGCATCCCATAATAGGATATGTACCATTAGGCTGATCACTGAAATGTCACAATATTGTTTTTCATTTTTATTTGAATGTAGATCAACAAATGAGAAGCAATGAGCTTTCAAATTGCTGAGGTCATTTCTCTATGACCTTACTACATAACTTGGATGAGTGATAAATGAAAATAAGTAACAATATCACAGAACATAATACTTCTTGGTAATTGTGGGTCAGGCTTAGAGAATGAGTAGAATGCTGTCCCAAGAAATTTGCCTTTTCGTCACTTGCTTGAAAAAAGATTAGTCTCACTTCAAATGCTGGAGGTTTGAGATATTCCCATACTAGATAAGAAGCAAGAATGAGAAATCCCAAACAAATCCTCCTAAGGTAACAGATAAAAGAGAATCCTTAGTCTATGTCTGTAGCTCTGTAGTAAACAATATTTTGTTAATTTTTTGGGGTTTTTCTACCACTTCTCATTCTGCACTCTTTCATCTCTCTCTTGGATGATGTCTTGATCAAACTAAGATTTCTTTTTATGATGTCTTGTGAAAATACTCTGAAATTCAATGTATTTACCTAAGGAAGTCTTCCTTTGTGTATGTTTGTATTGAAAGAATTTTAGTTACAATATTCTTCTATAATTGCTCTGTGTATCTATTGAACTTTTGTCAGGAACTTGCCAACATGCTGATCTTCTTCCTGTACTGTTAACTTTTTCAGATATTACACATTAATGGTTAGTACAGTTACTGATGTGTATAGATGTGTAAAGAACTTGTGCCATGCCTTAGAAATTAGGGTAGATATTAGTGGAGAAGTGTTAAGATACAAATAAAACCTATTTGACACAAATAGAAGAATATCAACTGTCAATGTGTATTAATGATGTTCCATTATAGCCAAGATAGCTTTATATCAAGCCACATCTCACTCATCAAGAGAAAATAAAATTTCCTAATCAGTAACAATGGATTTCATTAAAGTTACTTGAAATTTAGGTGGGTTTTTTGTTGTTGTTGTTTTTGTTTGTTTATTTGCTTGCTTGTTTGTTTGGGGGAGGGTTTTTTTTTTGTTGGTGTTTTGTTTTGGGCTATTTCCTACTGCAGCTTCTACAATGTCTGTAATTTTGATTAATATGCCTTGAAAATCTGGTACTCTTTTACAATCCACTTAGTATCAAATAAAACAACTTGGACAAAACACAGGTTAATATGATGAGAGGTACCTCAGTTTAGCAAATGTTTGCTTCTGTGCAAAACTTGGGGGCTGTGGGTAGTCTAACTTTATTTGTCTAGTAAGTTTTAGACCAGATCCTATGATATACTGCAAAAGCTGGATGACTTTAGGGTTTGCAAAAGTACAAGCTGCTTCTGTAATACTAGTGTTAGAATTTCTTTACTGAGCTATTTAGTGACCTGTTCCTGTAAAACTGAAGCTTCCACCCATTTTAAACAGCTTTCCTCAAAGTTATTTGTATGTATAGTTACTTTCCACTGCAACTAGAACTTCTGATGCATATGTCACCAATACTTGAAGACATAACTGTCACATGTCAATGCTGTCACTGTCAAAATATTCCTGTGAATATTAAGAGTAATGCAATCTATACAAATCTCTTTCGAAAATAGCTTAGGGCCAAATGTCAGTATGTGGTAGGGAAAACAAACAGTTGTCTTTCTGCTGGTGCAAAGGCTTACTCAGAAACGTGACTTGGAACTTGAACTAGTGTTTGTGCAAAACAGTCCTAACCCTGGATGATATTCCATAGAATTAAAGTTGCTCTAACTGAATGCTTGGCTCAAAGGTAATGAAAACTGTTTGTATTTGACAAGGAATTATATACTGTACATAAAAGAACAGAAAAACACCAATAAACAAACCCTTCTGTTCTTGCTTTTCCTAAAATTGGAAATAAAGCTAAATTGCCCCTTCACTCCAATATCCTTTTTAGAAGCTCTTGAATTTTGCTCACTCAGTGGTATATTGCTGAAATGGCAAAGTCTCTTCCAGTAATTTTAGGAAAAGCTATCATCAAGCTGTCAACAGTCTAAATTGAGATTAAAAGTACCAAAGAGAAACCTTCACTATTATCAGAGTCCCAAATAAGTACACTTGAATAGGCAGATAACATCTAGAGTGTACAGTAGGAGACCACTTATTCTTCCAGTTTTTGGAGTGATTTACAGGAATGAAGTCTGACATTAAATAGTTAGTGGTGCTTTTCTTCTTTCTTACTCAGAACCACTCAACTGAAAGAAAACACGTAGTTTTGAACAGATGCCTGTTCTTGGAATTAGTTTCAAATATCTCATAGCTGGGTGCAAGGGGTTTCGATTGGTCCCTCTGACACATTATGTGCCCTTGGCTCATATTGGTCATCAGAGAAATTTCCAATAATTCATAGTCCAGAATAGATTTAGCTGCATGTTTGCAGTTCACCAAAATCAAGGTATTATTTGCTCTGGCTGAAGGTTAGAGTTATGTCTCTAGCAATATGTCTCTGAACAGGAGGTTCCCTGAAAAGGGTTTATTATCACTGGTGAGTCAGCAGAGGCAGGATATTCTATATTTTTGTCCCTATCTGATAAGTAGCATCCTTGCTGTTTAGGCAAACTTGTCTCTATTAAGATCTATTAAGATGTTTTGATGCATGAAGCATTTTAATGTTGTGACCTGATTTTTTCTAGGGACAAAAATGGGATTATAACTGTGGGCTGACATAGAAATTGATGGCTGGTCTCCAAAAGCAAAAGCTTAGTATACTAATCTACTCAGTCACTTATCTCTTTTATATACTGATTATAGATATATATATCATGTAGGAAATATATGTTACCGTCTAGAATCCAAGAGCTACAACAAAGAACATTTTAAGTTGCAGCGTTGAACAAACTATTATCATGATTAATTTTAATTGTTGTGGATTTCTGATTATTGTTCTCAGGTTTGGCCTGGCAATTAAGATTTGAGTCAGTACTTAAGCTTTTTCTTCCCCAAGACATTATAGCCCTATTTTACACTTTTGTCTTAACATGACATTTTTAAGCTGGTTTTGAATTCTCTACAATTAAAAAATACACAAACTTTGGAGATATGTTTAATTATAAAGTAAGTAAGATTGAGGTACATTCCTTTGATTGACTTTTGCAGTTTATAAGTCAATATATCATTAGGGAACAAACTAAACAGAAGATGGCAATTATTTTCTCAAGACTCTCTTATTAAATTATCATGAGATTCAAGAAATAGTTTAGATTTTGTATTTTTCTGTCTTATTTTTTTCTATTAGAAATGATCATGTAACTTTCAGTGAGCGCTGTCCTTTGTGTCTTCTATTTAAATGCATCATCTTTTTATGTCTGTTGAAATTGGTAGATTTTAAATACTCCAGAGCAAACTCTGTATCTAAAACTGAATATATCACTACCATGTCACCAATCCATCTAAGTTAAACTGAATTTTAAAAGCTGACGATGATTCATTTTCACCAACACAATCCTTTGTTTTCATATCTACTTCTAACCATACAACACTGCTGCTCTATAACTAAAAAGCAAGATGGTAAATGTGGCTTGTCTTAGCTTTATATTGCTCTTTTCTTCACCTGAAACATCTAAGTGAAGGCAGATTAATTTATTGTAAACTATAGCTCTACAATCTAATCTTTTAAAATTGGAATCACAGGATCTTGAGACTTTTATTATGAAAAAAGGTCTGGGTTTCTTCTCCCTTAACATTTTGCTTGTAAGGATTCTGAGCAAGTGTTCCTGGGTACTAATTTCTTTTATTAGACTTCTGATGTATGTTTTAAGTGTTTATTGTTAACAATTCTATATACTTTTTTTTGCATTATAGGCACTATAATTTGTAATAGATCCCTTCATTCATCTTACAGAGCAGTGGAATGGGAAAATCATTTGAGTTTTTTCTTTAGATTTGGAAAGTATGGTATCTTATCCCAACTTTCTCTTTTCTATCTCCTTTCTTACATGTGTACTCACTCATAACTTCCTTTCGGTAAATATTGGTCTGTTTCACAAAGAGGACAATTTTTAACCTTGCCCAAAGATTTCCTGACAAAGACATTCATTTTTTTAAGCTATTAGCTGTATGAAAATATTCTTTCAGTAATGATACTTAATGTCATTGTGTAAATTCTTGTGAATACAACCTTGAGGAATTGCAAGCAGCCTTAACAAAAAAAAATTCATCCTCCATGGCTGGTGACTCCATGCACCTGTAACCACATCACAGCACTCATCCTGCAGGTGCATCCGCTTTGCCTAATCATTGACTTCCACTCGGAATACTGATAGTGTTTGTTTTGTCACACAGGCCTCCAGTGCTGCTGCCTCTGCCTCTCCAGAGATGCACTATACACCTCTGCCTTCGGGATCCAGAGACCTCACCAATCACAGAGGTATGAGCTAAACCTATATTGGTATGAAGTGCTGCAAGGTGTTAAGCTTTGCTCTAAGGCCTTCTCTGTATTAGTTACTGCTGCATTTCACTTTACAGAGAACACTGTGCCTTTCCAGCACTATATGAGAAAACCATACCTGTCAAGACTACAGATTTTAACTAATATTAAATAGGATTTACAGGTAGTCTACTGGGAAAGCAAATAAATCTATGGATAATAACGTTCACTGATTTGTGTGTGTGTGTGACAGAAGAATGTAAAGAGATTAGAACACTTAAACATTGCTAAGTACATGATTACATGCAGCGTTGGTAATTTTGAGAGAATTTGTAAACTTTCTAATGTTTGTAAAGTGAGAGCTTTTTGGCAGTTTAACAATTTAGAACTATAATTTTGAAATGTTAACATATTTTCATTGAAACAAAAAGGGATTCTTCTCTAGTTTTCAACATTAAAGGTGGATCAATGTTCTTTTCTTATCAATCCACAGACCTTAAAAAGCACCTTGGGCAAATTCACAAATTCTTTCTGCCCACCTATGAAAAAAAAAGTTCAGGTAACAGGTGAAAAACTGAAGCAGTTAAAAAGGATGCATTCCAAGCTTTTTCACCTTTGTTTTAAAAAGGAGAAATCTGTAAAGCTTGCAGCACTTTTTCGGCTTAAACCTAGCACAACAATCCTCTTATTTCCCACATTACACATTGATTTACATTGATAATGTAAAACTTATGTGTAGAGGCAGGTTTTGTATAGGATACCAGGATCAAAATCAGCCTTATATCTATTAATTGATGGTAACTATGTGTTCAAATTCTGCAGCACTACACAAGATGGAGGCAGCTTTAGTAGAATTCCATGTTACTTGAAACCTGAAAGAATCAGGCAGGTGATTCAACTGAAGAAGGATCTTTGATTCAGGTGTGAAGGATGAGGAAAGCAGCTGATTAGAATTTGTTGCAGCCTGTATAACTGTTGTTGTGCTAGACCTGAGGATGAGTATGAAGCTACATCCTGGCCTTGGTGTAAATTGCTGTGGTGTATTGGGAATCAAATGTCCTGGAAGTGTGGTAGGTGTATTGTATTCTGATACTGAGCTCATGTAGAAACTGATACTTTTTAAAGAGAAAGGAGCAACCAAAATCCTAAATTTGAGCACACACCTGAACTTCAGATATTTAAAAAACCCCCTAAATTACCCCCCAAAAACCTGAAGCCCATTTTGCCTCTCTCCATTCCCAAGACAAGTAGCTTTGATTTTCATGTAAGCATGTTGGCTTTGAGGTTGGATTTTGGGTGTTGGATTAAATGGCTAGGGTTTACTAAGACAATAAATAGAAGGGCAGAATATTGTAAATCCCTGAGTTCTATAAAAATACTTTAAAAGTACTCTTGAAGGGCAGGTATCTTCAGATTTTTTTATTTAGATGATAGTGAATTGGAAGTGTGGCTTCATGGCTGACTTGTTAATCTGACTTGGCAAAAGAAATGCCAGTAGCATTGAGTATCAAAAGCTGTGTGCCTGCATTATTGCTTGACTCCTCTTGCAGTAGAGCAGTTGTGTGGCTGCAGTGGGTGTTGCAGACATGTCCAGCGGGTGTTCTTTCAGAGCTGGAGCTTGCCAGGCTCTAAGTACCACTGTCATCACTAGGGTTTCAGAATGCCTGCTCCCTTGCTGTGAAATGGGAAAATTATATTCCCCAAATCACCAACTTTTTACCCTTAGCTGTTCACATACTTTTTATTAGTTCTGTCTTTACTCTTCCCAGAAATATCCTGCTCTGCATGCTAAATAAGCTGAAAATTTCGTTGTAATTAAACACAGTTATAAATAAAATGAATGGAGAAGAGAGTGTTATCCAAAGAAAGGGTAAAATTTGCCCTGAAAGAGACATTGTTAGCATGATCAATAAGTTTATGTATGTAGATATTTTATATATATATATATATATAAAAAGAAAATAATTAAGGAAACTTTCCAAAATTCCAGGTGTTGGAAGAACCAATTCCAAGCTTAGAACAACCTGCTGGAAGGGCCCATCAACTAAATCAACTTCTTTTATACAAAGAAAAATCTCTAATTTCACAAGCCCATAAAAGATTAATTGTAGTCAATAGAAAAATCTCCAAGGAAAGAATGGAATACTAAAGCATGCTATTTTAGGTTCTGAATATCTTCAGTTTTTTTCTTCACTGAATGTTTCAGTGTTGTAAAGTACAATTGAATCAGCTGTTGCATATGTAAATATTGGCAGTTTTCAATGCATGCTGGAATGAAAAATGCTGTAAGTTTGTGAGTGTTATTTGTCCCTCGAGAAACTTGTTTACCAGAATCCTCAAATCTGGCAAATGGCTTGGTACAGCTGTAAATTGATTTTTGGGGGACTGAGAGGGGGAAGCAGGAACAAGCTGAACGTGTTTGATTGGTACAGTTTCACTTGGACATTTCTCACTCTATTTAGCTATGATTTTTTACAGGGAGAGCAAAAGCATGTAATTATGCATGAGTTGGACCATGTATCTTATAGCTTTTGTGTTCATGCATACAGTATATAATTTCCAGTCGGGATCTGGTCTTTTTAGGTTGACTCAGTATTTTGTACAGGCAATTTCAGGAATGGTAAAAATGTCACTCTCCCTTTCAAAGACCACAGAAACAGCATATGACAGTGTGACATCAGCATGGAATGATACCAAATATTATATTGAGTGTTATGATGCTTGAGCATATAACATATATAAGTACATGAAGAAAGAAATAAATATTGGATGCATGTGTTTGAACCTTTGAAAATTTCTCCCCGTCTTGGTAAAGTTGTTTTCCCTTATATTACTGTGTTTCTTAGACCCTCTTTTTTAAGGTGAACATTCCCTCAGTCCCACGGTTCATATTTTTCAGTGAAGAATCTGCTGGCCTTCTATTTAGATTTTGGGCATTTGACAGCAATGTAGCTTGATTATTTCTGTGTTCTAATTGCTGTCCCATTAGACAAGATTTCCAAAATGATAATTTTATAGCTGGCTATATTTTTGTTTTGATTCCAAAACAATTATCTCAAAGTCCTAAGGGTCTTCCCTTGGTCTTTGTTAAAGTGGGATTTTGTATTTTCTATGGATTTTAAAACCCAATGATTTACTATTGTGAAGTTTGTACAGTTCTCTTACCTAGTTAAAACAAGTAAGTTTGGAAACACAGCCACCTGTCATTCAAAGTACTTCTTTTGTTTCTATATTCCATTGATTGTATTGTTCTAGCTTTCAAATTGTCTGATCAAATAAATAGGTTCCACCTTTCTATCTGCTTGTTCAGATCTAACTTTAAGAAAAAGAATCAAACAAATAAAACAATTACTTATTTTTGTTTTAAAATAGAAATTACCATGCTCCCAATACACGAAAGTAATTAAATCGAGTGCCTTTTAGTAGAAACTTGGCCCTAAAATTTTGTGGCTTATATAAATTTTTTTAGTGGTTTATGTGTATGGCCAGATACCCTCCTGTTTCTTATTGCTAATTTATTAATAGGGTACATATCTTAAAATAGAACCTTCAATTATTGACATAGTTGACATTGAGGAAAAGGAAATTTTTAAGTCATAATAATGTATTTGTAAGGATAATTTGTCTGATGTGTGAGAAAAGGCCCATCAACCATCACTCCACTCAGGTTGTATATTTGCTTTTTTGTAATGGCATGTTTGGTAAGAAAGTGCATTTATGTGTAAACATTCAAACACAAATTGCCTTCTAAAAAGAACAATGCTTTCCAGTTTATGGGGAAAATAGTAATTTATCATTCTCTCTCTTAAGATGCAATATCACTAAATCATGACTATCCTGAAAATCTGTTTTTCCCACACAAAAATGTGCTGGATGCCATTTGTATAAACAGTTATTTTATAACATTGTCTATTAACTGATTTACTTGAAAACATATTAATATGCCAAAACCATTTAGTTTCCAGTAACATTTTACAGATGACTCCTTTTCTTGTGCTCTTGTTTCTGGGAAAAACCAGTGGTAAGTCTGCCCCATAGCTTACTGGTAAAAGGAAGAAGAAGCAGTTTCCATTAAAAACTAAGCCTGTATTTATGTAAGTAGTTTTTGAGCCTTAGCTTGGATTTAGGCCAAGGTTTAATAGTTCTAATCTATTATGACTTGTAAACATTTTCTGAACAAATCCACTGTCCTGTTTTGGTATCTATACAGTTAATTATCCAAGTGTTCTGGTGTGTTCTGGCATTACATTGCCTTGTAATCCAAGAACAGAATATTTTGAAGCTTCTATTAACCTTCTGAAGGTAATTTTATAGGGCCTTTTTGAACAAAGGAAATGAAAGGTTCATTCTGCTCTCAGTTTATTTTATTGTCTAACAGGGTTGTGCTGAAGGTTTCTTGTGGAATGAAGACTTTCCCAAACTTTCACATTACTAAGCAAACAAATGTAGTCATATTATCAGTTAGAGAGACACCTGAACTGTGTTTCCTTTTTTTTTGTGATCATCATTGTTAGGGTGGTTAGAAAAACAGCTAGTAGCTTTGTAGGAGTTAAGCACTAGATCAAGACAAAAGTGGACTTCAGAATGCACAACAAGGGTTTAGCCATCCAGTTGTGCTGGAATTCACAATCCAATAGATTTCAAAGGATACCTCCTACTTTCAAAACTTGGTGTTGAAGGAAAAAAGTAGACCTTTTGGAGAGCCAGAGGGAGTAGTATAATTGACGTGACTATCTTCCAAGGATTTACCTGTTCTACCTCAATTTGCTCAGCTTGATCATACTTTAAATAAATACTCTTAGGTTCATCTAGAGCTAATAATATCTACCCATACTTCCAGAATTTGCTCTAGAGTTTTAATATAATACTTTAAAATATTTGAAATAAAATTATAAAATTGACACACACATCTTAA
Source organism: Climacteris rufus (assembly GCA_013398175.1). NCBI lineage: Eukaryota > Metazoa > Chordata > Aves > Passeriformes > Climacteridae > Climacteris > Climacteris rufus. Next base: position 223,354 of record VZRZ01007062.1, read on the forward strand.
TAATAAACGTTAATGCACAAAGTTCTTGTTTTACATATGCACTGTGAAAAGCCCTGCTGTCTTTAAATCACAGACATAAAAAGAAAAGGAAATTGGTTTACATAAAAACTTACTTCCAGAAAGATAAGTATCCTGTTTATATTGTCATTGCGGTCTTCTGTGTTGTTGTTATTGACACAGTTGTTAGGTACTCATTGTGTTTTCAAGCCAGAGGCTTATTTAGAGTTTGAAATTGATTGCTGGGAAAGTCACAAAGCAATTTATGTAGTAACGCGTCATAATTAGTTAGTTTTCTTGGTGTGAACTGCACTTTATGCTTGTCGTTTGATTTTTTCTGTTTATCTGCATAAAGCAGCGCATTGTATTCTGTAAAAAAAACAAAAATCAAAAACTTATGGATAATACTTTATCATTCAGTTAACAAAGTGTGTCCACATAGGTATATAAGATAAATTTGCTTTAACTTGTCTAATAGCTAAGAATAGGATAGATAAGAAAACTGCAAGCAGATACAATATATGAAAGTTCAGTATCAGGCAGAGATACTGTGAATAGTGAGATATATTCTTTGTTGTTTTACATAAGGTATCCTTTGAAAAAACCATAATTTTTAAACTGCATTGTGTTATGATGTGTCACAGACTGAAGATTTCTTAGGCCAGGATTTTCTCACCATGAGATGAATAACCTTAAAACAAACAAACAAAAAAAAGTCCTCAACAGCATGGAACAGACAAGATCATATTTTCCAGGGAAGGAACACTCAAAAGTAAGCTGTGACATTTCCTGTTAGTGCCAGGAAATATGTCCCAACAGTGAGATGTGATGTGGTCATGACTTAGCCTCAAGAGGAGTGCATGGAAATCCTCTTCCTTTGACACTCTGGAAGAATGGTAAAATAAGGAGTCTGTTATGAAAGAAAGAAAGGAAAAAAAAAAAAGAATTCCCATGTGGCTTGCCTGTATGAAGTGAGAAACTGGGTTCTAGTTCCTTGGTTTTTAGTTTGGGAAACAGACGTTAATGGAAACTCAAGACATATGGGAGAAGCATGGAAAGCAAAGTGATGGTAAAGATTAGTATCAGTGAGGGAAGGCTTGGTTAAGAAAAAGATTTTGTTTTTCGATCTTAGTTCCTTTTAGTTAAAGTGTTGTGGAAATTAAAAAGTTTAATTGTGTGTGGAAAAAAAGAAAAAGAAAAAATCCATCCGAGGTGGATTGGGGTTTGTAGTCCAAATGTGTGAGAAGGTAATGTCAGAAACTTAAAGAATCCTGTTGCAAGATGTTTCTGAGAGAAAGGCAGAGCAGGCTTCTTTCATTGCCGTGCTGGAAGGCTCCTGCTTATGCCCAGAGACTCAGACCAGGAGATGGACTGAATGCTACTGACTCATGTCTGTTTATTCAGTGGTAGACATAACTTTGTAGCTCTGACCATGATTTTTACCTTTCAAGGTGGGTTCCAGTTTGCTGCTTTTTCAGTATTTCTGATACGTTTGCATTGTGGGGAGAAGAATGGGTAGAAAGAATGAGTGGAACAAAGTAGGCAGGGAGAAATGCTAGAAGGCCCACTTCCTTAGGGAGATTACTCAAGTGGAATACTTCTATCTGATAACAGAAGTCCACCTGTATTGGTATTTGCCCCAAGTCTCCAAATGCATTAGACATCTCTCCTGATTGTGGGAAATGACACACAATCAAAAATTTTGCCTTTCAAAGGAACTGTGAGGTCCAATACCTAACACATGATCCTCTCAGCTGTGGAGTGGTTTATTGCTGGGCAGTCATGAAAGAACAGATTAAGGAGGGTTTAATGTAGTACCTTTCCAGAGCCCTAATTAATTTTTTAACGGAATAGAACCACCACCAATAGCTGTGCTCTTTTGTGGACCAGTTTACCTCACTTGCTCAGTAGTCATAATTTCTGCCAGCATCTGCATGATTCTCTGCAAAGCGCAAAGGCTTTCCCAAGTGTGGAATAAATTGTATTTGGATTTGAGTGTGACCTTGACTAATATGGTTCAAGAAATAAATTTTCTGGGTCATCGGATTCATATTCTTGTTACTTACAGGGTCAACAATTTCTTGTCTGTGTATACAAGGAATGTTGGATTTGAATCAGGATACTGTAGATTATTAAAACTTCAGCATAAAAATGTATTGTTATTTTCTTGTATATTGCAGTGGTGGGAGAAACTGGTCATGTGAAACTAGGCTGGGGTAAATGAGGTGGGGATGATATATGAAGTGACTTGCAGTTTTGTGTAGAGTATTTCTTGATGGCCAGAAAAGTTAAGAGTTGGTTTTAAATGACAGCATATTTTAATTTGTGAGCCTTCTCTGTGTTCTGTGGTTTGAAACTGAACCCAAGGGATGTGATCAAGCTGACCAGAAGTAAGTTCTAGGACGGTCACTTTCTGGTGTGCTATGTCTCTGTGGGAGTAAAATATGTGTGTTTGTCTACAAGAAGGTTTTAAAAGACAAAAAGAGAGTAATTAAATGGTTAATCAAATTTAGATTAAAATATTATTAAATCTCTCAGATGTCAGGCACAAAATTCCCATTCTGCATCTAATGGGATTTAGTAGTCTAAAACTCAAGCAGTCTTTCTTAATTGCCAGTATTTTTTTTCCAAATATTATAGACTTCCATTTTTCCATAATGCACATTCCCCAATCTGACTGTTGAAGACCTGACCATTTTCCATATTTTTGTAATTCTGAGGTTTTTCATTGTAACTTTTTCCATATTTGCCAAAACTAGCAGTCTAGGCCCAAGTCACCCATACAAGCGTCACATCAGAGGGAATATGATTAATGAGGAAAAAACCTGTAACTTCCTATTTCTGGTAGAACTAGAGAGTGCCTGATATTTCACAACATAGCTCATTTTGTCATGCTGGTAATGAGAAACCATAAGAATGCTCAAGCAGGATGACTAAAAAGTGGCAGAAAAATATAGAAAACATTGGCTTCTGTAAGTGAAAACTTGGGATCCAAAACCCTAACCTATGTAGAATCTTCTTCAGATATTCAGGAGAACTAATGACACAGTGTGTCTACAACTGGCAAATTGAAAAAAAAAAAAAAGCTCTAGTAAATTTGCCACTTGGCCTTATAATCTTTTACAATAAAGCCATTCAGTCATCAGCCACAATATTACATTTCTTCCAGGGAAACTGAGTTCAAAGCACACCAGTGCTGTGCAAATACAGTCTCCTGAGAGATCCCTATGTTTAGTTAGTGCTCCAGTCTAGCCTGTTTTTGCAGGAGTCCTTCAGTTTTATCATTCAGGCATTTTTATGGCCTCATTGGAACAAATAAACAAACATCTGGAATCGTGTGGTATATTTAATTAAAAACTTTTTGTTTGGCCAGAAATAGTAAAATCATGAAAAATTGCCTGTCTCCAAGCTCAGAAAGGCCAAATGATGAAGCTGTTGGCTACAGACAGTTTTACAATGTATTGAAATTCATAGATATGCACACCTGCTGCAAGTCCCCCCTTTTTTTTTGATTCATAACCATTAATGAGTGTTTAGTGCACAGATTGTAGTTCTTGTTTAAATGGGAATTTACTGTTTTTAATAACATATAGACACGTGTTGATATATTCCATACAGACTGTACTGTTCTGTAGTACACAGACAGGATAAAGCTTTATATTATTGGTTAAGGAAAAAAAAAGGAAAAAATAATCTTACAATGCATGTTGCATTTGAATATTATTTCACATGAGCCTGTTTTAATTTCAGAGGCAGTAAATATCTGCCCCATGATAAGGATCTGTGTAGCAAATGCTGAAAATATGAAAGATGGTGTTTTCTTATTAAAATTAAAATCTGTAATTAAAATGTAAATTTACATTCTTATATTTAATGTATTTTTTGAGGAAAATTTCGAGAGACCAAGGCTTTTACAGACAAAACTGCTTGATGTTATTACTGGATGGTCACAAAATACTTTACAGACAGGATAATTATTTATAAAAACTAATTTGCCTATTGGGCTGCTATCCATTTCAGATGGACAAATATAGGCCTTAGAACATATGAGACACAGAATATTATTTTTGAGTTTGTACGTCTCAGTTTTTAAATAGCTGAGCCCTGGATTGAGAAAGAGAAAATTAAATGCACACAGAGAGTACTACTGCATCTGAATATTGTTCACTGTTCTTCATATTTCTCATGATTAAAATAATTTGACCATTCCATTTTGAGCTACATTACTCTGAGGATTTAGACTATTTGCCAGGATAGGCTGGATAGAATATTTATGTGACGTTGGCCACTGTCCTATAGTTGGTGTTACTGACCTGAGTGAAGAGGATGTAGATGTCATCTGAAAAAGCACTAATTGTAACATAGTCAGCCTATGTAGAAGCCTGCTTTTAAAAAGGGAGAGGACACTTCCTGCATAGTCAGAAGGTCAGCCATATGCATAACAGCAGTGAAACTATTTTATCCCCTTGTGTGTTGGTTCTTTATAGCATGCATCTTGCTGTAACATCTACATGTCTTTCAAATTATGAACAGCCAAAAAGATGCAATGTATGTTGCATTTTGTTGTTCAGAGTGTCTGCTGTGCTAGAAGGGGGTAAAGGTTCCTTTGTAAAATTTGACTTCAGGAAAGAAAGGGGTAACTTTGTAGGATTTCATTGCATGATCTTATGCAAGAAGAGAAAGCTGTCAACTTTTTATTGGATATGAATATCTGTATTCATGATCTAATGATATGTTTGTTGATTAAAATTCCTTGCAGAGCTCTGAAAGCAAATGATAAGTGGGTTGTCAACTTCATTTTATTTCCTGTTTTGTGATATTTTTGTGGTCTATTAGTAACTTCATTGTTAGAAAAGTAAGTGATAGGAAGCCTCGTGACATCCTTCATTAACTCTGTGTGCCCTTAAGCAGAGAGATCACACCTGGGGAGAGGAAAGAAGGAGACAGAGAGGTAAATAATAAATATAAACAAGCGCAATTGTTTTGTGTCCCTTACCAAATAGAGGATGGCTGATCCCTTTTCTGTTGATATTCACTGTGTTACCTTTTACAGTTTGAGATATTTTGAAAGTTGTTTCTATTTACACAGAATAAATTTCTTTTACTGTGTGATTGACAACAGCAATATATTTTGTAAGACCCTTTTTGTCTGTGACTCTAAAGTGACTAGTAAACCTAGGCAGCCACCTGAAAGACCCCCCATCTGTGGCTGCATAAAACTGAAATAAAGAATGGAAAATAACCCATTGAGTATGCACTTTCCCACCCACTGAGAGCAAAATGCAATGCAGTGCAATTTTAGTACTTGCGTGCCACTGGGAAAATAGACTCCTAAAATCACATAGTGAAGCATTGGAAAAATTCAGTGAATTTGTACTAAACACTGTGTGATAAAACCTAAGGAACTGTAGGCTTTGCTTCTCAAGTGAAACAGATTTGTATTGCAGATCTGTTAGAATGCCTCCAATTGTAATGATGATATTTAGCACAGTAGGCTGACAAAAGATGAGGCTGGTGAATATGAGTCCTTACACAGGAATGCTGTACAGAAGCAACCTTCTGATGTCTACTTAAAGACCAAACCAGTCTGCATTCTCTGATTTGTTTTTTTGCTTTTGCTCAGTGTCAGGTCACGTACAGAGATGGAACGAGCACATGGCCTAAGTTGCCTCTTTCAAAACCATTTATATCACTAGACATGGCTTTTCACAGTTAGAAGAGAACTAGATTAGTGTTCATGTCTTGCCTGAGAGGAGTCAGAATATGTGCATACCAAAATTACAGGTACCAACGTGCTGGATTTCCCCTCACTGACTTGGTTTCCTCTGCACCAAGCACTGCAGAAGCAGCAACTATAGTATCTTTAGTCAGTTGTGCTTAGAAAAACTACACCTGTCCCAGCTCTACCTTTTCCTCATGGGAACAAGGCAACTTCTGGATGGTATTTTTGCTGAACTGCGAGTGGGAGCAGCCAGTCTTAACAGTAAATTTTGTTTCCATAAAGTAAAAGGAGTGGGCTCAACAGAAATAAATCCCTTGGTGCCCAATGGAAGATCTGGATTCTATCTTAAAGCCAAGAAGTTGGCAAACACCCCCTCCACACACACCAAACCAACCAAACGCACCCTACTGCCCCTCCCAAATACACCTAATTAATTAATTTGTCACATTATCTCTATCTTAAAGGCAGTGAATGATAAATTTCATGAAGGAGAAAAAAAGAGCAACTTTTTAGAATAAATAGATTAAATATAAGCTATTAGATTTTTCAGAAGCAATTTGGTGCTGTCACATGCCAGCAATTACTAATGTAAAGTACGTGATATGTAAAGAAAAATAAATACCAGGTGAAATTACAGTAAGATAAAAAGGAGATATGTAGACATCCACTCAGGTGATAATTGTGGATGTAAAGTTTGCCTCTGCCCTGTAATCTGATGCTAGGTAACAATGGCAGTAGAAATGTGGAGCATAGCTGAAAGAGTCCCTTTGCTGTTGTTTTCTATTCACTTTTGTTCCACTGTCAATATAAAAAGTAATTCTTTATCCAAGGTGAGTTTAGTAGTAAAGCGAAAGAGAAGCTGGCAGCTAAATTAATTTTTTTTGTGTTGAAAAATCTGTTTGTTATAAAGGAGTATAATGGCTTTATTCAAAAGAGAATGAGATGAATTAGAACATCATGAGAACATTATGAGAAGAATTAGAACATCAGGAGATGTCACAAAGGAGAGAGAGTTTGACATATTTTTAACGTCTCTAAATTCTTTTATCCTGACAAGTCTTAAAAGTTTGTTTGTTTGGTTTTTATTTCTCCTGCTGTCTGCATGTTTAGGGAAGATAGCCCTTCAGATGAAATTTTTGGATGAAATGAACTAGTTAAAAGAGATTGCAAGATTTGGAGATGGCATTCATTTAGGAGGTATAGGAACCACAATTCAGGAATTCAGGCAGAAGCTGTTCCCACAAGAAGCTAAAATATGGACTGCCATTTAGCAAATAAATAAGAAAAAGTGCAAAATGCAGGTATGTTTTCCAGAGTAAAAAGGAAAGGAGTTCTTGTAGTGGCTTGGTTGGTAAGAATAGATGCCAACTTGCTGTGGTTAATATGGTACCTGGGAATGCACTGAGTGAAAGATTTGTGTAAGAAAAGGAATTTTTCTTTCACAAGCAGGAATGTGCTTGTAACCTTAAATCATTCATCCTGAATGGAGGCAGTATTTTCCTGGCAGATTAATATTTAGGATTTAAAATTTTTTTTTTTTTGTAAAGGTACCACCTAAAGGAGCTGCAGTGTTTGACCCGGGAATCGAGTCTTACCCTGTCATTCTGTTTTTCACTACCACAACCAGGAAAGGTAGAATGTTAGTACTGCTACTCTGCAGTTCTGGAGATTGTTCAGGATTTTTTCTTATGTATGTGAGAGACCAAAGGCAGAGCCATTCTGCAGCCATTTTACAAGATGCCAGTTTCTAAATTAGGTTCAAAATTTGTGCATTACTTCAATCTCGTTTAGAGAATGTGGGAAGGCAAAGAGCATCTGATTCCTTAAATCAGGTCTTCGCAGTAAGGAAATCAAATTTTAAAGTCTATATAACACTTTTAGTTTATGTAATATGAGTTACTTAAAATTCAAACAGAATTTTTCTGATAACACTGAATCTTAACAGGATCTTCTTAAGAAAGTGCTTTTAAATAAATAAAGGTACAAGAGCAAGTTCTGATCTGTGAAATTAAAAATAACTTCGCCTTTCATTGGAAGTATTGTCTAAGTATGCTGATGGAGCAAAGAGTGAAATGAAAAGCAAAAGCCAAAATATGGATGATTGAGCTAAAATTTTTAGTCTTTTAAGTAAAATAAGTAGCACATTCCTCACCTGAAGTTTTACTTGTTCTCTTATTTTTTTATAGGTTTGAAAGAATTTTCTAAGCTTTCAAAGCAAACTATTTAATAACAGTTTGTAGGTATTTTCAACTGTCCTAATTTATTAATTTTGAGATAAATATAATTTTTTTTTCAAATGCTATTATATTATTTCCTAATAAAAAAAGACATCTGACTCTTGTTTCTTGTTCATTTCCAGATCTCATAAGCTTAATACAAAAGATTTTTAATCAGTCTAAAGAATGTTTTCTCTGATCTGTTGGTTAGAAATACTGTTTTGGAAGCAAATATGTTAGTACAAGAGAGGAATCTCTAGGTAATTTCTCCTCCTGGCTGTAGTTAAACTTGCACAGATTATGGGGAGGAAATCTATACACATGCTGGACATCTCTGTGCTTTACAACAACTACTTGCAGGTGTTTTAGCCATGCACATGTGGCTGGATATATGATGAGACTTTTCAGATTTTCAGCCAAGTCTTCACTTGCAAGGTAATGAAATGTTGAGGAAGAGGGAAACAAGATACATATACATGTAGAGGTTATGATGTCATATGTGGTGAGTTATTGCTGTTTTGATACTTCTCATAAATACATTCCAAATCAATTGCTAAGCAGTATTTCTGTACTATTTAAAATCTTGGAGAATGAGAGGTTGTATATATGCACACATGTAATATGCTCTCTGTATTAGTCAGCCATTGTCTGCTGAGCTGAGGGAAGCACCTTCAGCCCTACTCACTAAGCTACAGCTATATTCCTTATTACTAAGTTCAGGCATCTTGGGAGAAAATTTAGGTCAGTGTGGAAGGATTTAAAATTCCCTTTGCTATAGGCAAAACACATCAACTTGGCACAGATTTTTTTGAGCATCGCAGCCAAATATGTGAGTTGGGTACCACATCCTCAAGTGTAGCCTCAAGTAGCTTAAAAGTTTGTTGACAGTAAAAGAAGTGTCACTCAGAAAGAGAATCACTTCTTCATAAGTATGAACTTTACCTGTAGTGCCAAGTTATAGATACTACAGTGCCTTTATGCTAATACTGATTTTGTATATTTTGATCTTGTTTGCCAAGCTCTGCATGGCAACTGAATGAACAGAAGCTTATGGGTGAATTCTATCCAAGACATATGCAAACTTTCTGCTGCTCTTGTAAGGTAGTTTAAATGTTTTGATTGATCATCATCAGTACTACTATTCTGGTGATTCTTGATTTGAAAATAGACTTGGAGTTCCTTAAGAACAGCTTTATAAGATTTAACCTCTAATGAGAGCTTGATAGATAACATGTTTAAATTAGAAGGGGAAGGGGGGCAGTGTGAAATAGATCATGTTGTAATTTCAGTAATCACATGCACTGAAATATGTCATTGAAAAGATACTTAAGAATCTTAAATCTTAGGATGGCTGTCAGATTTCTTTTAGTCTATGAACAATGACAATCATAATTTGACAATGAAATACGGTCAGAGCTTCTGTCTCCTTGACAATCACTCCAATATTTAGACAAAAAAGCACGTTCTCGCAGATTTCATTAGTCAACTCATGCTTTTACCTTTTCCCTCATGTAACTCTAATACCCTGTGAGAAGCCTAGACAAGCAGAATTGAATGTTACCTCTTACAAACATGAAAGAAATTACCTATGAGTATGAAAAGCCAGAGGAACTGTAAGGTGTCAGTCACGCAGGTTGCTTGAATAACCCAGGAAATATTAGGGTTGCATTTAATGAGTTTGGGTATGCTTTAGAGCAATTACAAAACTTTCTGTAACTGACTTGTTGCATAGTTGAGTTAGGTTTTTTAAGTTAATCTTTTTATATGCTGTTGCCTTGATGCTTAATATGTAACAAACCAAACAAGCAAAATGGAAGGACACTGGAAAAGGCTTGATAAGCTGCTTTGGGTAACAAACCAGAGGAATTGAGGAGATTGTGATTAAAAAAGCAATTTGCATTTATGAAGTATCTTTTATGTAGATTGTCTCTGGGTACTTACAATGCAGTAGTCTGTGGAGCTTGGCTAAGCAAGTGAATAAGCTTGAAAGAATGGGAATATTGAAAGCAAGGAAAGAAGAGAGCTTGATCTAATGTCATAAGGCAGGGAGCTTTACAGCCTTGGGGCACAATTAACAAAGGGTCTGGCACCTGCCGTCTCCAGTCTTTGTATTTGTTTAGAGAAAGATTTAGTAATTCTGCTCATGGGATGTGTTTCCTGTTCTTGACTTCAACCCCCCATGGCTCAGATCTATCTGAATATTTTTGGTAATAATTTGTTGCAAGCATCCTTGACTCAGGTGAGCATAATGGGCAAGGGTTACTTAGTGAAGCTCACTGTAGCATTGCCTTCTCTTTTGTCATCTGAAGTCCTCCCTCCTGCCCTATTTTTCCCTCTGTTTAATAGCAGAAAGGTGGTTCTAAGAGGTGAAAAAGGAATTTATGCTGCTTTTACAGTAGGATTATTGCCGACCTTACCAAGTTTAATTTTATTTTTATATTTTTATCTGGTATTGATGTAAATGGCATGTCTACTGAAAAGTCAGTGTTTCTTACTGAAACACAGGAAGAATTTTAAAGAAATGTATGCTAGTTTGGAGAAAAGTTGAGGATACTACTGTAGGTTCTTTCCCGTCCCTGAGGATGTTATGCTTTCTCCTTATGAATGTATAAACAGGAGCATTTTTCTCTTACAGTTGTATTGTCATCTTATTTGAGAATGCTGAACTCTTTTACGGACCCTTTGTCAAGCATATGTGTAGCAAGAAGTTATCCATGGCTGACACATTTACTTAGTTAAATGGACAAGGTAAGCAGTAAATAAAGGAAGGAAAAAAGTTTAGTTTTCCTTACTTTCATATTTGAGAAGGTGAGGTAGAAAGCACTGTGTAGAGTGGTTAAGCCAAAATATTTTTGGCACTGTATGGTTTTAAGTATCCCATATCTTGGACTGCAGATTGAATAACTGGAACACCCCTTCCAATAAAAATACTTGTGTAAGAGGCCTGCATGCTTCCTAGGTAATTTTAATGATATGTCCTTTGTCACCACTATCTATAAAGTGCATGTTTTCATGATATCAGGGATTGGTTCTCCTGTCTGGATCATTCTAACTTGTCCATGTCACTTATTTTCTATTTTTGCAATCTGTCAATTTATTTGTATAATTTTTAAGTCTTCCCATAAAAAGAGCATAGTTAAGCTTGGCCAGAAACACTCTGTAGTCATTGAAGACTACATAGTTCAATACAAAGGTGTTAATCCTGAGTAATAAATCTCATGAACAATAAAATAAACAAAAGGAACAGGTGATGGGAGATATAGACTGGCGGGTGAGAATTAACAGTGCTGGGCATTGGACAGCATTATCTTCTTGTGCACCTCAAGGAGCCTTCCATGCAAATTAACTACAAAGTAACCTGTACAGGTTAGTTTCTTCTAAACTGTACAGATCCTTCTAGAAGCATCTCATCTGTAGTAGATTGTTGTGGGGCTTTTTGGTGATGTACAATTTGCATTTTAATTAATTATTTTCATTTGCATATATACTATAGTTTCATTAAAAATACTTTTATTTTACTAAAGGATCTCTTTTTTTTTTTTTTTGTAACAGTCTTTCTTTTTAGCAATTACAAAACACAGTTTCACGAAAGAGCAATACCTTATCATTTAGCTGGTTCAAACATACTCCTTTCTAAAGGTATTGTAAAGAGAGTGACAGCAGCCCAGCTCAGTTTCAATGGGTATCTTATTAGTAATCCAAGGGCTTTTTCATCACGGCACAAGCTTTTTTCCTGTCCAGTAAGCCCAAAAGTCGAAATGATCCAAACTATAGTTTTCTGAGTTGTCCACAAAATTAAGTGTTATGTGATCACTTTTGATGCCATGTCATTTTTTTTCTGAAGCTATTGTGGCTATAAACTACTACAGCATAACAACTGTTTATCAAAATATTCACGAAAATTTTCTGTGACAGGAGAAATGGGCATGCTTGTAATACTGTTTCCATGGAAAAAGATGCATGGGCTTAGATTTAGTCAAAATTATGGCATACCGTTCTAAACTTGACAGAACTAGTTCAGCACATAATCCATAATAAAATAGGAACTGTGGTGTGTAAACACTAATTCAGTGCCTATCAGTTTGTATGCAAAGACTCTGTTTAAGATATTGCAAAACAGGTTTTCTTAGTAAATGCTACCACAGCTATGGCATGTATCCCAGTCCTGGAATATGAGTAAAGTCTTTATCTGGGCTCCAAGCTGTGGTTCCATGGTTTGCTCTCTCTGCCCAGTATGACAACTAGTGGATGTTACATGCATTTTTGATTGATGAGGTATTGAGGAGGATTTGGAAATCTGAAAACTCATATTATTATAAAGAATATGGAATAGTGGGAATTGGAGCCAGGAATGTACCTATAATTTAGGGTAAAGAGTAATAACAAGCGCCCATAAAAATAAATAACCATGATGTTAAATAGACTGCAGATCATTTACACCTTGAGGCTTTTGTCAGATTTTGTGCCAGTAAAGAAATGTGGTAATAAGCCCTCATGTTTTTAGGCAAAAGAGTTTCTTATGCACAAATTTTATTTAAGTAATTTGAACAATCCCAGAAATATTTAGGAGCATGAAGGGGACAGGAGGAGGAAGATGAAGGCAGAAAGATAAAAGGTCTGCACTGTTTGGAAGAAGTATTTTATGTTTAGATTATTCTTGATTGTAGTTTCTTTCTATTGCTTCTGACTTTTTCATAGCTGATAATGCTATTCTGAAATCTGTTCTGAAGTTATAATTATTTGAGTTCTGTTCAATGAGAAATCCTTTTTGATCACTGTAGGCCTGCAAAATGAAGCTGTGTGATTGCTGGCCAATTCTTACAACACGCTTGAAAGTTGTCTCTTAGTTTGTCCTCATCAGTCAAAAAGAGAAAATACTTTGTGTTTTTCTTCCTTAGAGACATGGTATTGCGTGGAGATTCTCGAGCTACAAAGTGGAGGGTAGCTTTTCCTATACCGGCAAGTGTAGGAGAGAGTCTAAGATAAGCTTTCATGGTTGAGAAATGAAAAGTTTCCTACCCATTGCTTCTGCTTTATCGCAGAAGAATTTTTCAGATAAACATTACTACTGTGATGATTTTCAAATAATATTTATGCATGTCAGTATTTATTCATAGTCCTTGTTGTAATCAGATTTGTTTATAATGTAGTAGAGTCTGTATGTATGGTAATTAACACTGGAACCATGTTTTGCAGCTTCCTTTCTTTTCGTTCTCAAAGTTTTATAGAAATTGTTAGTTATGTGTTTAACATTGCATATTGGTAATTTTCATCTTACAGATTGTACAGATTCAGGCAGTTTGCAAATCACTTGGTTGTCATACTTTTGTGTAAGAATTTTTTGGATGTCTTTCCTCTCTGACTAAATTTATTGAGGAAATTTGGAAAGCAACACATTTTTAGTAAAATGTTAGTTCAGTGAGAGGTGGAATGGTCAACAGCTTTCTCCATACTTCAAGTTCCCAAAGCAAAAAGGAAATTTATACTGTCCATTGAGATATAAACTAGTTTCTTTTCAGTCATTTATCTGAAAAGTTGATGCTCACCATAATAATTCATCAAACATTTTTTGTGAAATATATCTGGCAAGCCTTGCTGGCTTCAGCCTTTGAAATTCTGAGTTCTTGCATCCTCTGGGAATGGAGTGACTCTCTTCTTATTGCACATCTGGAAGGAATGTTGCTGCCTTTTTCTTTCATCAGGGAGAGATTGTTAGAATAGCAATTTAACCACTCTAAACTGTTTGCTTCTAACTTCGGGTTTTTGAATATGAAAGAGGTAAAATGCTATCATTTATAAATTATGTTAATATTTCAGATTTTAATTGTAAATAATACAATAATTATTATTTCATAATAATAACTACATTGGTACTGGGCTTTCCATGAGGAATGAGAGGCTAAATTCTGTAGGTATACATATGTGATGTATGTTAACTCAATTGTCTTATTTAATCTCATCAGGCACTCTGATTAAGCAAAATATAGATACCTACTTCTGTTGTAGGTAGTTGTCCTTTTAATGACCCAGAAAGCTTAGTAACACTTTAGACAAAAAAAAATTAATTGTGAATTTATGATTTTTTAGCAGTGAATTTCTATTAGGTAATGTTTCCACATAATATTCAATCCTAAAGCCTTGTCTGAATGACAAGAAAAGTTTTAATTCCTAGTTACAACAACAGCAGTGTATGTTTATACTTAATTATCTAAATTATTTTTTCAATTAAAAAGGTACAAATTGAGTTTACCAATGTAAATGTTGTTATTTAAAAGCTGATCTCTCTTATTAAGAAGCATTTTTATTTAAAAGGAACAATTACATTACTTACCCTAATTCGACAAAACATCTGAACTGTCACCTAAATTCCATTATGTGCTTTTGTCTTTTGCTGAATATGGATGATTTTAAACATATGCCTAAAAGACTTATTGAATGAGAGACTCTTGGAACAGGGGTTAATGCTGTTTGCAAGCTTTATGTTACTAAAAATCTAGAAAAGATTGAATTTGGTTTAATATTTCAATGAAAAATGGTATAAGGCAGAATGCCAACAGGAGATGCATTAATAATCCATAAACCTGTGGTAGCCAACTAATTTGGGACATTATAGGAAATCTTGGCTTTATGCTGCCAATATTTCTAACATGAGTTTCCATCAATAAGTGCAGGAAATAGTAAACCGAGTTATTAATCTGCAAGGAAGAAACTAAAATTTAGAGAGATCTGATTTCTGTTCAGGAAGAACTTTTCTTTCAGGCATTAAATTTTAATCCAGTGTATTAAAAAAAAAAAAAAAAGGATTCTATATTGTTACTCTGAATTCCTGTGGAATGTTTTCACATTGCTAATTAGTGGCAGAATGTCAGTAATCTTTCATTAGAGAGAGTCTTTTTCCTTCTGTTTCTGCCATATCTCTCTATTCCTGACTGGAAACCTTTGCATAATGATTGAATATGTATTTACTGTTATAACAAATACTAAGTATCATGATGAATGTACATGCTGTATTACCATGCTTCCTGCTTGCCTTGCAGTTTTCAGAAAACACTACATTATTTGGTAGAAATTTCATCTGTGTGAAAGCTTAGTAGAAGCTTGCTGGTAGAAAACATGGATTGGAGCAAAAATCGATGATTTTAAAAAAATGTGCCTATGAAGTTTTATAAATTTTATCCTTGGGCTTCCATCTTGCCATAGAAAAGTTTTCTTTTAGTGGATTCTACAATGCTAATCTCCTTGGAATTTAGTGATTATCACACCCAAAGTAGATATTAAGTGTGGCATTCCAGAAAGGATTATCACCTTCTGTCAGCCAGCTAAGAAGGAGCTATGAGTAGCACTTTTCTTTCCCAAGAAAGAATGGACAGATGAGGCATTTGTAGTTTCAATTCATACTGCAACTATCACCTCTAGAAAGTGAGGAGCAACTTTCTGTCAACATCTGCAGACAGCAGAACAGAGATACCTCCAGGAGTGGGTTGTGCTCTTTCCAGCATTGAAAGAAATGAATGGGGAAAGTGTGATTAAGGTTGATGTTTATTACTTGTTGTTTATGTTCTTGATCTGTATATAATTTTTCAAAGAAATAATATACCCTTCCCTGCTTGATCTGAAATAGAACCATCTAGAGTAAGATATTGTGATACATTCCGCTGTGAATGTAATAGTGCTTATTTCATGAAGCTTATAGAGTTTTATGGTTTCCAGCAGGGGTACCCAAATGATGCCTCCAGCTGTATGTGGCCTGCTAGACCGATTTGTCCATCCTCTGTTCTGTTTCTGGCTGCAGCCTTCCTCAGGAGCCCCTCCAATGCTGGCATTGAGTATACTGTAGCCCTGAATTGTTCTGGCAGTGACAGCCTGTTCTTTTTCCCATGAGCCTTTCATAAATGGGCAAAGACTTAGCTGTGTAAATGTGCTATAATGTTAACACTTACAGTCTGGACCAGCTGCTCACGAACAGATCACCTTACCATACTGTGTAGGTCTGCTCACTCCACAGAGAACTTCATCAAGCTAGAGCTCACTGCTCCACAGAAAAGCTGTATACTTAAGTACTCTTGATTTAGGAAGAGAATGAAATCTGAACTTTCTAGGAATGTATTTATTGTCCTTGTTATCCTTTCTAAAAATGAAACTTCTAATGCAGTATTTGAAATTTTCAAAACTATTTAAGTTTTAATTATAGTAAGGTCTTAGCACATTAAATACAATAATATCAAGGTCAGTAGCATTAAGAATGCAAATAATCAAGATTTAAACAATCAAATTAATAAATGGTAAAAATTGAATTTGGAATTTAAAAAAATTAAAATTTATATAAAACCTTACGACCTGTTCTCTTGATAATATTTTCTTGCAAAAATTTCAAGATTATAATCCAAACATTTAAAGGTATCTTTCTCAATCTTGAAAATACCCTGAGTATGTAAGAAATTTATCATTGAAAAAAGAGAGGTTCTTGACTCTTTTTCTAGTACTTTTACATTATTATCACAGTTTAAAAAAAGTCTTCTTAATCAGCAGTTGGGGCTTCACTTGGCTTTATGTTTTTGGGGTAACGGGAATTTTAAAGTTATTTGTCAGTTATAGTACAAATGTTTACAGTAATTTTCTTTGACCTTTACCTTCTTAAGGTTAAGGATATGAAGATAAGCGTAATTTCAAATATATCCTTCATATAGTAGCACAGCAAATAGTTGTCTGTTTATTACAGTCATCAGTACATTATGAGAGGAAATTATATTCATAGTGGAATTGAAATTTGGTAATAAACATAAATAAGTTTAGGTTTAGAATGCTCAAGAAGTTATTCTCATGGTGTGTTTTGTATTCAAAACACACTTGGTCTTTCAGCTACTGTACTGAGTTCTAGTCCCCCAAAAAATCTTTGGTGAAGAACTTTGAGGTCTTGGTGAAACAGAAAGTGAAAATTAATCTTCAGCTCTAAATGCTGAGCTGGTTGGTTGAGGAGGTGGGGAGTTAATATTTTTGTTGGGGTTATTTTGAGTTTTGGTAGCTTTATTTTTTCCTCCCATAGGGATTTATTCATCTAAGGGTTTTTTGTGGTCTAAACTGTTAACATCGTTTTGTTGTGCAGTTCATTCTGCCATTCATTCCTCTGGGTTTTTAGTGAACTGCTAGAGGGATTGATTGAACATGAAGTGATCAAATATTAGTAAAAGTCTTACAGCAGATATTTCAGTAAATGTGACTTGTTAGCTGCAAATGTGAAAAAAATCAAGTTCTATATTTCACTAATAATTTTTCCAACTTTCCAGTAATGATGCCTATAAAAGAAGCAATGTCTTGAGTGTTTCCTAAAATACTCAAAAGTCTACCTGAAAGTCTGATATAGTGTCCTGGTTTCTGCTGGGATAGAGTTAATTTTCTTCCTAGTAGCTGGTACAGTGCTGTGTTTTTGATTTAGTATAAGAATAATGTTGATAACTCACTGATGTTTTAGTTGTTGCTCAGTGGTGCTTACTCTAAGTCAAGGACTTTTTTAGTTTCCCCTGCTCTGCCAGTGAGGAGGTGCAGAAGAAGCTGGGATAGAGCCCAGCAAGGACAACTGACCTGAACTGGCCAAAGGGATATTCCATACTGTGGAATATCCTGCTCAGTATAGGAGCAGGAGAGAAGTTGGCCAGGAGGGCCCAACCGCTGCTGGGGGACTGGCTGGCCATTGGTTCAGAGATCTTATTCCTCGTTTCTCTCTCCTTTTCATTACTATTATTTTTATATTTGACTTTATTTTAATTACTAAACTGTTGTTATCTCAGCCATTAATTTTCCCTGATTCTCTTCCCCATTGCACAGAAGCGAGGGGAAGGGAGGACTGACTGTGTGGTACTTAGTTTCTGGCTGGGGTTAAACTGCAGCACTGGTGTGGATACTAGTTCTGAAGCAAATGAAACTGGGTTCTGAAGCAAATGAAAAAGCACAAGTCTTTACAGTAAGATAAAAATGTAAATTTTATAAAATAGCATCAATACAAACATTGATCTCCTGTCTATATTCTAGTAATTGCTGAGGAAAACGTGTCTTGCCATTTGGATTGCAGCTTTCATGGGCATGCTGTAATCACTGAAACAGGGTAATGACTTAACCTCCCTAAGGAGTTATCCCATTGTAGTTTACTAAGAGATGTTAGATATTTATCCACATGGCATACACCATGAAATTCAAATTGAGGAATGAAAGAGATGTGATTCAATTCTCTACTACCTTCTGCTGGATGCAATTCCCAGAACAACAGTACACACAAGGCAAGTAGTAAGATAACTTCAGTCAAATTGTGATATTCAAGCATCCTGCTAGAATGCTTGGATGGCATTTGGGTGAACAAGGTCTGAGTGTGAATTGCATATTGAATTCTTGACTTGCATCCAAAAGAAAAGTAGAAATAAATGATGGGAACATGAATGGATCATCTTGTGAAATCCCAGACACTGCCTAAATTTTCTGGGCTCTTGTCTGTATGCCTATTTCAATATTCTGAATGCCATAATGAAAACTACACTTTAGATTTGCCCCAAAACCTTTTATCATGATGGCATTCGCTTAGTCCAGTCCTGTAGCTCTGCTTCTCTCTTTGTCTCTGCCAGACCCTTGCTAATTCTATCTCTTTTATCACTTGGCATCCTAATCATTAATGCAACATTTGAGGGATGCTAGAAGCCTCTTATAGTATTTTGTTGATTATGGGGAACATTATTTGTGAGGACATAGGAGAACTAAACAGGCTAAAAATAATCTTTAAAGCAATACAAGCTAAAATTTTTGGAAGTGAATTGTATAAATAGATTCACAAAGAGCACCCTAGAAAGTGTATGTTTGTGTCATGATACCCACCAATCCATGTGAGAGTAAATGGTAAAGTCAGAAGTTTACGATATGATAGGACTGGAAAATAAAAACATACGAGTTGGGGACTGGACATGTGTAGCCCTTCCTTTGCCATCTGTAAATGAGATCCAAATGTTGTAGTAACTGGAGTAATTTGTTTGAAAAGTAGCTGTAGTCTGTTAGGAGTTCGATATATGGTAATGAAAATGCCTAGGAAAATTGCCTTTGCACAAATAGAAGAGTTAAAAGATACGTGTTTTGTCTCTGCTAAGTAAGAAGAAGAGCATGGGTTGGATGGGAGGCAATGCATTTGTGAATAATTAAGTACTGTATATATAAACAAGAGCCTAGAAGAAATGTCCACATCTTTCAGTACTGATGAATAGCTGAACAGTAGAAGGGAATGAGAAAAATCAAACTGATATCCAGAAACAGATGGGGAATAAGTAAAAACAAAAATAAAACAGGCCCTACCAGACAGAACTCTTGAAGAAATGTGAAAATAATGTCCATCAGTGGCCAAAAAAGAATCTATAACTGTCTAATGAAAGGAGACAGAGTTATCACTGGGATGGTTGTATGTAGTATGTAAAATGAACAAATGGAAAGAAATTGAGTGATGCAAAAGCAGAAGCAGAGTACTGGGAAAAGATACAATGTTATTATCTGGGGAAAAACCTTCAAATTTGGTTACAGAAACTTTATATTGAAATGGACTTCAGCCATCACAGGTCAACAAGTAAGAAGAGAGAATTCAAAGCTGACCACTTAAATGCATGAGACATTACAGAGAGATTTGAGAAATTACTTATTGTTACTATCTTTGGCTAAACAGTGAAAAGAAACAATCCTTTCCCAATCCATAGAAGTGCAATAACTGTTGGTGAAAATGTTGAAAGATAAAAGATTTTTTTCCATCTTTGCTGCAATTTGCCAAGCCTTTGCCAATATATTTTTAATTTTTTTGCATTTAAAAATTTTAATTTGAAGTTTTCTCTGTTTTTTTGAGGTGCATTTGACATTTTTAGGTGTCATCGATTGGTGTGAATGGAAGGTTCAGTATTTGCCCTCTTCTGCATTAAAAATATTTGCATGAAAAAATTAATACAAATTCTATACCAAAGCTTTTTTTTTGTACCTTTGGGTAAGTGTGGAAGTTTTATGCTCAGATATGGTAAAGCTTATATGACTTTTGTTTCTGCATAAAGTAGAGCTCTTTTTATTCCTCATCAGTGTCTCTATGTATCTGAATGGAGGGTGTGAGAGGATGGATCCAGGCTCGGCTTGATAGTGCCAAACAATAGGACAAGAGGCAACAGGCAGAAACTGATGTGCAGGAAGTTCCATCTGAACTTCTTTACTGTGCAGGTGACCAAGCACTGGAACAGGTTGCCCAGAGTGGAGTCTCCCTCACTGGAAATATTCAAGGATTTTCTGGACATGGACCTGTGCCATGTGCTCTGGGATAACCCTGCTTGAGCAGGGAGGCTGGGGTAGATAACCCTACTGTGGTTCCTTCAAGCCTGACCCATTCTGTGGTTCTGTGATTATTGTTTTTGCTGTAACCCTTTTTCCAGTCTATTTCAATTTATCCTTAATAACTATGACACACTGACAAAATATGAATTGAGTTACCAAAGGATTTTGCAATTTCTATCATGCCTATTTCAAGCTTTCTTCTTTGTCTGGGTGTAAATGGAATTGTGGAGATTAAAAACAAATTTTAAAAAGCCCTAAAAATCAAGCTCCAAGCAAACCAAAACAGTAAAAAAACATGCTCCAAGGCTTCTTTGGAAAACTCAGGACCTCTATTTGCATATCAACAAACTGATCTGAAGTGGTATATCTGATAAAATGCAGTAAAAATATATACTTTTAATGTATTTTTCTCTATTTTGGACATCTGACTTCTATTCTACTGTTGCTAATGTGTTTTCAGCTGTGCCAAAATCGAGCAGATCTGTGTTTCCTTTGTAACATCAAAATGAAGACATTTATCATTAAGATTTATCATGGGCCAGTCAGCCAGATGGTTTAGTATTTTAAAGGTGAACTGTTTGGGTCTTGTTTAGCTCATGTGATCTTTTAGTTACAGAAAACTGTATCAGTTGCTCACTGTAAAGGCTTTTTTTCCTTCTCCGTTGTAGTAATGCAAAAAACCACTAATGTAATAGCCGATATAGCATAGATTGCCATTTTAGAAAGGAAATCAGGTCATAAGGAATTCTACTGATTGCATTACAATTATAATGTGGCCTCCTGTTGCTTTGCATTGAAGCAGCATTCATTTCAGACACATGCTGATAAACAACATGCACAATAAATGACCCTTTAGAAGGGGCAATTGCAAGACTCAGGTTTGGAATTTTTGCTCATACCAAAGGCATTTCTTTTGCCAAGTCTGTAGTATTAGGCAAGAAGGAATGCATTTCATTATACAGAGACCAGACTTACTGGGAACAGGAGCCTTTGAGCTTTGAAATGCTTTCATTCAAACTATATTCAGATTTCAAGTCAGTAATGATTATGATATAGACTACCCAGTGTAAGGCACTGAGGAGACAAATGACACTCTGTAGTCCTGTGTATTTTCTTACTAAAGTTAGAAGAATCTTTAGCTGTTTGTGTGGTTTTGCTCTTATTGCCAATGAAGATGAGAATGGTTACTTGACCCTGAGTTGTGAATCCGTCTGGAAATCTGAAGAGCACTGTTTCCCATGAAATGTCTAATACTTCCTGGTGCTTGTCAAAGTGGAAGTATCCTGGTAGTATCTTTGCCTGTACCATTTTGGTACTTTGGATTCTGGTCATTGCATGACTAAACAATGCAAAGACGAGGAGAAGCAGGTATTTCTTCCCTTGCATCTGAATTAAGGGAATTCTCAGAGTTTACGCAGAATGTGGAAAGGAACCAAGGCAAGGTTTACAATAACAGGTAATATCTTTCGTTTGGGCAAATTATATTTAAGCTTTTTGGATGCCCTTCTTCTTGTCTTTCAGGCCTCAAGACTTACCTGTTTGATCACCTGACAAAAATGAATAAAACAGATGAAGGTTGGGAGGAGAAGCAAGCCTGAAGAAGGGTGTATCAGTTGAGACTATGTATTTAAATTACAACCAGTATTATTTGTCTTAAAAATTTAATGAAAGGGGCATTGTAAAAATATTAGGTTAATGGTCCTGTTAATATAAAAGATCATTGGTAGTATGGAAAGCGAGTACCAAACTTGTCTTTTTCCTGACACCACCTGTGCTTGGAAAGCAAATCAACAGCAGATTGATACATTCTACAGTTGTCACTCTTCACTCAACATTTTCAGTCTTAGTTACCATTGATGATAGCAAAAGATCTCTTTTAGGCCTAAAACACCTGAGCCCTTCCCACTTCATGCCTCATGCTTTGGGAAGTAGCTGAAGTCCATGGGATTTGTCCTGCTCACTCTTGCATTTCTTGGTTCTTTCTCAGGTGGAAGCTTTTGCCATGCGAGGTTTAACTGCATTCAAGTTAGGGTTTATGTTTGTATTGGTCATATCAATCTCATTGTATTTTAAAAGTAGTTCACCTCTTATTAGAATACTGAATTTCAAATCATTAGGTATTTTTTCTTTCAACATCTCTTTTTGATAGTATTTGTCCAGTTGCAGCTCTACAGTCTTCAATATTATTTGTTCCCCCAAGCCCCACTATTTTGTTTTTTCTGATTTCAAAAGATATTTGTCATATGAAGTAAGCCTCAACTTGTCTATGAGACTGCAAAATTGCACACAATCTTAGTCTTTATTACAGGCCATCACTGGAAATTAAATCTGTTCCTAATCAAGATTACTCCATAGCTCTCCAAACTGCTTTGGCCTTCTAATAAATTCTGTGGTCCTGGGAGTAAAGTTAGACTATTTGTAAAATCTGTTTCTAGATCAGATCCAGGATGAGATTGACTATTCAGAAAAAAATGTATATTCCTCTTTTTGGAACAAATATGGAAGCAATGATAATGCATTTCTGTAGGTTGTCTGTGTATCTTTTAATAAGTCAGAGCTTCCTTTCAACCTTAGTTTTCAAGGATCTTTTTAACTCAGAAGCATTATATTATTGACACTTCAATACTGTTTACATGTGTTAAATCTCATGGGCTACCTCTTCTCTATTAATTCTGTTTTAGTAGGAGATCTTTCTTTTAGATTAATCTTAGAACCCCAGAATATCCTGACTCAGAAGGGACTTAACAGAATCATTGAATCCAACTCCTGGCCCTGTGCAGGACACTCCAAGAGTCACACCATATGCCCAAGAGTGTTGTCCAAATGCTTCTTGACCTCTGTCAGGCTTGGTGCTGTGACCACTTCCCAGGGGAGCCTGTTCCAGTGCCCAGCCACCCTCTGGGTAAAAAACCTTTTCCTGATATTCAACCTAAACCTCCCCTGATAGCTTCATGGTGTTTCCTCAAGTCCTGTCACTGGTCACAAGAGCGAAGATGATCAGATCATTTATGCTTCCACTGGTGTCTTAATTCCACATTCACACACACAAACACACACACACACACAAAAGGCACACAGACACACACACACAAAAGGCAAGGCAGAAAATTTGCAGTTTTTTACATGTCTGTTTCCTGTTAAGAATAATTGGAAAACTTTCAGCATTGTTAAGTCAAGGTGGAGTACTATGGAGCACAGTACTGAAAAGTCTTTAAAGTGTACACTCCAGCCTCTTTACTGTTTTAATCCTTGTGTTTCCTTTCTGACATTATTTTTTTAACAGAAGGAGTTATGTCAAGTTTTATATGGAAAAGTTCTTCATTTAGAAAAGAATGACAGAAACTTAACCCTAGTTTTAGTCATTTAAAGCCCTGTTCTGTACAATGTTGTGGCTCTCTATGTACTTTTTCAAGCTTGTGATATCTGCTGATATCAATAACTACTGTAGGTATTCCTGTTAGAGTGTTTAGAAATCAGAGAAGAATGTGTTATGCACAACTCACCTTGTGATAGTAGTGTATCAGAGCAAGAATGCAGCAATTCCTCCTGCAATATATGTTAGAAGTGAATTTGGCATGCAGATAGCTATTAGGAATATCATGTTAGATGATGGTATCAAGTGTATATGTATCTAATATTTTTTAAGAAAGTATCAAGTCATTTTATTTCCAGTGGTCTCTTCATTATTCCTTTGTGGCAGCTTGTGTCAGTAACGGAAAATAAGTTAGAAGAAATGGAAAGCTAATGATTCAAGAAATCACATAGCATCAGATAATTCTATTTTGAAATCATAGCAGTAGCACCCAGAGGCATAAACTCCCCAAATTGTTAGTAAAAAACCTCTCTGATACATCCAGTGATACAGAAGCCTGAAGGCATTCTTTATTAGTGCCTAATGTTTCCTGAAAGAAACATTTTGCAGACATTAAAAAAAAATATATATATATACTTGTTTAATTTTATGATCCAGTTTCTTTGACACTTGTTTACTGATGCTTCATCTTACTATTTGGCTTTAATATCTGGCATTATCTTTACAGCTATGAGTATTTAAAAATTCTCTAACATATTGATGCTTCTAATTTAAGCAAAAATTTTTATCTTGTCTTCAAGGCTGTCTTTTACCTTCACCTTTCCACACACCTTTTTAAGCACCTCTTTCCTAAAGGCTATGGGGTTCTCAGTGGAGCAAGGGGAGAAAGTCTGAGAAGCCCATATCCACATTTCTCAGCCAAGCCTCTAATATTTGCAGCAGCATTTGTCTTCAGCTGTAGTTCCATAATATAAAGGTGGATTAGTTTCTGTTTTGACAAAATACTCCTTCTGTGCCTTTTCAACCTTTTATCTGCTCTTGCATTTATACAGAAATATGTAATCTAAGATTGTTGTTTAGAAATGCAATTGGTCTTAGGAGTCTTAGACTCATAACATTCTGTTCATCACCGAGTTGAAAAAACAAATTAAATGGACAGACATTACTAAACTGTTCCTTTGGAAGAATCAGCTGTTGCTTCTGATTAATTTGGCCTTCTTCTAGCTTTGCCCAAAATAAGATTTGTATGTGCAAGCACTCTAGAGGGGAAAAGTGTCTCCAGAAGTGATACTGAGCAGAAGCACAGTGTTCTGGCAGACTGGACAAAGGGTTGGGATCTCACTTTTTGGAGAAGTTTCCTTTGGGCTGAGCTAGCTATGCCGAAAAAAAAGCTGGGAAGGCACCAATGTGCAGTTCTGTCTTTCTCCTCACAGTAAAATCTTCATCAAAGAGAGAGTTATGTAGCACTTTTTCTTGAAAAGGACAGAATTTGTTGCCCTGAGGTTGAATATGTGAGCACGTCTGGCAACAAGGGAAGAAAAGAGGAGCTGCAGGAGAGTGAATATTGAGGTTTCAGAAATTGGCATGAGTTCCTCTGTTTCCCATCTGGTTTAAAATGAAGACATCTTTGAACACAATAGAAATATTCTCACCTAACTTTTTATTCCTACAAATTATGTCGATTCATTGAAGTGAATTTCA
Source organism: Climacteris rufus (assembly GCA_013398175.1). Taxonomy (NCBI): domain Eukaryota; kingdom Metazoa; phylum Chordata; class Aves; order Passeriformes; family Climacteridae; genus Climacteris; species Climacteris rufus. The sequence continues at coordinate 248,633 of VZRZ01007062.1, forward strand.
ATTACATGCCCACTCTCCTTGCACTTTGAAAGACTGAGGGTTAAATACTTGTATTGTGATAGTTTCTGAAAATGAAGTTGATCCTGACAGAGAAGCACAATGAAACTTTTGTATGGAAAAATCAGGGTAAAGTATCATTTTAATTTAAGAGGACAGCTCACTTCAGTTTAAGAATTTGATTGGCTGATGATTTTTGACAAGCAATGTCACTTCAAGAAGATTCAGATGAATGAATTCCAGAGCTCAGATCTAACAGCTGACTCCAAAATGCTGTAGCTATGTGTAGTAATGGATTGTTTTGAACCGGGGGGGGGAAGATTGAAATGGTATGTAATTATGTGGTTAACCTTAGCACTTCTGTTTTCTCTGTCTTTGCAAAGCCAGTAATTTAACAAGGTAATCAGAATAGCCAAAAGCCTCAGATTTTCCTTTTTTCATTCTTGTAAAAAAAAATCTGAATAATGATGGAACTCAATAAATTACAAAATAAAAAGTCAAGCTAGTATATTCAGTTTACAGGCTTATGTTATTTAAAACTTGGATTGCAGTTAAAAACTCTTGACTCTGCAGGCAAAAGAAATATTGTTGGATGGTGCAGTGTAACTGTAAATTTGTTTCTATTCATGTGATATATTGAAAGGGAGAAAGTATCCTTATGTTTCTGCAACTGCAGGCTGGATAGGTAGGAAAAAGCGATTTCACTCCCAGCACAATTCCTTTGAAATGCTGTATTAATTCTGTGCGCCAGTCTTTGGTCTTGAATATGTACTTTATGCATAGTTTTGTGTGCCACCTTTTCATTCAAGCTTTACATTTGTATAGGGAAGTTGTTTTACTTGGCTGTGGAACACTGTGATAAATGTTTCTCTTGGTCACTTCTCTTCAAATTTGACTTTGAATCTGTTGTGGTCAGTCTGTGACAGGGTAAATAGGTGTATTTTACAGCAGTCTGAGGACTAATCCAGAAGCAATCTACATCTCCAGATTTTGGCAGCAGGGTGTGTTATTAGTTTAGTTCCCAATATTTTCTTTTGTACTGTTTGGTTATTCACTTTTAAGATCATGATCTTTTTCTGCTCTATTTTTATTTGAATTTTATTACAGTTTCCTACTAGTCTGTATAAGGCAAACTCATGAAATAGGCACATGGCCCCCTGAAGCCATGACAAAAGGCAGCATTAGAGTCAAAATCCTAAAAGGTTGACAGTATTTGCTGGACAAATTTTTAATGGACTATAGGTCACTAAAACAATGTTTCTATTTGTTATTTATTTTTTATGGCTTTTGGTTTTCCTATCCTTTTCCCAAAACATTATATCCTCATTTAACATTCTCTCTAACAAGCTGTGACTTGGGAAATGGTTTAAAGGGAAGAGTTATTGCCAGAAGGGTTCCAAAAATACAAACTGGTGAAACTATTTGAAGTAATTGTCATAGCTTCAAGCTTAGATTTCCCCTCTAAAGTGCATTTGAGCAGGAATCTGCTGTCTTTGAAGTCAGTGAAGAGTTTTACTATTGACCTTATTGATTAGTCAATTGGTCTGTGTTTTTGTAGAGTGGATCTGGCAAAAATGCATTTGTTACTCTTTTTGGTATTACCAAAATTAATAAAATGTTCTGGTTGATTTATGTACAGCATGTTCTTGAAAAGCTGCTGTTGTCATTACTGATTAATATACCAATTTTTCTTCTCTCTAGTAAAAATATTTAGATTTCAGCTGTAACTTAGACACCAATTTTGTGCCTGTGTTGGGCCTACAACAGCAACATGACAGACACCCTTAGTTTCCTCTACCTAGCAAGCCATGTTAGTCACTTTTCCCTTTGGCAATCTGCATTTCCAGAGATATGTGGAGCTGGCAGGCAAGTTGTAGGTACGGTTTGGCTGAAAACTGTTTCCAAGAAATAAGTCCTCTTATTGGAAACTGTGTTTTTCACAATGATGGTTTTAATATCTGTGTACGTGTTTGATGGGGTGTACGTGTTTGATAAGGAGAGGTGCTGTAGACCAAGATATAGGCTCACGTATGTTGGAGCAGTGCCACATGGAAATTGTAATTTGGTTCCCTCATCTATTCATTCTCTTTGATGATCTATGAGTCTCAGATGGACTGAAATCTATTTTATAGACACATTTCTCTCCTTTACGAGTCACTACTTTGTCAATAAAGTAACATAGTACCTTTTCAATTGATTGGCAATTAAAAAGAATTAAACAACCTGCAAAATTTCTAAAATTCTTTAAACAAATACTAAAAATAATTTTAAAATAGCAAAATGATAGGTTTGTTTTTTTTTCAAATTTTACTTTTGTGTATCTCCGTCTTTATACCAAATTTAAATCAAATGCACTCATTCACAAAACATTTTAGTGTCACCTCAGTTTTGTTACCAAAGGAATTTTATTTGCTTGTTTTTCTTGGTATAGAACACTATATCCTGGTGACACTTAGAAAAATTAATTTCATTGAAAAGGTACATTTGGAAATGTATTGTAAAAATAAACTGTGCCTTATTCATGTCTTAGATTGTTTATAGTATTGGAAAGGAGTGCAAAAGGCCATCTACTTGAATTTTTTTTCTCTTCTACATTGCCAGTAAATTGTTTGTTTGGTACTTACAGTGTGGTGGTAGCCAATGTTACAGAAAAGTCGCATGTCAAATGCTGAATTTTACTATCATCAGATTTTACATCCTACATAGCAGTAGCTGGTAATTTCTCTAGTGTTAAAAGCTGATTTATTTCCCCTCTCTAATACAAACGAGAAGTTTAGAGAGTGTACAATGTTCTCTAACTAAATTTTAAATACATTTATTAATTTTGCACAGTATCTCTTCATGTTCAGCTAACTGAGATTATTTGCCTATTTCTTTTATTCTGCTGTAAATTAATCTGCAGGGTTTTTGTAACTGGCATAGACTAATCTGTTCTCTGCCTAAATTGTATTCCCAGTTTATTTCTTCATGACATGTTCTTGTCAACTTCCAAATCTAAAGGTTGTGTTACCAAAAGAACATGATGAAGTCTCTGTTGCATGTTTCATAAAGTATTCAATAGTGAATATTTTATTCATTAATAGTATTTTATAGCATCTAATATAAGTGCTAAAAAGTGCCATGGAAGCAACTGTCTTTTTTTACCTTGTTCTTTATTTTACTTTAGCAGTTCTCTGTTCCTTTAAATTTCTTTCAGGCCATCCCCTTATTATTAGTTCTTTGTTCTCAAGATTGGGTGTACAATATGGGCATCTCATTTTTTCCTTTTGGCTACTACTACTAATTGTCATTCATTTTTTATTGTGTTTTCTGGAGACTCTCCCAGTTCCATCTCTCCTGTGGCTGATATTATCAATGTCATGTTGTCCACATTAATTGCCACTAGGAGGAAAGCACCTACCTCATGTTTTGTTACTTGAATTAGGTGCCCTGCAATCCAAAGCTCTGAAATATACTGAGCTGATATCATGTGCCTGGTCCTGTTAGTTCCAAAGCAATTTTGGCAATAAAAATGTTTTGTGATTTTGGGCATGACATTAACATTTGTTTTCCCTTAGTTCTTGTTCCATTTTTTTTTGATAAAAAGTCTTTGATGCCCAAGGGGGTGACCTTTTACTTCATATTTCCATAATTGAGTATTCACATAGTTGCTAAAGAAATTACATGTGTAGCTAGGCTGTTCACAGTCTGCATTTTGGTCTCTATGCTTTGGCTGAGTTTTGGTGGCACAGTTTTCCCTGCACACATGTTGGGGTCTCTCCATGTGATTCATATCTTATACCAGAAGCTTGCAGGACATTGGGGAGTTTTCAATTAGCAACTTGCTTTAAGAGGCAGAATTTTCCTGCTGTCAGAAGACATTTTTCTTCTTTTTCCAAGTTTCATGGCTCACTACCTGTCTTCTTTCTCATCAGTTGAATAACTGCCAGTCTGATGGTTACTGATAATACTGCTCTGGGGTGTATGTTTTTTCCCTCTTCTGGATCTTGATTCCTTCCTTATCTCCTTTGTGCTACTGGAGCTTAAACTGGGCAAAAAATGCTTTTAACCATAAATGTTATTCCTGGAAAGAAGCAGGGCCTAACATCTTCCTATTTGTATCTTCAGTCATCTCCTGGCAACCTTTTTATACTCCTTTGCAGAAATGGAGGTTAACACTTGAACCAAATTCCTTTTAAAATTCCACACTGTGTGAAGTCTTAAATACAAAATCAAACAAGTTTCCTAAATGCTACGGGACTTCAGACAAAATTCTTTCAGAAGAAAAGCACAGTAGATAGACATAGCAAGATTGTAAACTTATAAAAAATATGGGCAGACTAAGCTGTTGTAGAAAGGACAGCATAATATCTGACACACCATGGTTTGTAAAATTTACATTTTGAGAAAAATAAAAGATATTTTCAGGAGGGCAGTTACAAGTGCAATGCATTCCCCTCCCCTTCCCCCCCCCATAGGTTAGGCTGTGAATTTGTTGTTATAAAATAACTTTTTTTACAGTAGACCAATTTAAATAAAATAGAAAATTGAAATAATCTACATGTGAGGTTTCAGTCTGGCAATATTATTGAAGCTACATGTCTGCCTGCCTTGAATCTCACTGGTGCTATAGTGCAATGACTTGCTGGGAGCAAAGAACTTACATTACTCTGGCATCCATTAGCTGGGATGGCTGCTGTACCATGCCTTCAAACATGGAAAGTGCAGAACTTTGTGCAGCATGATTTGCCATAGAATCATAATATCATACTGATTAGTGTTTTTCTAAAATAAGAAATGCCCTTCATCAGAAGTATACAATATATTTTTTTCTGGGACACTAGCGTCATATATTTGCAATTCTGAAACTATTCTAAGAATGAAGTTTGTGTTTCCTACCTGAAGGGTAGACATGAATAAAACTTGGCAAAATTTTAAAAGAAATGCAAAACATAAATTTATAAATAAATAAATAAAATCACCACAAAGACCCAAAGGAACCCCAAGAAAACTTCCAAACAAGCCTGCTACTGGTTCAATGTAGTAGTTTAGTTCAGTAATTTATATTGATTGTTTATATAAAGGTACAATATATGCTTTGTTTCTTGGCTGTTTTCCCTTTTAGTGTAAGGGAATGGCCAGTAGAGGATTAGGAAATGTGTTTGTGCCAGTCATCCCAGAGCAGAGACAGACCGATCTCAGTGCCAAGTGACAGGACATTAGTAGGCATTACATAGAGCAGGAAGGTAAATTGAGGAAAGGAAACTGTAACAGAGGAAAGCAAGATAAAAATTAATTCCTTCTGAAAAATGAGAGACTAATATACTTCGTTTAGCGTTTTAATGGAGGCTTGCATGCTTTTGGATATGTAGAAAATAGTGTGGCAATGTGTATTAGCTGTGTTCAAATTTTGGACTATCAGTTTGCCATGTGCGCATGTGTATTTATAGATACACTTTTGGGGGCTGATGGAAGAGCAGGGAAAATGTGATTTAAGTCTCAGAAGTAAAAAGGACTGCATTATTATAGATGAGCCTTTGGTTTCTTCAAGAGTTAAGTACTTCCAAATGGAAACAGTTGAATTCAGAAAATCTAACTGCTTGCTTGCTTGCTTGCTTATGAGGAGTGTATGAATATAATCTGTATAAAACATTAAACAATAAAAGCAATAGTCTCTAAGGGAAAGGAAATTATTTCTTTTGAAACCATGATGTCATGGTCTTACCTCACCTTTAGTTTCAGCCAAGCAAATAATGTGTACTGAGCTCTCTATCATGTACCATTATAATTAGCTCTGTCAGGTCTTAGCCCTGCAACCCTCATGCAGATAATATGATAATATGTCTTCATAACCAAGTGACCTTACATGCACAATATTTCTCCCCTTATGAAGATTGCATGTCAATAAAGTAATTGAGTCTCAGAGGCTGCAGCGAGTGAAGATTTAGATGATTGGACTTTCAGGGCAGTGATGTATGACCGTTATTATTCTACTTGTCAGAGAGCTGCGTACAAGCAAGGATGGTCAGAAGATGACAGGGATGAAAGGTTGTGTTTCATTAAAAAAAATATTGCTGTTAATCACCACTCTATTCTTTTCAAAGTCATGGAGGAAAGAAACTCCTTTTTCATTTTAGCTCTGGTTAAGAATTTAAACATTCACATGTAGTGGGCCCTCAGAGCCCAGTTATCCAGCTTCATTATTGCTTAATTAGGGAAATAAATTATTTTTTCAGTTAATAAAATACAACAAAATGCTAGATACTGAGACCACCTGTATATTTTTATAAGATTATTTAAAATTAACATTAAATGTATCATTCTAAGCTTTAAATCACATTTTGCCTACAGATTTAAATAATTATAGCAAGTTCTATGAAGCTAGTACAAAATCAAACCATACTGAATTAAACTATTTTTGCTTGTACCAATTTGTTTGGACAGTTGCAGTACTTGAAACATTTATATTTCCATACTTTGGAAAAGCAAATGTTTTTTTTTCCCCCCCTCACCAAGCTGTTTTGTAGCTGTAAATTTATCTTATGATATCATAACAGCTGGAAACTTGTAACCTGACAAGGTTTTGTTTCATATTTAAACAGCTCAGAAATTATATTTGAAACATAGTATATTTCTCTCTGTGAGACTTTTCTCATTTTGTTGCACAGTATCTGGGAAGTATCTGCAATATATTATAAAACAGATTATTTATGCAATCCTTTAGCTAATAATTCCTAATGATTTATATATGTAGCAGATCTTTCTTATATACACTATAAAAAGACCGAAACTAGGCCAAAATAGTATTTACTGGCAAGTGCTATATAATGGAATACGGATGTATGTTCTGGAAAGCTGATGAGCAAAAATGTTTGGCAGTGCTTTTAGTGAGTGGAAAATTCTAATAGAAGCACATCTTTTCTGAAGAAGTGTTTCAGAAGTCTTTAAATCTTCATAGTTAGGAAGTTGACTGAGATATAGCAGCTCTGACAGAGAAAGAACTTATCAAATGATTTTTGGCTATACATAGTAAAGCAACAATTTATTAACTAAAATTAGGCATTGCATCCTTCCAGGACTGAATCCCACAAGGGCAGTTTTATGACTACAAACAACAGAAAAAAAGAATGAAATCTTTGTAAGAAAGTGGGGGGGGGGGGGGGGGGGGGGAAATCAAGTTTTTACATTTCCTCCTGGGCACATTTTTAGCCTAACATGTATTGTAAAGTGAAGTTTATTTGCAAGCTCATCTTCACTATTATTAATGACTTTTTAACCACTAATGTTTTATGTGATGTAGACCCTGTTCTATGCACTATATGAAAAATGATATTACCTATTCTAAGGAAAAATTTGATATTTGAGTTAGGAAATAGAATTCAACATCTATATTACCATGTTGCCAGTGGCAGTCAGGAGCACAAGTTTCAGTCTGAGTTCTCCATTAGATAAACTGAGTTATTATCTTTCTGCATATATATGTAGCATTAGGGACATAACTGTTGGTAAATCAAGGAAAATTCATATTTCATACCTAAAGTTGGTATCTCTTGATGTAAATTTATTTTCTCAAGGCAAATCACTGTACTGTTAAGCCATCCACAACATTAATAAGAATATTAGTTGCTTTCACTGGTGTATTTGTAGAACAGTCTTTAAAGCATTCAAAGCTGTGAAGTGTTCAAAATGCACAGAATCACTAAGGACCTAAAGAGAAATTAGGAACTTAACCAAAACTCAAATAGCAGTGCTAAAAGAGAACAGGTAATAGTGCATTATATTTTTCTATATCCTTTCAGATAAAGGAAAAAGACCTTCCAGTCAAATGGAAGGCTGATGTGAGTGATCTGACTCCTCTAGCTGTGACATCTGACTCACTGTGAACAGTTATTGGTGTTGATAGGCACACCCCACCCAGAGAGCCAAATGCAGTTGTTTTGATCCCTTGTTCTTTTATTTCTATTCCTTCTCCCTGTTTTCTGTCACAATGTCATGTTGAATCATTGTTTGGTGGTACATGCAGGACCTCTCAAGTACCAAGGTATCAGACTTCAGGAACTGCATTGAAATGAATATAATAATGAGAACCAGAAGGCAGCACAAACTCACTTCTCAGGGAAGCAGGCAGCTAATAAATGTTGTTAGTGGATTCTGGGGAGAAGAACTAGAGGTGCATCCTGTGGACAAGCAGGTGTAGACTGTGCTGATGTCTGTCACTTTGTACACATCAAGATGCTTATTTGAGAAAACAGACCAGTGGTATGAAGAGCAGCATTTTAAATATAAATATATAAATATTATATATATTTTTAAAAATATATTAATATATATAGTTTAAAAAATTAAAAAGTACTGTGCTTTTCAGATTTCCATGTATGTCTTGCTAGCTCAGCATTCCGTAGTCTTTCAGAAGGAAATGGATCTTTAGCTTCTTCCCCTGTTGCTTTTACTGGGCATTTTACCTTATGATGCTGAACTGTCTATGTCTGTGCAGTCATCTCAGTCATCTTCAACCTACATGCATAGTTTGGGATCTTTTCCCACCCTGTTTAGGCATTTAGTTTGGAGGGTAGATTAAAATTTGCTTTCTGATTTTGTAAGCTTTTAGATGGAAGTTTGCATACTTGTTCCATTTTGTCTGAGTCAAAAAGTTTGACAAGGATGATACATTTGAATAGTATTCCAGCTATAGCCTATTTTTGTATGTGTTGATGTGTATATATGCATGCTTGCATGACAGTAATTCTATTTACAGCAATAGCAACAGCAGTGATTGATGTGGCCTAAATGTTTCCATTTGCTTATAATTATATGACATTTATAGCTATGTGAGATAATTTAGTGCCTTTTTTCTGTCCAGAGGAGAATTTTTTTTCAGAGGTTTTTAAGGGTTTTTTTTCAGTCTTTTTCTAATATTTAGTCAGATAATCCCATTGTTTTCCATGTATTTATAGATTAAAGCTATTTAGACTGTCTTGATGTTCTGGACCTTATAGGCCTTGCATTTCACATAATTATCCCTTAACTGCTCTATACAAGCTGTATTTGCTAATGTCTATCTTCCATGAAAGTCCTGGTTTGATTAAAAAATGTAGACTCCACCAATTTACCTGATGGCTTCTTCAAACTGTTGATCCCAATATGGTAAGAAATGTGTCTAATTTTGCCTGGCTTCCACTTTCAGCCTTGAGAGCTACTTTTGTAATATTGGTGCTGAAAATTAGTCTTTTCACATCTAGTATTTTGTCCTCATGTAGATAGCTATGCAGAGTAATTAAATCACCTCCCGGTTATTTTCTTTTATACACTAAAAGCATTGTACTGTTGAAACCCCTCATTCTGAGCTATTTTCTGAAGTCCTTAAGAATGGATTCTAGCTATTTTCATCACCTTTTCTAATTTGTCAAGGCACTTTAAGAAATATGGCCATCAGAACTGTTTTTACTAATCTAGTCTCATGAATGAACAGAAGTAAAATAATTTCCCATGCTTTGTGTTCCTCTATTCAGTTCCTCTTCCCTGTCTCTTTAACCCTCAAAGTAAAAGCATTTACTTTAACCCATCTTCCTTTAACATCATTGTGACTTTGTTAAATTGCTTGCCTGCCATATTTGCTAAATTAGTTTTCAGAAGCTCTACTTTGTGCTATACAATTTCATGTTTTATGTATATGGCCAGTCCTCCCTTGTCCCTAATAAACAACCTTAGGGGATGATGACATGCTGATGACTGGCATTTTTGCTGATTTCTAATATACTTAACTTTTATTTTGTTGCTAATGCATGGTACTAATTTAGTATCACTTTTTTTGTTACAGTGTGAATTTGTAATATATTTTTGCTTTTTCATCAAAACTGAAGTGATCCACTACTAGTGACTTGGACAAGAATGTCTTCTGTTTGTAAATCAGTATCTAGCTCTACCCAGTACTTCTAACACCACTAAATCCTGGGAGTATTCTGTGCTCATGCAGAAGTAGAAAAAGGTGAGATGATGACATAATGCAATTATAGCACTCATTCACCCAACTTCCAGAAGTGCCCAGATTGTGCCAGGAGGCCAGATAGGTTGGACTGGGTCTGAAGGTGAGAAAACCCTTGAAGCCATTTTTTATTCCTGCCTCCTCTTCATTTTGAGAAGTGTATAATGAGAATCTGTCTGACTTTTTCTATAGCAGCATGTATCTTTCCATACAAGTATATACTTTGCCATCTTTATTTAAATTATTAATATATTTATCTCTTTCTCCTTAATGAAACAGTCCTTACTTTCAATCCTCTCTGCTTGTTTTTACCTTGAACTTGCAGCCTGCCTTGGGTTTAGTTGTTAATGTAATTAGTTTGTACCAGAAATAAAAGTGATTGGTGGCTTACCAATGTTTTCTTCACACCCATCTGTTTTCTTTTCTGCCTTTTAGTCCTGGGAAAAGAATGCACACTTTCATTAAATCTAGCTACTTAAAGGTCACTTTTAATTTGCATTTTGAAAAAGAAACTGTAGAAAAATTAATCAAATACTTTTGGCCTAGTCACACACAATCCTAAGGGACAAAATATCTTAACTTTCTTGTTTGGGTTTTGAGATACAATCAATTTACTTATGAATGACTTTGCTTTATAATCCCACTGCCTTCCACATTTCATGAGTTATAACCACATGGACAAATATCTGTAGTTTTCAAGATGGTGACAGAAAGACTGTTTTACAGTTATTTAGTACTAAAATGTTCCACCTGAGGATATCTTTTAAGTGTCCCTCCTAGAAAACACTGGAAACCTTGCAAAACTGAATGACTTCTACATGATGATGATCTTGAATGGAAAAAAAAGATCAGCTGGGGAAAATATTTCCATTTCCATATTTATTTCTTCCTCTACATTTTGAAATCTATATAATCATATGTATCTTAGAATCTCTTAGTGACTATCATGGAGGTTACCAAAACGATGGTTTCCAAAAATATTGAAAGTAGTGGTATTTTACTAATCATCCGGTAGTTAGGATATCTGAAATACAAAATGACAGCCACAGGACAGACAGAACACTGAACAATTCTTTCTTCAACAAGAGGGTATTAGCTGCCAAGTGTGTGTCTGGTTTTTGGAGTATGATTTTCATCTAAATATCTTATTCTGGCCAATTCTTAATATATGCAAAAAACAGCTGCTGAAAAGGTCATACTGGACTGACCAAGTAAAAGCATCTACAGGAAACCTTTAGGTTGTATCAAAAAAAATTTGTGGATTTCTTCAGCTGTGTCAGCTTCATATAGGGCCAGTCACAATCTTTTTTTCTGACTCAGTATTAGAATTCAGCCATTGACCACCAGCATTTTTTGGTGGCTCTCTCATATTTTGTCAATCAAGGTATCCCCATGTAGTTTACAGTAGTTAACTGAAATTCAGTACTATTTTATCAGCCTAAGTGCTATTTATGAAATCTTTAACTGTGTTAAAAACTAGGTAACATTTTTTTAAAGGTTAGCAGTCAGGTACATTTCAGTATATTTAAGAACTTATTTTTATTGGTGTTTTATGTCCCTCCATGTGTTTTTTTTTCCTTATTTCCCAGGTACTTCTGTGATTTAGAAAGAAACAACTCACAAATGTTCTTTTTCTGTTACTTTCTTTTAAAGTCTTAGTTCTTAACCAATTTTTCATAGATAGTCTTTCATACCTGGTGAAGTAATTCCTCATAAAAAAATGTATTGTGTGAACATGTGATTTAATAAAAACATATGCTCTAACTGTAAGCCCTTGTAACTTGGCAACCCTAAAATTAGCCAAATCTTGCTCACATGTTTGTGTTATTTGTCAAATTCTTTGATAATAATGTTCCTTCACTCAAAAACGTATGAAGAGCCTCCAAAACCTCTTTCAGTGGCAGCCAGCTGAAACCAGACCCTGAGCTGATGAATATTTTAAAACCTCACACATACCAAGCCTGTGAATGGCCACAAAATTATGCTCCTAGATTTTCTCATTGCATGCTGTCCTGGGAAAAGGTGCTGGAGAGGATGGCCTCAGAGCCATATATCTCTTCATAGCAATTCCAGCCTTTAATACTTTCTGCTGTTCAAGGGGAGTTGTAGAAATGGTATTAGAGTAAAAATACACAGTTGTTCAGTGTGTATTTGGCCTGATCAGTGATGTGAATCAGTCCTTCTCATGTTTACAAATAAATAGTTAGAAAATATTTATATGTAATATAGTAATCTTAATGTAATGTTTTTCTTATGTATGCATCCAGCAATTCTGGGTGACTTCTTAGTATTGCAGAATTTTAACATGTAGAACAGACTATTCATAACTTCTTTCTGTGTTTTCAAGGGCAAATAATACTTTTCACCTGTAAGGCTCTTTTTATTTAGGGTTCTTGAAATACTTTGCTGTCTAGAGGTAGTTTCTGTAGATTTGATGCTGATTGGCATTTCTTCTGGTAATTTTGTTTTCAAGCATATAGCATGTCAAATCTATGTCAATGCAAACTAGGAGTTGTAGCATGAGTCCTGTACCATGGAGCTTTTGCAGAAGGTTAGTTAGGTTACAGGAATAATTTTTATGGGGAATGGATGTTTGCTGTTTTTAGCAGAGTTTTCTTGTAACTATGACTATTGGGAGGAATGTTGCTAGTGAGTGCTGTCCTTAAGCTACAGAACTTGAGATGAAACTCTTCCAGTTGTTACTTCATCAGCATGTGCCCCATTATACTCACTGTGGACCCCCTAAACCAATCCATCTGAATTATTTTCTATCCAGCAGCAACTGCCCCAAAGAGGAGAGTGATTCTGTACTCGGGCACATGAAGATTAAAAAGCTTGCTCCAGCTAGAAGTCTTAGACTTCTGACCCATCCTCCAGCAAAGCAGAGCAAAGCACAAGTACAAAGACATTTTGATGTGCATGTAGCTTCTCTATTCCATCAAAGCTGGGTGGTAAAGTATTCTGATAGCCAAAGCAGAAGCAGCAGGGTTGAGTTTGGGGGAAGAAAGTTTCTCTGCAAAGCTGATGTTTGTAAATATAGCAACTTGGATCCAGCCTGATTCCTCCTTAAACCTGGAGATCTGAACAAAAATGCTGCTAATCAGATACAGTAAAACAACAGGGTGATTTTAGTTTATGGGGATTGTGGGGTTTGTCTCATTTATTGATACCTGAGGATACTGGTAAAAAGCATATGAGGATGAATCTGACATTAGGTTACATGTTTTAGGCAGATTAATTGCAAGTGTGAACCAGAAGAAAGAAATGTTATTTTATGTGTTAACATGTTGCAATGCAGTGCTTTTTAACAAAGGAACAGTAAAGTGAGGGACTTTGCAATGACAGAAGTGTGTCAACAGTCACAACTTCCTTGTCAGATTTGATATTTTTTGTTGTTCTTCACACTAGTGAAAGTACCCAATTATTCAGTCAAAGACTGGTATAGAGAGTTTATTGTATACATAAAGAAAATTTCAAGATATGATGAAATTTGGTGCCAGGTTACAGTAGAGTGAGAAACGCATTGCTACCAGTTCCTGAAGGTAGCTGAATTTCTGAATGTGCCTGAAAACTCAAAAAGAATGTCTTAGAAATGTATAATATTTAATGTACAATTATTTAAAATGCAATTGAAGAAGTCTTCAAAGAAAGTGCAACTAAATAAACTCTGGTAAATAAATCATAAGGTATTCGTTTATAAGGGGAAATGGAGATGTAGCACACTGTCAGGATTGGAAAGTGGCCTGTCTCCAGAACAGAGCAGAATTTGACCAGGAAATATGAATATAGTTTCAATTGTATTGATACATACTTGGAAGAAGTGCAGCAACTAACTGTCAGTTAATCTTCTGGTGCTAAATCCAAGCTTATGAATACTTATTCCTTTACAGTGATGTGAATTGGATGAAACGATGACATTTTGCATGTTTTCTCTCTTTCTAACTAGCTATGATCTTGTGTAAGCTAATTTAAAGTGTGTGAGTGTTTTCTGTTTGATGTGTATTATGAACGCCCCAAAATGTAAAAGTTTGTGGTCCTTTATTCTATCTTCTTTCCTCATTATTTCATTTTCATATTTCATTTAAAAAGTCATTAATGGGAATGATTCCCAGCCAGGAGGGGTGTGGCAAATTGTTTTATCAGACAGTATTCAATCCCATAATATTGATTGTAATATATGGTAGGGCTAGTATATTGCAGTTGATCTTCCATACTATAGGATAAGCAAATTAAGTTTTCTGGTAAAGTTCAGAGGGCTCTATCTGTGTGTAATGTCTTATAATCAGGAGAAAAATAATGTGGCATCTCATATATCAGGTCTTGTAATTCACCTTGGACATAATACAGTGATGCTTTATCTTTAGGTGCTATTGGAAATTTGTAGGAAATTATAATTTTGAGCAAATGGAGTGTCAATGAATCTGTATTTGAAAAATTAAATTTTGAAATAAAATGTGATGAATTCAATATCTTTATTTGTATACAAACATAAGCATAGAAATATATACATATTTAAGCAGAAGAGGTAAAATCAAAAGCATGGTATCCTACCAAAACAATCCACTGCCAAGAGGACTACTTCCTTAGTTTTTTTCCACTTTTTCATGAAATATCTATCTTGGGCAAGAACATAACTTTATCACCCTTTCTAGCTGTTATAAATTGAAAATAGTGTTGCTTTTTTATTATTATTAATCTCTGCTATGTAAAGAAATACGAAAAACCTAAGAAGAAAAGGATTTTCAATTAGATAGATAGAAACCTGACATTGCTTACTGTTCTCTAGCTACTGACAGATTACTACCTTGACAAAGAATTATATTAATATCTTCAACTAGGAGACTCGAACTGAGACAGCACACTGAAAGAACCTGTAGAAAGAGGGGACATGAGCCAGGATTGTCATCCAGAATTCAGAAAAGGAAAGAGAGGCCTAAAATGACTTGACGTACCTCTCAAAGGAATGCTGTATCACTTGAGGGCTGATGCTCCAGCCTCTGTGCCACGCACTCTTCTGCTCCACCTGCCTGGGATGCAGACAGGGCTTTTCACAGAATCAGTCAGAGCATGACAAATCTTGGGTAGGTTTCAGTAGCTAATGGCCCTGATGCCTCATGGACTGTTTCTATTCCTGTGTTTCTGCGACGCCGTTGTGTGTTCGGATGAACATCTGTGTAGACTGCTGTCATTCAGGATTTTAAAGAACACTACCTTTTTTGACGGTTTGATTCGGTAGCAATGGTGCACAGTTTTTTTGGGACCTATTTTCAGCAGCCTAAGGCTAGGAAGCTCAATTTTTCAACAGGATTGTTTACTGGAAAGAAAAGGCTACATGATCTTGGTGACAACTTGAAGACCGTTGTCTCAATAACTAGTGATAGGGCTCTGTTACAGACAGGACACTGCTAGCAATAGCAGCTCCTTTTTTTAAATTGTGATGCTGTAATAGCAAGCTTGTAAAGCCACGATGACAATAAAGAAGAATAAAACCTATTAAAAGAATTACGAAGTATGATCTTATATGCTACACTTTCTCTCATGTTAGAACGTTCCTTTGAAAGTGCAAGAAATGTGGTCTGTGATTTACACTAAATGACTTTTGATGAGTTTAGTCCTGTTTTTGCCCTTGAGATAAATAACTTACTCTCTCTGAGCCTTTGTTTGCTCTTTTAAGCAAAGTTAAAAGCTTCATAAAATGGACGTTTGTTTGGTAAACATGTATGAAATACCTGAGAGTTGGTTCTGGAAAATGATAGGTCTTTTTATGGCTGTTCCTGGAGCTTTAAAGCAAACAGTAGTTTCAGGTGTTGTGAAAAGTTAAAAGGTATTTAGAGTTTTATTATGTAATTCAGTTTCATCAAAAATAATGAATATAAATGCATGGTAACAAATTTTTTGTTATTTTTTACTGAAACAAAATTGTAGCATCCATTAAGAATTTGGACATTTGGTTGTCTATTTGAATATTCAGTGTTTATTCCTTATTGATCCTGGCTGATTAGAAGCATCCTTTACCAAGGAACACAGTCCTTTGTAAAGTGTAGTCAAGGGTTAATGATACCATTTTATCTATTTCAGAGCACTGATTACTTCACCAACCTGGGGGGAGATTTGCTTGACCCGGGACTTCCCTGGCTTTTAATGTTTTTTTGCTTAAGAAAAATGTTGATTCGGTGATTGAAGTCTCGTGCATGCTTTCTGGGAAATTGCAGCCAAGATTAGAAGCACTGCCCTTCATATAGTAAAAATAAAATGGTTGTAATAATTACTGGTATTTCTCTCTGGTTACATGAGTCTCTTTAATTCTTGTGCTGTTGTTGCCTTTCTCATCTCCTTTCTTCTCATTCTGTCTTGAAGTCACTTTAGTATGATTACCATCCTGTCTCCTGTTACTTCAACACTTTTTTAATGTATTTCTCTCTTCAGAAACATTACTCAAGGTGTCACCTGAGAATGTTTAATCATTCATTACTTGTGGTCATCTGGCTTCATAGACAAACAAAGCAGATGTGAATACTGTAATAGCACTGTTTTAGCCCAGTTATGTGTTTTAAAAGCACGCGACACCTGAATACCTTATGGGAGAGAAAAATAATGTGTGAAAATGGTATTTTTTATCCATGTACATTAATGAGAGGAGTTCTCTAAAATTCTGTTGGATTTGCTATTCCCGTGTGGATCACATGGTGAACAAATGGTTTTGAAAAATGTCACCGTATACCCATGGTAAACCTCATCTCCTGTCACCTGTGAGTGCTGTGAGTTAGCCTGGCCTAAATGATTTTATTTCATCATTTACCTTTAGCAGTTTGCTACTACTTGCATTGTGCCACTGCTGCTTGTGCTTTACAAAGACTCATGGATTATTTTGTTCACCACATCAGTATCATCATATCTACTAGGAGCAGATATCTTTAAACTCTACAAGAAATTAAAGGTCACATCACACTGAATATAGACAGCATTATTTGGGGTGGACAAAATAGAATAATTACCTTAGATTTTATTTCGATGCTATTTCACAATTGATGAAGAGGTCTTTAACCCTGAGATCCTGGTATAACCATGGGACTTTTAAAATGAAATTATACCCTCTCCCATACACCAAGAAAACTTTGTATGTAGGATTCTTTTATTTAGATTTCTTTCTGTAATTGCAATATAAATTCAGGTCAAATTTCAAATTTTTGTTAAAAAGCAGGAAGGCTAGAGGTTTACACAAATAATTCAGAAAAATTATATCTTGCTTTCAGCAGCTGGAGGCTAAAAATCAAACAGACTTGGAAAAAAAGTAGGATTTACACTGTTACTGTTTCTGATACAGAGCAATTTTTCGGAGAGGAATATTAATGCATGGGTTCATGGCCATATTTTATGGAATTGTCTTAATTCAAATATCAGGTTAAAGAAATAAAACATGCATGACAAGGTTTTGTAAACAAGGAAAACTTTGTTTGACCCCCCCTCCTCCTCCAGCAATGTCAGCTTTAATTAGCGCATGTAAATAAAACTAACCTTTTGGAAATTATAGCAATATAGCTGGAATTCCAAAATTCCGAGTTAAAAGGAGTGGTATAACAGTAATTAATTTTGTGTTTAACATATCTTGAAATAATCATCTGTACTTTTTATCCTTAGCTGAAACTTCCTAAGCACCTTATTTTCACAGGAAACTAAAATCCCATCAACATCCAATAAGGCTTAGGATATAGGGTACATTGGCAAGTGGGACCAATCAAAAAACGCCTTGATAGTTTTAAATATGTTTTTTTACTCATGCCCTCTGGGGATTGGATGAGGTGTTATTTAATTTTTGCATATATAAGCAATGTTATTTCAGGATACATAAATAGTAGAGTAAAGGAAGCTTACTGGAGATTATTACTGGTCTTGTGTCACTGACCTTCTGTAAAATATTGGAGCTACTTTATTTTTAACCCTGAAAATAAGCTTGCTGAGTTCAAGGAGTCTACTCTGCAGCTGATTTTCTTTTTTTCCCCCTCCTCTCCTAGGTAAGCAAGTAGCTGCAGAATTGAAATGTTGCAGAGAAATTTACTTGTGCAAGTATTTTAGGAGATACTGACATTCTTACCAGCCACTGAGGCTCAGATAGACAAGCTCTTCTTATGCTGTCGAATACCAGAAGATTATACCTGGCTGCTGACGATCATTTTAGGTTATGGCAGGAGGAGATTAGCTCAAATTTATAACAGCTCACATTTTCCATTTTTTCTTGGTTTTCAGAGTGGCATGGAAATTATATTTGTGAATCCCCGGGGACTCACATTGGTGTCAGTTTTCAGATTTTGCCAGATACATCTAAATGTGGACATATAATGTAATGGAAAGAAATTGAAAAAAAATCTGTTTCTTGATTCTTTATTACTGAAGAGTTAAGGAAGTGATTCCTTATGCTATTACACAAGTCTTAAACTGGAAATAAATGTTAGTATGAAATCAAATTGGTTAAGATTCGTCTGCCTGTGCATCTCTTGAAAAAAGACCATATCAAAAATATAGAAGGCACATGTACTTTGGCCATTTTTTTTGAAAGGTTTTACCCCAATAAAAATTTGAATAAAATGTGTATTTTAAGACGAATTTTTTAACAAAGGCTGAGTGTATTTTATGAATATGGTGCCAAAGAATCTTTCATTGCTTCACACATTCAGCGACTCTTAATCCAATCCAGTATTAACAGCTGGTATGCATAATATATTAAGAAATTAAATAAAATGCAAGTAGAAAATGTATACAAAATATATTATTATTGTAGAATCTTAATTAAATACTGAAATACTGTTCAAGATGTTCATAAAATGAAAAGTTTGGAAAGTAACTTAGTATGGAGATGATGTACAGTATTATTAGAGAAATTGTGTGGTATCGTTTGAGCAAGATATATGAAATAAATTGGCCTGAGCACATAGATTGTTATTAAAATTTCAGGAAGGGAGTATTAATTTGGACATATGCCTTTAATTCATTCTTTTCCTCTTTTAATATTTTCAGTACATTCAGTATTTAAATGAACTTCTCACACATTGAATAGAGTGTAACACTCAATGTCCTCATTTGGAATTGACATTGGTTTTCCTTGCGTTCCAACAGCTTTGTACTTTTTAGCCAGAAATAAAGAAAATGACAATATTTGCATGTAATTCTCAATTCTGTAAAGTATCCTGGTATTTTCAAGACTTTAAGGTGAGCTGTTGCTAGTTAGGAATCTGCAACTTGGATTAAGTCACTATTAATGTGAAGATAAGGGACTCAGATCTTGATAGGCTGTACTAATGTAAGCATCTTAAAGTTTTTATATCTAAAAGTAATTTTAAGTGTCTATAAATTCTAGCAGTGGTCATGTTTCTGGTGTGTATTGCATAATTTACTAATACTTATACTAGTATGCCCACCACTATCTCAAGCTTTATGCTTGTTTTTCCATGTCAGTAATGGATGGGACATAAAGAGTTTGGATCAAATTAGCATTTTTGTCTGTTTCAGCCAGTTTTGTCATAAAGCTTCAACATCAGGATTCTGCTTGTTTTATTCAATAGTAAGCAGTCATTCTCATCAAAGCTCATTTTATTTAGCCTCTTTCAATCAATCTGCCTCCTTATTTTATGAAGGTTTCTTGGTTTGTTTTAAATCATGGGATTACTCCTCATTTTATATATATAAGATTGCCGTGATTGTGATGTAACTTTGTATAGTACTCTTTATACACAGTTTTGAATATTTGCTTTGATAAGTCCAAAACTGGTGATTTTAATGGTCTATTTTCTAGTATCCAGTAGAGATGGCTTACCTAAGGCTGTTGCTTTCAGGATCTTGCTGTCTCAGCTATTCAGGAAAGTTAAGAACACTGAACACTGTATCATCTTTAATATGAATTCTCTGCTTGTCAGTTCATCATAGAACTGAGTCACAAGGATTATTATTTCTGCTTATTCCAGGAAGTCCTTTGCATCTTCTTCGTTAGCTGAGTTAGTGCCTTCACATTCCCCTCTAGCTCTACAGTTTTTGGTCCTTGTTAACTGTAAATTTCACAGCACTGAGAAGGTGATTTTAAAAAATTGAAGTGAAATGTTGATGTTTTTGAATATGTTTTAGCTGTTTTAACTGTTGTAGGTGTTTACAGACAGTATATAGGCTTTCATCTTGAAAACTAACAGCAATTTATACATTGATTAGAACTGTATGAAAAATATGGCACAATTCATCTACTTCTAATGAAGCACAGATGCAAGGGCTGATAAAATTAATTTCAATGTGTTCCCAAATAACTAAAAGCTGTATTCAGACAGCGGAAGGCTGAACTGGACTGTGATAATTAATCTGTGATGTATTCTTACTGCAGTGTCCATACTTTACTGCTAATATTGCCTTTTCCATTCTTTCAGTTCATTAGCACACTTCTGGCTGGTGGGGGGTAGGGGGGGTGTTAGTACTTTCATGGGAGTCAGGTCTAATCTATGGATTATCACCTCAGCATCAATTACTCTACAGTCAGAACCTGAGCAACTGCCAGGATAGTTTTTGCCATTGGACTTGGGTGCAGGAAGAGAGCAGAGGGAGTTTTGGGTGGGGAGATTTTAACATTACGATCTTGTAGGTAACTTTCTGTGACTGCTTCCTGTTTGTACCCATCTGTATTTCAGCTCAAAACTTATCCTTTTCCTATGAGGAATCCAGACAATCCAGGCACTTCAGTACTTACCATCTCTGTCATTATTGAAAAATGCATGTCCATCTGATTTACTAAGGGCAGTAGCATGTGTACTTGATAGCTGTGTTAGAAACAACAAATACTTCTGTATAATTAGCTTTATAATATATGTCTATGCATGAGAAAAAGAGAATAGCTGCCTTAGATACTAATCTTTCATGCCTGATTCTTTAAGTTTACCTACAGTGTTACTGCTGCACTAGCACTTGGTTTTTTCCTCTTCCTTGCCATTAGAGTTATGGGATTCTGTAGCAAGGAAGTGCTTTTTCCCCTTTCTTTGTCAGGTCAACTTTATCTGCTGTGATCATGTTAGAAAGCCTTTGCTCTCTCAAAGGACAATTACTTCTTTTCTCTTTATTCCAAGGCCTCCATCCAGCTCAGACTGGTAAATTAGTACAAAGTGCTTGCTCAGAACAAAACTGGAATGATGTGGTTTTATTAAATGGGGTTTACAAAGGATACCATAAAAGTGAGGAATGATTTTCAGTCACTTTTTCTGGACTGTGTTCAAGTTCATGTCCCCAAGTGAGCTTACAAGAGCTGTGAGCACTAATTGTTTGTTTAATGATTTGGCCACCTTTATAAAAACTGCAAAACTAAGTTTTTCATTACTGCTTTGGGTCATTGCTCTAAAACCTCTGTGTTAAACATAAAGTTAATCATATATATAAAGTCTATTTTTGATGGTACGTTTTGGTATTTCGTAGTACTTTTTACAGCCCTCCATAATTGTCATTAAAATAATGATTACTTTGGTGGTGATACAAGCCAAGAATAAAACATAACTGATGGGCGATTGCAATGATTAATTTCATGGTCTTGTTTTTGATTAAAAGCATAGTTTTTCACATAATGCTAGTAAATATTCAAACTGTTGCCTTCTGTAAATTGCAGATTTTTTTTAAGTTGTATCTCCAAGATTTCAGCAGTGGAACATCTGTTTTCTTTTGAGAAAAATATGATAAGCATCTGTTTGCATGGAATATGTGAATGAAACCAGACCACATTTTTTTGCAGTGTTATGGATTATCTGGTCTTACACTGTTTATGAATAAATCATGCAGGAAAGATAGTGCTGGTAACCACCAGAGTATGTTTTATACTTGGTTTAAAACATAAATTTATGTATTTGTGATTTTTCCTGTAGACACTCAAAAAATTTATGTTTTAAATAAAGAAGAAGCCTGTTGCATTCCTAGGCCAGTATTTAAGCTCATGGATACCAGGAATTCTTTTAAGCCAAGCCATGCCTGCTGTTAATATGTGTGAAAATGTAGTTTGAGACTTAGGAACAAAGCAAAAAAAATCCCATTATTTGAACAAAAATACTATCATATATTTTATTATTTGTGAAATAGTGTGCTCTCATGTAACGGGATTGTGGACTAAACTACATGTGGACAGAGTTAAGTTGGCATGTGTGGCCTGAAAGACTCATCTTGCAAGCCACCATACATATTTGTGGTACTTACTGTCATGAATTCTTTGTATAAATTCCAAAATATTTTGTATTCAAAGAGCTGGGAGGATATGCAAACATTTTTATGCTCCAAACAGTGGGGACATACTCAGGTTTGAGCAGGCCAGTAGTTGGTGTGAATGTTTGCAAGTTGTGTCCCCTTGTCCAGCACTGTCTAATGTGTTTAAGGAGTTCGGGCTGCCTTTGGTCACAATAGGGTCTGTTGGTTTTCCAGTACGAAAGGATGTATTCTACAGGACAGTATGTGGGCTGATTTTATGCTTAGCATGTCTTCAGTATTGTTGCTCTGTCACTTCTGATAGTCCTTGGAGTCAGCACTGTTGAGCTCAGTGCTTTCAGGATACCTTTTCAGAGGCAATCCAGTAAAGCCTTAAAACACCTTCTAAGAATACATGAACTTTTTGGTGCACATGTAGGCTGGAGTCCAGAATGCATGAAGGAGTCCAGTGGAGAAAGTAGATGAGGACTCCAGGCCTGATACCAACCACTGGCTTTGTGAAATG
The DNA here is from genome assembly GCA_013398175.1 of Climacteris rufus. NCBI lineage: Eukaryota > Metazoa > Chordata > Aves > Passeriformes > Climacteridae > Climacteris > Climacteris rufus. The sequence goes on from VZRZ01007062.1 coordinate 271,303, forward strand.
TGGACATCAACAATACTTAATTGTTAGAGCTATGAGGTGATTTAAGACAAGCTTTGCCGTCAGCAGTTACTGTCTCTCCTTTGATGTGTCACATGTGACTTTGTGTGGATAACACGATACATTTTAAGATGTCAAATGCTAGCACAAGTATGGATTGTTGGCGTGAATGGTGGAATGAGTCAGGGATTCAGTGAAATCTCTAAACCATGTATTCACACCCTTAATCTTAGCCACTGATTTCTCTCTTTCACTACTTGGCAACTACTGGGAATGGAAGATGTTTCAATGAGGCAATTATTTCAATTAGACCTCATTGTGCTCTTCATTATCCTTTCGAGGGGAATTGGAGGGGCAGATACTGATCTCTTCTCATGACCAGTGACAGGACTTGAGGGAACAGCATGAAGCTGAGTCAGGGGAGGTTTAGATTGGACAGCAGAAAAAGGTTTTCATGCAGAGGGTGGTTGGGCACTGGAACAGGCTCCCCATGGAAGGGGTAACTGTCAAACTTGACAGAATTCAAGAAGCGTACAGACAATGCTCTCAGACACATTGTGTGATTCTTGGGGATGGCCTGTGCAGGGCCAGGAGCTGGACTTGATGATCCTTGAGGATCCCTTCCAACTCAGCTTATTCTATGATTCTAACTGTGTATTATGTATTAGTTAATTGAGTTTGTCTATCTAGCAGGAGTTTGGTTTTTTTTTTTCTGGCAAATTGAATCTTTCATATTTTTCTATGCTTTGCATTTCTTTGGGTATCTTTCTTGTTCTGGTTCTGCTTTTGAGTCTTTTTGCCCCCCATTTCTCATAGTTCATCTCCATAGTAAATTCACTTTCAAAACAGATTGAGCAAAATCTAATCCTCTAACATTGTAGAGCTGGATGCAGAAGTCTTTATTCTGTCTTCCAGTGATGTGAAAATACATTGCTCTTTTGTAGTCTGTTCCAGGTAGGCTAAAGTTAGAAAGCTAAGGAGAATAATTTTTGTTTACACACACGAGATGGGAAGAGAGGTTTTTAATGGAAAATTGGTAGGCAGAGACATGGGATATCTTCATAACATGTTCCCTTTTAGTTTTTTTTAATCAGTTATGACAAAGAAGGGCCTTCCTTCCCCAATAACTCCAGCTTTAAAAGAAGCTGAATCCTTGCTGTGAAAGGCCAGTGGAGAATTCCTTTTATGGGAACACTTGTTGATGTAAAGTGGCTGGGGTCAATGTTCAGGGCAGCAGGATCTTTCCTTCTTCTGCCACAGCTTTCTAATAGCAAGAGGAAGGGGGGTAATGTAGAATTTTACTGTGCTCTGTCAGTTCACAATTGATTTAAGGTTCCTAGAGCAACATGTGCTAGAGAAACAACGTGGAAGATACTTATATTCTGACAGCTTCTGCAGGAGCAGAATAAAAGCTCTCCATTCTGCATCTTTCCAGTGCAGCAGCCCAGCTCAGTTGCTCAGAGGATTGAGCCAGCTATTGTGAGATTCTTTCTTAAAAGCTGCTGTTTAGATATAAACAAGTGCTTAAATTATATCAGTTCAGACAATACACATTAATGAGTATAAAGTGTAAGTCTCTAGAAAGGTATCAAATACCTATTTAAATCTATGATTTAAACTATGGGTTTTGAAACATTCCTGCATATTGTTGTTTGGGAATAGGGATAAGAGCAACTAAAGTAATCTAAGAAAACATTCCAGACTTTTTTTGTTTACTTGTGTGTACCGCTGAATTTAGATCGATGTTTAAAAGTTTTTTGTGGTTTTTATTACTGCTCTGTATTTACTATTTTGACAATACTGTTGCTTTTTAGCTAAGATAACTTCCCCACCTCCTCAGTCCCCCAATCTGTAGTTATATCAGGGTTGGCAAAGGAGTTCACTAACAGTGACCTTCAAAACAGTCAGGCTCTTGAAAATCATGGCTTTAAATTCCTGAATGTTAAAACCAGTACACTTGTATCTCGTTTCTCTGCCATTCCCCATCGCCTCCCATTATCCTTTGGATTAGATGTGTGGGATAATTACATTTCCAGTACTTTAATTTAGGCCAAAAATCGAGTCCTGGAACAGAAAACTTCCAAACACCTCCATCTACTCTTGGAAAAGTTATTTCATGAAAATCAAAGCTTTTAGTCAGCAGATTGAGCTTTTGACTCATGGTGCTTTGAAGTAGCCAAGGTGATGCCTTAAGATCTTAAATATAACTGCTAAAGCAATTGCAGTGCAGAGTTAACATTCTGAGAAAAAAGATCTACTCTCAGTCCAATTTGGATGAGCTGATAAGAATAAGGATTGTTCTGATAACTGTTTAATAATAAAAACTGTTGTTGAAGTAATCAGTGTTTGGTTTAGCGACCTATACTTTTATATAACAAATATACAATATTTGTAAATATAAACATATTTATAATATATTAGAATAATTTAAAATATATATTTATTTTTTTAATACTGTATAAGAGGAAAATAACCCTGATTTTTAAAAGATCTTTTATTAATGAGATGACTTTTCAGTGAGGTTCATGTTACAGATGCAAATGCCTGGTGAGATATGATTTGAGATGCGTAAAAGAAATACAGAGATGAGCTACTCTTTCCTATTGCCATAATAGTTCTTGTTAGTAATGACGGTTTGTATTTTCAAGAGCTTATTTTTTTGTGATCAATGACAATTTTCTTTTCTCTTGGATTTTTTGCTGTAGGTGAGATGTTCAGCTTAAGATGTTTGCTTAGTGCCCTGTGGGATGGTGGAATTCTGACATTGTAGGAGCTGTATTTTTTACTCTTTTCAGAGTTTGTCTGTCTTAATTCTTGCTATTTCTTTCGTAGTTTTGTGATGGGACCAGTTCACTTTTCCCTCTAGTTCAAGCATAACTCTCCTACCTGGTATGCCCATAGAGAGAATAGATTGATGACAAGGAGTTGCATGTTATTACAGTGCTGCTTGGCCTAAATCTTGTTCTAATTCTTCCTTCTAGGAGTCTGGCAAATGTAGTAGAGTAAAATTTCCAAGCGGAAAGTCTCCAAACTCAAATTGTGAATGCTTTAAAGACCTTATTCACATGTTGGACAGAGTTCGTGATTACATCTTTGATGACTTATTTCAGACATAGAAGTTCTTTTATCCATAAAGTCCATATTAATCACAGACTTGAAAGTGTGGAGGTGCTTAAGTCCAAGCAGAGATGGTTATGGTTCAGCTGGTAATATCACTGTGCAGACACACATCTGTACCATGAGGAAGGCACTGATGAGGGCCTTTACCTTGGAAAAGATACAGAGCTCTTCTCTACTGCTGCTTCTACCTCTCCAGCCTGTTGTGCTGTGTTCCAGAGCATCTGGAATAAGAGGTCAGAGAATGCCAGGAATCCTACTTCCAGCTCAGGGCAGAGTACAGAATGCCAAGGAGGTGCTGAGAGTTGTGTTCTGTAGGCAACCAGGGAGATCAGTGTACTAGTTTGGGAATGTGTTGTAGGAAAGGCATGGGAAAAGGTTGATGAAGTTACATGGTACAGTTTTAGTAGTGGGGAGATGTACCTGGAAAGTGAAAAATGAGGACTATATGAATGGGTGTGATATTGATGGCAATTAAATGATTAAAGAGGGGAGAATATTATCTGTTTAGGATGCACCAGCAGAACACAAGTGGGTTGGGATCCTGTTTTGAGTGATACAAAGTAAGATGCTGAGAAATGAAAGTGGAAGCCTATCACTTCCAGTAAATGTTTGGACAGCCACCAGAAGCTGTCATTGCTCCAGCTTGTTACCTGTACTGCCTGTGGTGCCAGGATGGGCCCTGTGAGCTGTCTGCCCTACAATTTTTCTTGCATTCTAAGTCAGACTTATTCTTTACCTAATATTCCTGTCATTATGGACAATTATATGATTTTCAGCCAGGCTTTGGTTGAGTTTAGCAAGTCGTGTGGATTCAGCCTTTTCTCCCTTTTCTGCAGTCAAGTTAGTGCAACATAGTTGAAACAAAGTGAATGAGCTTTGTGTAGCCCTCGGCCTTCCAACGAAAATCAGGTGGAAAATGGGCATTTTACCTAAAAATACAAAATAGTACTGGGGGAGGGGGGAGAATTTTGCACTGATCCACTCTCAGATCTCTTTGTTTTAGCTTATTGTGTTGATTCTGAAAAGGGTTATTGTTCGTGTCTAACACCCAGACCAGGTTTAGGATATATTTGAAACCTAAATGCCAGGAAAGGGTTATAAGAAGATAATACAAATTTTACTGAGTTCTGGGTTAAGGTTCAGGCTGCTAAAATAAATCTTAAAAGTCAAAGCCATATTATCTAATATTCAGTACTATTTTTATTTCCAATACTATCAGTCTTGAGTATCCACAAAAAAAAAAAAAGGTTTTTACTTACAGATAAACATTTAGATGAACATAAAGGAGCTTATTGATTTTCTATACGCAGAATGATTTATTCATACTTGTCTCAGCTTTCAAAATATTCATTTGCTAATAGCTCCATTGATTTGTTTTCAGCGATGAAACCCAACAACAACAAAAAAAAAAAAACAAACCACCTAAGACCTGAGGAAACTGATGTTCTTTTTCCATGTAGTGTAGCTGTGTGCAGAAACATGCACTTGGAAATAACAGGAATATGGCTAGTTGTAAAACAGTGGAGTTGGTTCTGAATGTGAAGCCACAATCTCCGCTAGATGCTTTCCTGTAAAGAGTCACCAGGAACATCTATCACTGTTTGTAACAGTACCACAGGCTGTAGTGGCTTGGCAGCTTAATTGTTCATAGTTGAAGGAACATTTAATCTCCTTTGGGACTGAATGTTTAAAGGAGACTGATCTGAGTTTAGAATTTTTTGGGTTCTTATTTTTTGTATGTGTGTAGGCCTGTTGGAAATTCAGCATTTCTGAACTTGCGTTTTTGGGTTTACTTGGCAGACAAAAGAGTAAAAACATTTGAACATGATTGAATTTCTTTTTGCTATCTGAAAACTTCATGGAGAGAGTGGAGCTGCAAGCTTTAGAATGTTATGAAATTGTTTAACCTGAGGTGCATGAGCTAACTCATCTGCACTCGTGGAATGCAGTGAGTTCAAGGGGACATAAAATTGAGCATGTGCTTCGCAGTTTTCAGAATTAAGGCGAAATTGTGTGCTCAAGTACTCTTTTTCCTCTTAAGGTAACACACTGGAGAAGAGACATTGACTTAACTGACTGTTAAGTTCTTGCAAGTCAGTATTTTTTTCCTAATATTAAAAAGAGTACATATATTTTAATACTGGGATCCAAACAATAGTAAAAAGCTCATTAGTGTCTCTCACAGAATGTACTGACTTCTCTTACATTGTGTTACATGAGCAGGAGTAGCATGGAACTTAGTTAAGTGGAGCATTTTGCCCTTAGTACTGTATCACGCTGTCCCACAATGGAAAACCTAATTAGTGCATCCAAAGAAGCGTTAAATAGATTTCATGCTGTTTAATAAAGGCATTACGTGGTTTTGTCTACTGCAAAACATTAGAGGGAATGTTCATAATGCATGTTTTTGCTGCCTCTTTCACAATTTAGGTGCAGTTTTACATTGTAGCTGCCTCAGGAAGGTTTGGTAACTTTCTTCTCCATCAAATCTTTCCTCTCATTGTTATGCTCTGTTTGTTTTGGTGCTATTGTATAATGGTACACTCTTAATGAACATCTTTGCTAGTCATTTCAAATTGGGGGGACAGCTCTTAGCACCAGAACATATGAGCCTGTTGTGACTTGAGGTTCAATTATTCTTTTTTGGTGCTGATTTCTAACTAGTAACTGAGAAGAGAGTTTACTTTGTGTCATCTGTAGCCTGAACCTTTTCATTCTTGTGTATTCTCATTAAAATGTGAGATTTCTTCCCGAGGGTCACCATTACTGTCAGGTTTGCACAGCCCTAATGGTGATGTTTTGTTTTCTGATTTCGTCCCTTAGTGGCCTTGTCTGGCCTAAGGTGTCTGAAGTGTATACCTTCTCGACTATATATGCTGCAGTTCAAAAGGAGAAAAATACCACCTTAGGGAAGGCTAGAAAGGCTTCTTGAATTCTGCCAAATTTTACCTTGTTGCACATGAAACTATAAAACTAAGCAATTATTAAGGAATATCTCATTGGGTGTAGCTAATCTGTTCCCTGCCTGTTGCATGGTCTGCATTTGATGGGATATTTTTGTTTGGTTTTGTTTGTTTGTTTGGGGATTTTGTTGTTGCTTTTGTGGGTTTCTCTCTGGCTTTAGCTCAGTTTAGTCAGATATGTTTAAGTGATCTGGATGGGTTTTTATTAGGTGGTTTATATAAAATGTTGCACATTGCTCATCTAAAATGTTGTGTAAAATGTTTCTAAGACTGTGCAAATTGTACTGAAGTAATCTTCATAACCTGTATTTTATCTGCCTTCATGGCAGTGTGAAGTGATGCAAAGAGCATTAGTGACAGAGTTGTGAACTGACTCTAGAACATTGGTTTCCCCTAGACCTTTGATTAGGATTTAGCGATACATGAATGGAACTATCATAACATGTGCTTAGAGTATTTTGAGAATGGGTACTTGCCAGCTCAATACTTACCTGGAAAGCAGCTAAAGCTGTACCATAGCACTTCAAGATTAAAACACTGTGAATTGTTCCATCATGATGCTCTCAGCTATTGATGTAATACATAAATCTGTTCAGGCAGCATTTTTCTGCATCTTGCTCAACTCATCAGCATAAAATAGGTCTGAATCTTGCAGCAGTCTTTGTTGGTAGATAACACAACTTTGGAGTTACCATCTCTTTAAATGTGTATTGTTCAGAAACATTGAAGCAGCCATTTGCTCCCAGAAACACTGAAAACATAATAAAAGGCAACAAGAAAACAACATAAGAAAACACTTAATCAAGTCCAACAAAAAACCTGTGTCCTTATGTTGTTACTTCATGTGAGCCTACTATGCCACACAAGTAGGAGTGTGATCTGAAGGTCAGCAAGTACAGTGAGTTTTCCAAATGTTTTATAATTAAAGAAACACCTGTGCCCCAGCCAAATAACTTCATGCTGATCTGCTGTGAAAATGTTATGCTTAATAACCCTAAAAATTTGTAATTTCTTGTGCCTGGTGGAGGTTGCAAGAAGAGCAGCAATATATAAAGTATATAGGAGACATTGCTTCAAGATGTCTTAAAAGGTCTCTTAAGATTGCTTTAGTAGTGTCCCAGTGTGTGTTTCCTAGTTTCTGCAATTATGTTTAGCACACTTCAGATGGGATTTAAGACTGCTAATGATTTATGAAGACTTAAATTCTACTCCTGAACTCCTGATATTCTTAAGCCAACAGAGGTTTTAAAGGATATCACAGGTCATATATTCTTTCCTAAGGAGAAAGGAAAAAAAAAATCCATATTGCTTGATTTTGGTCATCATATCTGTGCCCTGATTTTGCACTAAAGAGAGCACTGTTGATAAAACATCTGAATGTTATAGGCTTGTATAGGAGGGAAGAAAACTGGTGTCAAATTTCAGAGTTTCATGGGGTCTTGTAAATTTTTCTAACCAGAAGGAAGGAAATAAGAGGAAGGAGGGTTGCAGTGTTAACATTATAGGATTGTGAAGAATCTGTGGAAAATTTGAGGGAAATCCTGCATTAGTGAAATAAGATTCCAGTGGGAGTGGAATACATTGGAAAAGCAAGAAAAACAAGATAAATGAGAAGGCAGGACTGGTAAGCTGGATGGATATTTTTCTGTCTCTAAATTTTTGTTTCTTTTAAATCTTCCTCACTCACTGCCAAACTACTGACTCTTATGATGTGCCACAAAGCACATGAGGACATAGAAGTAAAAGATGTGGTGATAGTCCTTTACTCATAGTCATTTCATCTCAAGGTATACTTACCTGTGCATGTTATAGGCATAGACATTTATTTTGCTATTACTGACTACATTCCAAGTTTTAAAGCAGATTTGTAAGGATAAATTGGCAAAAGATACTTCTGCTTTCACAATTGAGAAGCTTTGCCCATCACTGATAATAGCACTTGTTGGAGGCAAAATGGCTCCTTTCCCAAATCCTAAAGCATGTCCTTTCTGTTGTTAAGTTCAGAAAGCATTGTTAACTATCTGAATAAGTGTAAATGGCTAAATTATATAGACTGGGTATTTTGGAGGAAGTCACTGAATGACTTATCTGTTCTAATTAAATGTTTTCATTTAGTCTATGGCTGCTCTTGACAGTAACTGAAAACCACAGTGATTTAATGCTTGCTAACTGGATTTTGTTAAATGGCTAAAGACCATAAGCCAGTGAGTAGTGAGTGATAGCCAGGTATTCTTATGTCTGAACTTGCCTGTCACCCGCTTTGCCAAATCCTCCAGTATGCTGCTCTTCCAATGATCTGTTTCTCTGTAGGTAGAGAAGACAGAGTATTGGGATTTTAAAAACTGGCCCCCCATCATGTTCTGGTTTTTGTTTTTTTTCTTACAACATACTGCAGTATACCAACAAAAGGTGTGATGTCATTAGGGATATCCATAACATGGATGTGCTATGTCAGTTTAGTACACACCTCATAAGGCTTCCTCCTGTGTCTTCATCCTGAAATTAGGCCTCTTTTAGTCTGCTCTTTCTAACAAAGATATGGTATTTTCTTTTTTCCCAAACCAGAGGAACGCTTAAATCCATTTGAAATTTAATTTTCTGTTCCCTCCATTGACTGTTCGTAGACCATCATGTCTTGCCCTACATGGGGGTGATGCTATACCTTCTTCCTTTAATACCTTCTAAAAAACCCCCAAAACAATGGAGTTTGAATATTCAGCCACCATTGTATCTGTCCTTGATCTATCTGAAAACTCTCCTATGAGTAGTTTCTTAGGTGATAGAGAAGAAATTACTGACTGATTCTATTCTCAATTTAATGTAGAAATTAGTTATTTTTCCCTCTCTAGAAAAGTTTTTTGCTACCTGTTCCTCATGCTTATCGGTCTATGCACACATCAAGCAGGAACAAATGTCTGTATTCCACACAGGACTGAAAAACACAGTCAGACTGATCAGAGCACTTTTCAATGCTGCTTGATGAAATCTAATTACTTAAGTTGGATCATATGTGTACAGGCATGATTGTCTTCAAGCTGCATAACCTCATCTGTATGTGCTGTACCTTAAAATTACCTTATTAAAAACAAGGCCATACTTTGCTTTAGATCCTCACTGAATTAGCCCCTAAAAGGTAGAGCATCCACATTTATAAATAAGGTAGGTGATTACAGTTTATGATGATTTTGAAGGCATTTTCTGTGTTTTTTAAAGACATCTTTAAAAATTATTTTTACACCAGAAAATTAAATTCTTTCTAAGTTATGGTGCTTTGGAAATTGTTTCATTTACAAAAAATTATTTGCAGAACAAAATGTTGACATCTCCCATTTTGGCACACTTTAGAAGATAATTTTTCTATTTTCAAATGAGGCTTTGACTTCTTTGACTGAATTACAAAGGTAAATTAACAAATATGAAATTTAAATGAGACAATCTAGTTGAAAGCAATTGGATTTGTTTTGGATTCTTCTCTCATGGAAGATAACCAGTATTATAGATTATGTTCTGAGGTGGACTGAGCACAGATTTTAGGATATTTAAATTCTTTCTAAAACAGAGGGATTTTTCCTACATGGTCATACTAAGTTGTTAAGAGAGGGTGCCAGTAAGTGGTGTTCAGGACCCATTTCTGAGTGTTGCAGGGTGAATAAAATTATTTCTGTGCTCCAAATGCCTTCCTGCTACAGCAATTTACATCAGTTGTTAACAGCTCCTAAATTCCCTGCTCCCTTTTTTTTTCTCTTTCAGACACCAAAACAAGCAGTTTGATTTTCGAATATGACATATTCTGTGTGAATGCTGACTTTTTAATGGAAATCACTGTACTCCACCACCCTTATTTAATAATAACCAGTATAACCCAAATACTGATTCCTTTATACCCATTGAAGGAGTATTTCTGGGTTTTGCACTGTTAATTCATGTGTTTGTCTTGTGTTCTGCGCTGTTCTGAAATGGACCTTGGATCCTGAGGTCTTGAAAGCTTTATTCAGAGTGTATTTCTTATGTGATGAACTTGCTGCTTGGAGGACAGACATGATTTATGGCACCCAGAGATTTTGGTCTATTTTAACATTCATGTAGGAAGCAAAGGGCATTGGTAATAAGGAAAAAAAATAAAGGAAAAACTGGTCAGAGAAATATCAGAAAAAGAGAAATTTTCAGCTTCTGAGGCTTGGGGTTATTATTTCAGTATCAGGTATTAGTAAGCACATTTTTAAAGTAAGGTCAAAGTGTCTGTTTAAGAAAGTGGTTATTAAAGAATGATAGATAATCAAATGTTGTTGTGGCTTCATGCTTTTGGCTGAGATGCTGTGTGCTGATGCATGAAAGCAAAACTTAGATGCTGCCATGTTTTTGAACCAAGCATAGAAAATGTGGTTTACCCTGCAAAAAGCTTGATTTTTCAGAGTACTGAGTTATAGGCAGGAATGGCATGTGCACATATATGTCCCTGTTACAGAAATGAGAATGTCAAAGCCATAAGGTAAACCCTTTTTAAAATAAATTTGTAAAGACTGCTGTTTTCTCAATTCTGTTACTAGTTTCTAAAACTTAGACTAGATAATTAAAAATCCATATAGTAAAATAATTAAACATACTGTTTTCATTTTTCATGTATTTTTGACACACCTTTGATAATTTCTGTTTCAAGAAGAGCATGTTTATAAAAATTTGCCTTTCACCTACTTTAAATTAGGTTAATAATTAAATTTTTTTGTAGATGCCAATATAGTCTACATTTCCTCTAAGGGAGAGTTTCTTATGGTTTCTTTGCTTTTATTTATTTCTGAAAAATTATATTGCAGTAATAGTACACATTTTGTATTCCAACAATGATAAGCAAGGGGGTTTTTTATCCGACCAAATAAATTGATAAATACAGCTGATTCAGACTGTTTACATAATCTTTCCAGTGTCAACAGTCATTTAAATTATCCTAACTTTATACTGAATCTCCAAAATCCAATTACAAGCTAATAATAATTGTCAGTTTTACTCTAAACCTTTAATGATAGGTCACAAGGGATGTTGTACCAGAAGGATTAAATCATTGTAGACTGTAGCTGTGGCCAGCCTTAAATTACTAACCTCTTATCTCATGGTAACAGAGCTACTATATGTTTTGTCGCCATTTTTGCTAAATAGAATAAATGTCACCAAAATTAATTTCATCTTTCTTAAATTAGCTTCTTAGTATGATTTCTCACTTCAGTCAAAATTTATTTCTTGAATTTAATTTCCTTCTTAATCTATTTTATTTCAGAAAGAGTAGGAAGAACTTTCAGGAACAAATGCATTTTAAATCATTCTGCGGCTAATTTTGAAATTTACCCTTCATTAATAATTGCTGACACTTGCAGGATGGAATTTTTTAAGTCACTGTATACTTATAATCAAACTGCTTCTGCTTAGCTCCTCCTGGCTATATTTAAGGCACTATAAGTTACAAGGGGGTGAATCTTACTTGTAAGGAGAGGTACTGCTTAATCATGTGCATACAAGATTTCCCATGTGATGGAAGGTTCAATGGAATGTTGTAATTAAATGGTTTAGTTTAGTTGCATTCATTTGTTTTTAATAATATTAAGGATGCATGCAAGTGAAGGAAAATATACTTAATATACGGAATAGTGTAGCTGGAAGAAATACTACCTCAAAAAAAGGCATAGAAATTTGGCATTGTCATACAACATAGTGACAGCAATTTCTGTCTGAGTTACTGGCATCCTTAAATAATATTTCCAATGGAATGTGTATTTTAAAATAATTTTGAAAATGCAGTTAGTGGCTTTCTCTTACATTTCCCATTATTTTGGTTTTGATAAGCTAAGTCAAAAACTCTAGAAAGTTACAATATAATAGTACTGTCAAAGAAAAGGAGTCAAAAGGATGGACCAATTGAAAATTGAAGGATTCAAAAAATAAACCTGAAGTGACAGGCTCTGTCTGAAATTATCACAGCTGGTGATATAAGGCAAAATGGGGGAGGAGGAAGGATAAATAAAATCTATTTTAAAATATTGAAATCTACAGGGACTATATTGGGTGGAATAGTAAAATCTATTAAATGGCTATGATTTCCTTTTGGAAACGTTTCTCTTTCAGAATCTATAGCATAAAGAACAGGCGTGACTTGAAAAAAAGAAAGAAATAAATTCTTCTGTCAGCTGCACTTGATCATCAAGGCCTCGTAAACTCAATTAGTAGAGAAGAATTTATCCAAAATCTGATTAAATTTTAGTGCCAGCAAGGCAGAAAATTAAACAGAGCATACACATTAATAATCTGTTAAATGTTCTATCAACTTCAAACAGCTGTAGCAGTTGTAATCAGACAGTTCTTTGTGGCATCCTACACATTTGTATGGGACTAGGAAGTCACTACTAGATTATTGCAATGGGTGGGAAGTCAGCATTGTCTGTCACTCTTCTGACTGTGGAGGCAATTTGTATATAGGAGAATATTGAGTTTATGTTTAAGCAGGAACTGTCACCTCCACTTTTATTTGAAGTGTTGATATTTGTCTGTATCATAGCACTTCATCTGTACCATGATATTTGTAAGATGCCCAAATAACAATCTCAGAGAAGAGCATCTTAAAGTCATTAGTCATATCTGCAGCTTCCTTGTGAGGGGAAGAGGAGGGGCAGGCACTGACCTCTTCTCTGTGGTGACCTGTGACAGAACCCAAGGGAATGACCTGAAGTTGTACCAGAGGAGCTTTAGGTTGGATATCAGGAAAAGGTTTTTCACCCAGAGGGTGGTTGGGCACTGGAACAGGCTCCTCTGGGAAGTGGTCACAGCACCAAGCCTGACAGAGTTCAAGAAGTGTTTGGACAATGCTCTTGGGCACATGGTGTGACTCTTGGGGATGGTCCTGTGCAGGGGTCAGGAGTTGGACTCCATGATCCCTATGGGTCCTGTGCAACTCAGTTTATTTTGTGACTCTGTAGTATGCAGAAATATAGCTATTTTTTTCTACCTTTCTATTTCTGAAAAAAAAAAAAAGTGTACCAGTCAGGTTGGTAAAATGGTAGGTTGCTCTTTCATAGAAGATATATGACAGCCACTAGCCAAAATAAGTGAAAACAGAAATATAAATAGTCTCCAGAGGAAAATAATTAGTTGTGGCTTCTTGAGTTAAAGTAGGAAACCAAATGATTGATAACTATCAATCAAATGATTGATAACTATGAGGAACTGTAAGCTCTGTGTTCATATTACTAACCAATCCTGTGCATGACAGCAAACTGTATCTAGAAAAAAGAATGAATCAGGTGAAGAGTAAAGGACCTCAATGACTGTGCTTCCCAAAGTGTAACATAAGAATATGCAAAATGCTCTCCTTGGCACAGACCAGCTGCCCAAGTGGCCCAGTATTCTCTAAGTGTGTCCAGAAGCAAATCTCTGGAGAGGACCTGAGCAAGCATACATGATGTTTTCCCTTTGCACCCTTTCCAGTGTTCTTTTCAGTTAAGTTTGTTTACTAACCTGTAACAGATTTCCAGTCTCCCTTGGACTTCATGCCCAGTAGCCTCTGGCAAGGAATTTCACAGGTCTACTACTTTATGTAAAGAGCCATATCTTTGTTTGTTTTGAAGTTTTTTCTAACTGCTTTCTCTTGATGAACCCCAGCTCTTGAACTGGAACAGACAGTTGAAACTTAATCTCTCTTGGTCTCTTCTAAATAATCTGCAATTCTGTAGGTTGTCAGTCATTTGAAGCCTAAACTTAATATATGAGCATTTCTGCATGTTGATCATTAAGCAAAACTGAACACGTATATGTCTGGGTTTCTGACAAACTTAGTGTATGTGTTCTTGGACAATTTTATATGACACAACTCTATATATACAATTTTGGGAAAAGATATTTAATTTCTTTCATCTTTAGTTTGCTCTTTGCTTGTTTTACTCCAGACTGTATTTACTTAGAGGGTTGTGGTTGCAGAGTACCATCTTCAGGATGAGTAATTGATCTGGATCACTCTCTGCAACCACTAGTACTGCATGCGGCAGAAATGAGGTCTCTTTCATTAGTCACTCTTAGGTCCTCCTTCTCCTGCCTGTATACAAAAACAAACAAAGCAACAACTGCCATTAGCAGATTCTGAAAATGGAAAGAGGTTTCCCCTTTGTAAATTATCTTTCTTTGTTTTGCTTTGGCTTTGGTGTTTGTTTTTTTTTTT